>JABTTQ020002900.1:0-304713 GCA_016081115.2 Rehmannia glutinosa
GGTATGCTTCGTTCCGTTTACGTATTGCTCCTTCGCAAATTGCACACAAATTTCACTTCAAATGAGTTTTGTTGCATAAATTTCATATTTTGGGGATTATCTAGCTCGATTATCATCATCATTGCTCGTCTCTATTGATTGAATAGTAAGAACTCTACTCCTTTATCTCAGTGGGTTGAACCATAAAGGAAGCTTGAAAACTATATGTATTTTCTTGATGAAGCTGTATATGTTTGTGATGAGATTGTTATTTATAATATATTGTATTGTGTTTAAACTGATTTGGTGATGAAAAACTTGGCTTGATTTGCATTTACAAAGGGCTATATATATCTTCAATTTTTGACGCCCGTCAGTGTTCGATAAAAAAAGGTTTCAATGAAAAAATTCATCACCTACATGATTCTCTCGATTTAAAAAGTCTCATATATTTATAGAGATCATGTTTGCAAATCAAATGAGTTTTCATAAGTTTTCTACAAGTCGTATGATCGACTTTTTCCTCCTATTTGGTCTATAAGCTTCAATGTTCAAATAGCTCGATACATCGGTTTAGCTACGCACTTTGATATGATTATATGATGTTTTTATCGTGCTAACATTCTTTTTAATGATTCCAAGGGAGAAACAAGGTTATAAGCTTATTATCTCATAAAAGCTAATAAAAGCTTGTTATAAAAGTTATAAACTATAGCTCTTAAAAGCCATAAGTTGTGAATTATTTTTAGTCCAATTGTTCTTGATGAATTTATATACTTGGTAATGATGATTTACTTGTCTAATGATGTTTTGTTGTGTGGGGATCTTATAAGCTCTTGAACAATATGTAAAAAGCTAAGCTTTTAGCTTATGATTAATTGCTTTACATTATTCTTGATGTAATAACTTGTTGATAGGGGAGCTTTTGCTATATATGTTTAATATATCTACTCCCATCTTGTGATTATATTGCGTGGAATGTTTCGCTCACAAATGGATAGTTCTTTTAAGGTAAAATTGTTTTGTTTTCAAAAATCGACCTCGTTAAATTGTTTTGGTTTGTAATCATCAAAAGGGGGAGATTGTTTGATAAATGGTTTTATCATGATTTTGATGATTTTGTTTGTATACCAAAACAATGGTTGTAAAGGTTGTCCAAATACTCTTAAACGATTTAAAATGGTTTTAATTTTAGGAGAGTATTTCCTCAAGTTTATTTCCGATAATATTGGACAACAATTTTATTGATTTTTATACGACTGGGTTTTACATTGAAACTATATTTCTAATGTTGTCCTAAATACTTCCTCGACGGTTTAAAATGTTTTTACGAATTTTCTGAGTATTTCTTGATGTTTATTTTTCGACCAAAATGGGACAACATTTCATTTGTGAGGTCGACCAAGTCGACGAAGAAGCGACAATTGCAATGAACGCATTTCACGAAACAGTAACTCCTAACTCCTAAAATTGGTCGGGGTGACCGGTCACCATGGTGGGGCGGCCAGAGTCTTCCTAGAAATGCACCTGGCCGACCCCTTGGCGAATAGAGTCACCACTGTTGAATTTTTTTGCGTTCTTTTCAAATCTTATTAGTGCGACCTACGTCTTCCCCTCAAGTTCGACATGAGAAAATTCTAACCATTTGCGTGAGACAACTTTCCCTACTTGTGGGATTAATTTCAACAGCTATAATCTTGATTTTAATTGTATTTTTCCTCAGAGATTTTCCAATCCCAAGAGCATTTATCTTTGATCAATCATCTCTATAAATAGAGGGAAGTTTTGGAGCAATCAATACAACAATTGAGATACAATACAACAAGATACACTTCAAGCAAATATTTGTTCTTTTTAGTTATTATTCTTGTTGTAATTTTGCTAGCTTATCACTTCACATCCTCGAGGTCTAGTTATTCTTGATTACACTTTGCACTCATATTGTAATATCTTATTATTGAGTTGTAATCTTGATTTTGGTCATCATTCAACCAAGACATCCTTGGAGTATTCACGTAGTAAGCTAATACACTTGGGTGATCTAGGTGATAGGAGTTTCAAGAGTGTGGTGCTCTTGAGGAGTTGAAGAATTTTATCTTCAAAATTGAAGATTGTGGTGATCTTCAAAGGTGCCGTTGAAGGAAGATTGTGGTAATCTTCAAGGGAGTTGTGGTAATCTCCAAGGTGGTGTTGTTGAAGAGAGGTGTGGTGCTCTTCAGAGTGTTGTAAGTTGAGTTTGTATTAATTTTGGTAATTAAAAAATTCTTTTCTTTTTTGAAATCCATCCTGGATATACTTTGGGGTGGTAGAGGATTAGGGCCTAGGTGGGTTGAACCTCTGGCAATCAGCGTGTATTGTTTACATTCCGCACCTTTATTATTTTCGGGCTTGTTTGTTCGAAAAAGAGGGTAAAATCGAAAAGCATGGAAGATATTCACCCCACTCTAGATTATCGTAATACGCTTGGACTTACATGTCTTCAAAGAAGGATGGGACTTTTGGTTGTTCCTGGGGTATGGCCTAGTGATTGGCCATTTGATGGAGATGGGGATAAATGCGCCATGCAGGGAAGCCACTTTCCGCGAATAAGAGGATGCGTAAGGCTAACCTATTCGGTTCTCGGAAGAAGGCTCATGCCGTAAAACGATGCCAGTTTGGTCCTACAAAAAGATACAATCGGCTCTAGCTCTCTCCCACTAGCTTTATTTTAAAGAAGAAAGTCACGGCAAGACGCAAACTGCTCACCTTCTCCGCCCCACAGCTCAAAACTACAGAAGGCACCGCCTTATGACCAAAACCCCAAGACTCGTAGCGGTACGAATCACAAAGACCACTCTCAAAGCCGAGATTGAGGAGGAACCCCAACTTTCTTCTCCGGTTAGTGAAGAAAAGGCGGACCACCAAGTCTACGTAAAGGTAGTCGTTGAAGAAAAAGGATGTTGAAACACATGCTCTTCATTATTGAAGAGCCTCAAAATGTAGAGCCGATATTCCCTGGTTCCCACAAAAAGACGGTGTTTAAGTTGGAGTCGGGAGTTACCGGGAACCGGCAGACTCTTTGGTAGGTCTGACGAGACAAACACGCTTCGAGAGGAGCGATCTCAAGAAAAAGTTGATGATACCTTAAGACGCTAATGCGGTCGTGCAGTGTCAAAGGCCCACGGAGAAGACATTTGTGGGAGATGGGATGCGCCGAGACAACCAAGTCACATAAAGGAAAAGGTTCACCCCTTCGTGATCGATGCACTTGAACTCCGAGAGAGCAAGCCTCCGTGCCTTACTATTACAGAGAGGTCGAAAGATGATGACGATTTGATAATAGATTCTACTATCCAGACATCCAAGTGTGCTGCGGATCGGAGGCGTGCAAGCTGTACTACCCATACAGCAATTCACTGGACGGAGTTCATCAAGAAATGAGGAGCTTTCATCTTCCTTGGAAATGTAATTGTCTAATATGTTCTAAATGAGGATTTCTGCATGGATGCCCTGGTAGATATTCAAGGATGAGAAGGAGAAGCCCGAGGAGAAAGCCAAAGACCCTCAGAAATCAAAAATATGTATGCAAACAAGGACTCTCATGGAGTCAAGTGTGACAGTGACAAAGAAGATGGATTGATTGCGGTAGTTGAAAAGGCCGAGTTTCAACAAAGCAAAATCCCAAGCTATGCACGAGCAATATCTTCGTAAGTCGTTATAGTCTTCCCATATCTCTCCTAACTGATCCCTCGGGATGGGCGCAGAAGATTGCAATTTCGTTATTCATGCCGACCATTTCCCAGCTGATCTCAAGATGGCTCTTCGAGGAAACGACTCTACGAAGTAGAGGAAGGTGATGATGGGCACCACTACCCAAGACTATCCCCTGAAAAGGTGTTGAGACACCCGCCCCAATGGCTAACTAATCAATAGAAACACTGTTTGTATCTCGGTGACTAACCCCACAAACATTCACTCGGTGGTGCACCGATTGAAAGCTCTCTCGGCACAACTCAGGTCCAGGTCGGGCGTTGGAGACAAACACTACAAAGTTTGGGCGAATAGAGCACAAAGCGCAAGGCAGTGAAATCAATAAAGCTCGAATGGTTGAGACTGCATCCCAGTGAGGTTTCTCTCGATGCGCATTGATGGCGCAATCAATAAAAGGCAGGGATGGGAAAGAGTAGCCACGGGAGTGAGACTCTTGGCCATGAATGTGCCAATTCTGAGTTGAGTCTCGAAGGATTCCATCAAAGACCCCAAGACAATTTGATCTCCATCGGGCGGAATTGAAAAACCCTACAACAAATGAGGCGGGCGCGGTAATGAAAGGCTGAAGGAGGTTGAGACTTCCAGAGTGCAAAGAGCTGAACAGGGGAGAACACTCCTCAGTGGAGGGTGCAAGTGAGAAGAAGAGATTATGAGCCCTTCATGATTCCTAGTAACACATATATATACAATTTTTAGGACGAGGATGAAGCCGAGTCCACACATCATGGAGATTCTACGCAGGACGAAATTTAAGGATGTTAGCAACTCACGGGAGCGAATGTTAGTGATCAAACGGCTCAATGAGATTCTAATTTTGATGATTTGACCATCGCCTCTGGCAAATTACTCCGATGACGCTATTAAGACAACCGGGACCCGTGACTTAAAGGAAAAACCCACCGAGACCGCCGGCCGTTAACAGCCGGTGCTCGAACCGAAAGGTGAGCGGTCTAATTTGCTCCACCGGGACACAAATCCGGCGAGCTTCCACAGGTTGGTGCGGCAAAGACTCAAAAGCGACTCCATCACAGACTTCCAAAACTGCACATCTGCGATGATGCTGGCTCACCCGAGGCACGCAGAGCTAACACTTTGTAACAAGAGAAAGGAAAAGCCCCTGGCGGACCTCAAGAAGATCCCTCTTCACTACAAGCAAAAGCGGGCCGGGATAGACACCACCTAAAAGACACCGGTTTTAAGACTTTCATAAGTGTCTTTTCCCCATATAACAAAATGGCGGTTTTGTAAGAAATGATGTGTAATTAGTGTTGTCGTTTGATAAACACAGCGGTTTCTAAAAGGTGTCTATTGTAAAAATACTTCCCAAAACTAATGGTTTCGCATCGGATTTCAAACAGGTGTCTATTTATATAAATTATTTTAGATTAGACACCGATCTTTCGACTTTAGGATTATAGAACCAGCGTGTCTTTATTTTTTAACACTGATCTTTAGACAGGTTTTACAACTGTGTCGTCAGTGGCACAACCCGAAATTTACAAACCATGAAGTAAATTCAACCGACAATTTTTTTTTTCGCTTTCATAAATTAATCCCAATTTCACAAACCTTAAACCTAAAAAAAACAACAAGACTAATTGGCATGATTAAAATCCCATATCAAAACATAATCCCCATTATTTAATTTAAAGCAAAAAAAATCGGTTGATAGCCTTTTCGCAATCTTCAAACTCTTTCAAGAATTTCAATCCCTAAACCCAACTAAGAATTGGGCCACCGCCTCAAAAAACCCGCTCCTCCTCGGCATGTTCGCATCCACCACCACCTCAACCTCCCATCGCCTCCGCATCGCCGCCGCTTTCACCCCTCCCGCTCCCCACTCCGCTCCTACGCTCTTAACAAGCTTCAGCGCATGCCGGTATGCTGCGCCGAGGGGACGGCACCATCGCCCTTTAGCCCGCACTCGATTCGTCGGCCCGCATCGTCGGGCCTCAACGGCTCCGCCACGCAGTCTCCACGTGCCACGACCGGTGGTGGAACTCCCTCACGTGGCGGTGGCGTACTCCTGTAGTCGTCATTGTCTTCTTCTTGGGATGGACGAGTCTTGGTCGCCGAGAAACGATCGGAGGAGGTCGGTGAAGAGATAGGGGTGGTCCGGAGTGGAGGTCGAGCCGAGGAAGAAAGGTTTCTCGCGCGCATTGCGCCACCGGGATAAAATCGATGAGCGGTTTTGCGGTGTTTTTCTTGCGCCCAAATGGGATGATTTGAACATCCTCGAGCATATATGCAAAGCTTTTTCAGCGATTGTTCGCCGGACTTGGAAACCGCATTGCGAGGTTTATTTAATTTCATGAAATACTTATAATTAACTTTTCTCTTTGTCATTTTTCAAGAAGTTGATGGTAGTGATTATACGGTAATGCGTGTTAAGCAATTCTCAATTTTTCGTAAAGACTATTGCCAACTTTCGGATTTCATGGGGCCAATTTTAGAAATGAGATGATAATGTCTCCTCTTATTCTTAATTCACGCTCGCTTGCTTTCTCGAGTTAGTTTTGTTTCTCTAAAAATTTAGTAGAAAAGATTTGTTGGTACTATTTAAACTTACAATGTCGCATAACATGGGTAAGAAAGCATATGCTTATTTATCAATATCGATTATGAGTTATAACCGAACCAAACTAATGTCATTTAACTCAATCTTTAATTAAATCATGTTTATCTTGAACTTGATGAACTAAGCTTTTCCTCGGAACAAGTCTTGCTCTAGCTCTCTATCCTCACTAACCGACCTCGCGTGAGTTTCATTGAAGGATGATAGTTGTCGACATTATGATCTTACCGTGTCTTTAGAATGGATGGAATTTTTTGAAATGTGATCTATGTCTCTAGTGAATGGAATCATTGTCTCGCATTTTGAAGATGAAAAGAATGATACAAATTGATTGCCCTTTTGTTTGATCACCTTATTTTTCTTTGTTTTACCTTAATAAATCATTCATGTTTATTAGAAGCTATTTAGGTTTGTTTATTGTTGTGTCACTTTGTATGTGTGTCCTTAGAAATAGAAAGTAGAAAATCTCGATAACTTTTTTTCTTATACATGTTTTTCTATCTCTTATAGTGAGTTTTAAACTTGCAAAAGAATCATCAGTATCCTTTATCATGGAAAATGGAAGTAAATACACAAACTTAAGTCCCTTCAAGTTTTGGTGAACTCGCTTTGTTTAAAGGAATTGCTATGTATCGGTCAACTCGACTCAATGAAGTTGAAAAGTGGTAATTTAATTGTATCATGCAATATAATTTATCTTCTTGTCGCAAGATGAATGTTTCGATAGGCACTTGGTTTTGCATGAGCTTATGTTGCACATCTTGATCTTTTTAGTAGTTCAAACTTATTTTATTATCTTTATTGATTTGTTTGGCAAATTTCTTGTGTGGAGTTTGGTGGAACCTCCATTCTAGTTTGAACTTTTGAAATGAATCTTCATGTGATCATGGTTTATGTGTTCTCTACATCACTTATTTATATAATGTATCTTAGCCGGGTGTTTGTCTCTCCACGAAAAGGCTTCCAAATGGTTGAAAAATCTGAAATATACAATCAAGACATGGCCGTGACTATGGGAACAGGTGAGTGTTGTTTTTATGTGAAATTTGCTAGTATCTTGCATAGATTTTCTTATGTAAAATTCTGATGGAATTGTAGTACTGTTCTTGTTCTATGCTTGTTCTGTTTTTGTTCACGATTGTACAACCTTATCTTTTTCGAAAAAGGTTATCTCAGTCATGATTGGGCAAGAAGCCATCTGCGGAAACGTTAATCCTAGAGCGAAAGAGTTGCACGTGGTGCGCCTTCTTAGATCTTAAATAAAATAGTGTAAAAGGCCGAATTGAACTCGTGAAAGAAAAGATTTATAGTCCACATCCATCTAGATTTGTATAATTGTTTGATGTCTAATCTTGCATGTATGTGCACAAAGTGGTTTTATATATTTGTCTCCATGTATACTTATATGTTTCCAATTATTTGAGTTCATTTTGCATTTTTTTTGCTTTCCAATATATGAGCACTTATTGCGGCGGGCTGTACATTGGAACAGAATGATTGACTATATTTCATTATTGATGTGATCGATAAGGATATAGCTTGTTTTCCAATACTTCAATGTTTATGTGAATGCTTTTGAACGGTGCTTCATTTACATTTAATGATGTCTATCGATTCCATACTACTCGATCAGGCGGCTGACCCAGGTTGGTACTTGCACTTGGAGCTGAAGCCAAACTTGATGTTGTGCGGTGCAATGGAATATGCATTACCATTTTCCACCCTTGAGGATGCTTGTGTTAGGCATCTCCATAAATCTTGAAATGTGATTAATCTATTGTACTAATTTGGTTTTTTATTTTTAAAATGTTAGGCATCTCCATAAATCTTGAAATGTGATTTTGATTGTTTCGTTTTTTATTTCTTTTTCATTTTTGCTACCCTTTTTGATTGTTATACGTAATATTGTGTAGGGAAGTTGTTGGAAATGGCATGTACGATGCTTGGGGAAGTTGGAAAATCGTTGGCTTTATAATCAACTACAGGATCTAAAGGGTATAATTATTGTTTCTTATTCTTGTTGTAATGATAGGAGCTGGAATGACAGTAGCAATATTGATCATCTGGATTTTGTTGCCTTTAGTTGAATGTATATAGCTTTTTTTGTTGGTCGATAGAATTGGATTATGAATTTGTAGTTTCTTTACAAGTACTTTTTGTTGGATTATGGATCTTTGTGATTTTAGTATTAATGTATTTTTTGTTGATTGGTGGAATTGGATTTTATAATGAATTGCTTATTGATATGGATTTTTTGCAGCTTTAATTTATATTATATTTGAAGCTTACAAATTTTATTTCATACAAAAGACACCGGCTTAAAACTGGTATGTAAAACCGATGTGTATTCCTTTAAAGATAGCGGTTCTAAACCGGTGTAAAATGCATAAACTTTTAACATCAGGGCCTTAGAAAGTGGATATTTTATCTATATTACACCGGTTTAAAACCGATGTCGTTAAAGGAAAAGACACTGATTTTAAACTGGTGTCAAAAAGTTCAGACTTTTAACACCAGTGGCTTTAACACCGATTGTTTTTACTAATAGACACCGGTTTAAAACCGGTGCAGTTGAAGGAAAAGACACCGGTATTAAACAGGTGTCAAAAAGTTCAGACTTTTAACAACAGTGGCTTTAACACCGGTTGGTTTACTAATAGATACCGGTTTAAAATCGGTGTCTATCAGCTTTTTTGTAGTAGTGCTTGTTAGAGGTGATGTCTTTCAAGACATATTTCTTTTCACTGATGAATTGCCTGATATGAAGGTCGAATCTGCTCGAGAACAGGAGAAATACACTGTGCAGGAAGAACCTATCATTCCATCTGGAACGATTGTGCCTATGGGATTTGATTTCAATGCATTGTGGCTAGAAGAATAGTCGGATTCCACAGCCGAGTTCCCTAATGCGTTCAAGCAAATATGTGATAAAATTGAGAAAATGGAATGCCATCATGCATCATTGGATCTTTGATTGGACAACCGTGATGCAACACTCAGCGCAAATATTCGAGGAGTTATCTTATGGATCAGGGAGAGGGTGCACATGCCAGACTGCAATGCGCTCAGAGCAGGCTCGTTACTTCAAAGCTTTGTTTGCAAAGCTGTTGGTTTTGGAGTGCGGATAATTCTAAATTTCAAAGATAAAGAAGGAATATATGGCCAAAATGAAAAATTCTCACAAGTCGGACATGGAGTTGCTCAAGCTGCACCATCAGAGCGAAATTGGACGCCTAGATGACAACATGAACCAGAAGTTCAGTCTTCTTATGGCATAAATGAAGTTACTAGCAGCTGAGTCAAAGGCTACACGGTCAGAGTTCTGGACAGCCTACTCCAAAGCATATATCAAGCAGAATTCAACAAACAGCCGACTGGATTTAATTCTAAGTGGATTGTTCCTTGGCCTGACCCTTTCGTTTGGTGATGATGCCAAAAAGGGGGAAGATGAGGCCTTAAAGGAACTGAAGGGGAAGCAGAAGGGAGTAATAAGGAGACGAAGAAGGGAGAATCTGCAAAGGGGGAAGGAAGCGTGAAGAACCCCCTTTGAAACTTATGTTTGCTGAAACCCTCCAGCAAGGAGAAGTCATAGCTTCGATTCTCAGCAAATTGCCGAAAGAGCTATCCGTTGAACAAAAAGCGGAAATGGCCATGAAAGAATCAAGAAAAGCCATTGAAGCTGAATTTGAGAAGGTAGATGAGAAGCACTCTGCACACATTAAGAATATCATAAAACAATATGATGGTCCTCCAGCCATAAAGTATCACCTGCAATAAAACCCCCGAGAGATATTGGCATGCCTGATGCTGAACCTGAGCCTAGATCACTAAAGGAATTCCAGACTCTAGAAGCAGAATGATATTTTCAAAACATGACTCTACCACAAGCCTGGGATTTGTACTAGGATAAGGGACTTGAATTGTGCAATACGGTTGATAAACATCCAAGTTCCAGTAGTCACTTGGCTAGAAAATCAAAAGCTCTAGTGCAATACACTCCCAGGAGGAAGAGGAGTTATGAGTCGGGAAGGGAAGACATGGTGGCGATGGGAGAAGTGTTAAACACTGCCAAGACCAGAAGATATTAAGTATGTGGATCCGTAGAAGAAGGGACTCATATCTTGGGTTGGATTTGATCATCTTGCTAACATAGAAGTGCACGCAAGAATGCTAAATCTATAAAAAGGCAAGAGGCTAAAAATGAAAGGATCGCCGAGAATGGGAGGAAAGGCGGTGTAGGGATGACCTGTATGAAACGAGCATATGATAAAAATAAGAAGAAGGAAGAGAAAAGAAAAGAAGATGAGAGCGACGAAGACATAAAGGGAGAGTCGATGAAGAAGAGAGAAGAAGGAAGCGGCGAAGGCGTTGAAGACGGCCGCAAACCCCTTCATGTATTTTACTTGTGTAAATACATAGGCGTAAGCTTTTTCGTGTAATTTTCAGCTCCGAGATTATCCTTGTAATATTTATCTTCTGTGTAACTTAGCTCGGATACACTATGTAATGCAATACTTACTTGTATAAGCTCATTACCTTTTGTAAACTTTGTAAAGGACAAGAATGCTATGATTAATGAAATTGATTATTTAAAGCATACATTCTTTTTTCTTGACCCTTGCTTGTGTTTTATTTATTTATTGTCTGCTTAATTTTTGGCATCATTAAAAGGGGAAGCGTTATTAAATTTATTTGTTAGATTTTGATGATACCATGTAAAACTTAGACTAGGAAATTGGCACCCCATTTTCGTTGTAATTTTTGTATTGTAATAGATAGGACTAAAGAGCTGAATGAAGTCAGCTAAGTCAAGAATGCAAGAAGTCAACTGCAGACTAGAGTGAAGACTCTGATGTGTGTCAGAAGAGTAAGGCCTAGAAGGAAGACAAGGACTCGACTGAAGGAGAGCCGGTGAGAGCAGGTTGTGTAAAGTTTGAGGAAGTGTCAGTCAAGTCAATGAATGGAGCCAAGTCTAACAGTTGAAGTGATAGTTGAGTCATTCTCATGATTGGAGCAGACTCAAGTCACAAGGGGTAAAGGCATCAGTCAAGTCAGGACAACTGACATTGATCCGTTGGAAGGAAGTCAAGGATATTACTCATTACAGTAATATATCCAAGCTGCTAGGTCTTAAAGTGTTTGGCCCAGAAACATGCAAAAGGAATAAGCCAATGGGAAACACTGAAACTTGTGTCGGACCTGTAAAAGGCTGCATGAAGCCATTTAGAAACGAGGAAGGGTCAACATCACAAGTGTTGCATTGACCAAGAAAAGACAAGCCAACGACGAATAAGAAGTGTCATTTGAAAATATCATATCTCTTCAATGAGCAAATTTTCAAATGAGCACTATAAAAGGCTGAGAAGCATTTGAGAAAAGGTTACCTAAACCTAGCACGAACGAATCAAGCAAGCATAACCTGCAATATTCTCAAGCTTATACAAAAAATTCCTCAAGCCTAAAACTCGAAGGAACTCAATCCAACACACGCTGTGAATGAAAGATTACTTCAACCAGTTGAAGAGGAAACATTTAAAGAACAAAGAGGGGTCTACTCTCCAAGTTGAAGGAGTTGAAGAGGAAACATTTAAATAACAAAGAGGAGTCTATAATAAAGGAAAATGCTTTATTCTCAAAAATGATAAAATTATTTGTGAAGCAAGTAGAAAAGGCAATTTTTACAAAATTTGCGCAAGTGATTTACTTAGTCAAAATATTTCTTGTCTTTGTCGCCAATAATGATTTAACAAGTTTATGACATAGGTGATTTGGACATGTTGGATACAAAAATTTGCAAGAGATTTACAAAAAACAACATGTCAAAGGACTACCCAAATTAAATTTTGAAAACCTTGGCCTATGTGACAGTTGTCAAAAGAAAAATTAGTTAAAAGTAGTTTTTAGCCCAAAAATGAAATTTCCACAACCAAGCCTCTACAATTATTTCATCTTAATTTCCTTCATCCTGGATTCTCTTCCTCGTCTATCAATTGATCCCTATTCATTCTGGCCAAAGTCTCCACGTTCTTTTCACGCCCCATGCTTTCTCCACTACCTATTGTTAAGCCAAGTCGATGGAATGAAGCTCAAAGACCTAGAATTCAGTTTCTCCATCGCTCCACGGTTTCGAAGACTTAAGGGATTCCTTAGGGGCTTAGATTAATGATATATTGAACTCGCTAAGAGGTAAATGATATGGTCTCGACATAAAGAGAAGGAATAGCGGGCAAAGAGATGTCCCGACTCAATGCTTAACGAATGGACCAATCCAAGACTTGGAATGCTGGAAAAAAGATTTGCCAAGCCGCTTGCCTTACTAGCACGATACCAAAATCTTAACCGACTAAAGGCTAAAAAGATCGCTTCTACACCTACAACCCAACCCTCGCTTTCGAGAGAAAGATAGAACGGACAAGAAACGACCTTTTCTTTTACATCCTCAAGCTACACGGATTCACAGGCGATGGTTGTTTACGGGTCCTCGTCTTTCAAAGCATCCTCGGGAAGCTGTTGGTGAGCTGCTATCTAAGTTTCATGAGGCCGCTTCTAGTCGGCGGGCCTTACAAGTAAAAATAGCGGAGGTCAAGGTTTGGAAGGAGTTCATCTTGAATTGCCGGTCTGATGATTGGAGGTCTTCCCCCTGTTCTAGTGACATATGTTTTTCTAAAGAGAGAGAAGAGCCTTGAGGCGAAGAGTTGCATGCGACTTTACTAAGCTCGGGGAAAAGGGGAGGTTATGAAATAAGCTATGCCAAAGAAAAGCGAAGCGGTACCCTAGCCTTTGTGACCAATCTCTTCCGTCTTTCCCACGTAGGGGCTAACTATAAGGAGGGGTTCAAGGCGCTTTCGTTCACTTCTAAAGAAGGGGAAGGTCTTTAAGGAATTATATTCTTATTAGTAGCAGACGGCTACCTTTAAAGAGTCTATCGATCCGGCCAAGTATAGTCAATCTATCTTGGGCTAAACGGCTATCTAATCTCCCATCGATCTCTGCAATCGCCGATCCACCCTCTCGGTGAAAAGAGTAATACGTCTGAAGAATTCCTACCAGCCAGACTTCCCTTGTACTCAAAGTGAATTGTCTAAGTCATGTGCTTGGTTGCGATCCTTCAATCCCATTTTTATGGAAGGAAGGCGGTAGTTGATAAGTTGCCAACCTCCCGAATTTAGGCTTCGTAGGTAGAGTTTCCGCCTTCGACTTTGAGTTGGGTCTTTCACTATTCAAGTAAGGAGCTCGGGGCTGTGTGTCTTGTTTCCAAGATCCAGGTGGATAGCTTTCCTATTCCTCGGGCTTTGGATGGAGGAGCATAATTCATCAACCAAAGATGAAAGCAATCAATAGAACGAAATGAAATAATGGCAAGCCTAGGGTGACGAACATGGCTCAAGAGTGTCTATACAAAGCCCTTCTCTTCTTCACTCAATGAGGAAATGCAACCTTTCTTTGAATGGTACTTGATTCATAAAGAATGAATCTTTTGAAGTTATGTTATACGGACTTTCTAAAAATTTAGTGGCATTGAAAGTCTAAGTGGAAAATATTACACATTTGTTATAGTTGATGATTTTTCAAGATACACTTGGACTATTTTTCTTGACAATAGAAGTGATGCCTCTAATGAGTTTGCTAAGTTGTGTAGACTTATAGAAAATGAAAAAGAAGATACGATTAAATCTATAAGGAGTGACAGATGAGGAGAATTTGATGGTGATTTTAGAATATTATGTGAAACCAATGGGTATGCTCATAAATTTTCGGCTTCTAGAACTCCACAACAAAATGGCGTTGCCGAAAGGAAAAACCGAACTCTTCAAGAAATGTGCCGGTCCATGCTCAATGAATTCTCACTTCCAAAATATTTTTTCAAAATCAACACCACTTGCTATGTCATAAACCGGGTATATCTTCGTCCTAAGTTAAATAAAAATCCTTATAAGCTTTGGAAAGGAAGAACTCCAAATATTAGTTATTTCAAAATATTTAGTTGCAAGTGTTTTATTTTGAATACCAAGGATCATTTTGACAAATTTGATCCCAAAGCCGATGAAGGAATTTTTATGGGGTATTCGACTATGAGTAAGACATATCAGGTTTATAACAAAACGAGCATGGTGGTCAAGGATTCCATTCACATCAAATTCAATGAAGCCTCGGGTATTGAAAGAATACTCAATGATGAAAATAATGAAGAAGATGAAGTTAAATCAATTATTCCATATGATGTTCAAATTGATCAACCTTCCACATTAAATGATCATTCTTCAACTTTCAATGTTCCACAAGAAGATAAAGGTGACAACTCGGATCCTCCCGTGGCATTACAATTCAAAGGAGATCATCCAAAGAACTCATAATTGGGGATCCTCTAGAAAAAGTTATGACTAAAAGGAAATTTACCAAGAAAATTCTTATTTCTCAATAAGAGCCAAAAAAATGCAAAGGAATCCATTGAAGATGAAATTGGTTTCTAGAAATGCAAAACGAGTTGAAGTAATTCGAAATGAATGATGTTTGGGAATTGGTACCTTGTCCTCCATCACAGACTATTATTGGCACAAAATGAGTATTCCGAAACAAACTCGATGATCAAGGAAACATCATTCGAAACAAGGCAAGGTTAGTGGCTCAAGGGTATTGTCAAGAAAAAGGTATTGACTATGACGAAACATTTGCACCTGTAGCACGTTTAGAAGCTATTCAAATTTTACTTGCATGTTCTTGTTTTAAAAATTTCAAACTTTGCAAATGGATGGTAAATCCACCTTTTTAAATGGTTTTATTCAAGAAGAGGTCTATGTAAAACAACCTCCGGGGTTTGAAAATTTTTCGAGGCCAAATAATATCTATAAACTTAAAAAGGCCTTATATGGTTTAAAACAAGCACCCCAAGCATGGTATGATAAACTTAGCTCTTTTCTTTTACAAAATAGATTTTCAAGATGTAAAGTTGATACTACTCTCTTTGTTTTTGAAAAAGGGCAAGATTGTTTATTGGTACAAATTTATATTGATGACATTATATTTGGTGCTACTAATGAGTCTCTTTGTAAGAAATTTTCTAAGCTCATGCAAAGTGAATTTGAGATGAGCATGATGGGAGAACTCAACTTCTTTCTTGGACTTCAAATAAAACAATGTCAATAAGGCATCTATATATCACAATCCAAGTATATAAAAGATATTCTAAAGAAGTTCAGAATTGAAGAAGGAAGGACTGTTGCAACTCCGATGGCAATATATATCAAGCTTGACAAAGATGAGAAAGGTAAACCGGTAGACCAAATAAAATATCGAGGTATGATTGGTAGTTTACTTTATTTAACCGCTAGTAAACCTGATATTCTTCATGATGTATGCATATGCGCTCGATTTCAAAACAATCCCAAAGAATCTCATTTAAGTGCCATTAAAAGAATTTTTTCGATATTTAAAAGGCACTATTTCTTATGGCTTATTTTATCCAAAGAATGAAAATTTTTCTTTAAAAAGATATAGTGATTCAGATTATGCGGGAAATATTGATGATCGTAAAAGTACTTCTGGATCATATCAATTTTTAGGCGATTGCCTAGTATCTTGGTTTTCTAAGAAACAAATTTGTGTATCTTTATCAATAGCCGAAGTTGAATATATATTTCTGCGGCTTTTTGTTGTACTCACTTCTTTGGATAAAACAAACTTTAGCGGATCATAAATGTTTCTTTCGAAAATGTTCAAATTTTTTGTGACAATACGTTCGGTATAAATATTTCACAAAATTGGGTTCATCATAACCGAATAAAACATATTGAGGTTCGACATCATTTTTGAAGGGATTGTGTTTCTAAACGAAATTTGAGATGTGCTTTGTTCCATCTCAAGATTAACTCGCGTATAGTGTTTCACAAAATCGTTACCCGCTGAGACTTTTACTTCGATTTGAGCTCGTTTAGGCATAATGCATACTGAATAATGTCTATATTTTCATTTTTGATGCATTTTAAATTTTTTGGGGTGAAAAATCGAATTGGCAAAATCTCAAAATAGAGACAGAAAACAAACGGCCAGTCACCGCGTCGCACTGGCAGGTGGATCGTCGACCTTGCCAGGGACTGATCGCCCAGCCCGTCGACCTGTCCACCTAGCATGTTTTCAAAAATAAAACTCGTCTGTCTCAGACTTCAGCGAACAACATCAAAATTTTCTCCCTCACTTTCTCTTTGAAACCTAAGCCACAAAATCACTTTTTTCTTCAAATTTTTCTCTATAAATCACCAAATTTGGTGATTCTTGTTGCTATTCTTCTCGATTTTGCAAGTATATCACAAATATGGCACTCCCAAAAATTTCACCGGTCAAAATCCCAATCTCAAGTGAAGAAGCGGAGAGGGTTCTTGGACTACTCGCCAATTTGAACCGGAGCAACGTGAATACGCGCTACCCAAAGGAATATAGCTCAAGGGCAAGCCGAGAATCCAAACCCCCAACTTTCTTGGGCCTAAATTTCCGAGCTCCGGGCTACAATTTTGAAAGTAAATATCAAATGGACAAAAGATAAAATATCCCTTTTATCTCAAGCTCCTAGTCATTCATATACGATGATGTTTATTAATAAATTTGCGGAACAATTTTAGGAAGATTTGGAGTTGAGTAATAAGACGATTAGGCGTGCAAAATTTGCAACTTTGGTACTTTTTGAATGAATTTACCTTTATTAGAGAATATTTTGAGACTCAAGGTTGGTTGTATTTGTGGGAACACCCTTTTGTTATGTATAATGATGAATTGATTATGCTTTTCTATTGAATTTATGGATTGAGTTTGATTTGGGTGATAAGTCGATTGCTATTAATTCGTTTATTAAGGGGCGTCATTTTCATTGGACGCTTGATGATATTTGTCGAATGTTGAACGTTAGAGAAGGAGGTTGGGATTATTTTGGTTGCACTCATTGGAATAATGATATTTTTGGGGTGTCATTGGAAGAGGTTAAGACGTTCTTAGGTGTTTGGCCCGATTTCACTCTTTCGGCTATGACAACCGAGCTCTGTCTAATATCTATGATTGCAACATATTGTGTTTGTGGAAAATCATTAAATTGCCAAAAATATGGATTATTTTTGACCTACAAGATCAAAAAGAGGGAGCTAGTAAACTTTGGAGCGGTGCTTATCCAATGTATTATTAAGTCGGTTACTCAAGGAAATAAAAAAAATTCAATGGGAAATTGGATTTGTAAACTGCTTTTACAGTCGGGTCTATCTTCTTCCGAGTTCAACTCACAAATTATCTAAGATGACTTTGAAAATGACAATGTCCAACAAATGCTTAGGAAGCATAGGACAATGCCCAAACGTCCTACGAAGTCGGTAAAGCGTAAATCACTAGGTTCATATTCGCATAACCCGGATGACATATTTGATGATGAAGAAGCCGAAAGATTGGCAGTGGATGGTAATGAAGGCAATCCGGAGGGTAATACCATTGCCGATGTTCAAAATGATGATGTTAGAACCGAAATTGGAAATATTCAAGATCATTGTGCTTCACTCGAAACACAAAATGTAGAGCTTCATCAAGAAAACTCAAAGTTAAAAAAATCGGTTAGCAAATTGAAGAGGTTTATCAAAGAGCTACTTCCAACCGCGTGTTGCTCTTCAGACGAAGAGTGATCCATTTCCCTTGTTGTCATTAGTTTTCAAACTATTGTCTTTAAAATTCTCATATTTGCTTGATATTAACTCTTGTATTTTCGACTAATTCTCTCTTAATGTGCTACTTTGATGTTATATTCTAATGTTTTATTTATGCTAATGATGTTGTTTATGATTCCAAAAGGGGAGAAAAATGTCTTGAGCTTAAATTCTTTTTGATGAGGTAAAAGAGCTTGTAAAAGCTCACAGAAAAAGCTCTTTGATATAAAAGCTGGTTTTCAAAAGCTAGAGTTTTTGTAGCTTTTTTATGAACAAATATTTTTTGTAATCCCTCTGATGTGTGTAAAATATACGTGCATTTTGGGGCTTAAAATGATATACATTTAATGCATTTGCACGCATATTTACTATGTTTTTACTTGGTTTCCTTAAAAGGGCATGATACTGTGTATTCTTGTAATTCTTGCAGAAATAGAGCTTAAAATAAAGAAATATCAGTTGGAATGCCCGGCTAAGATTGACGAATGCGAAGAGAAAATCAAACGACAAAAAAAGTGGACAAAAACACTTCACACACAGTGATCACAGTGTGGTGTCACACGGCTGCGTTGAAGTGCCAGTGTGAAATCACACAACCGTGTGAAGAAGGGCAAAAAATAAAGGACAAAATCAGGCCCACATGGCCGAATGTTCACCTTATTTTTTAGCTTCACCGCAAGTGTACGGTGCAGTTTATAGAATAGGGTTAGCAAGGTCGAATCTACAGGGACTAATAAATTATTGTACTAAATCTTTGGATTATAATAGCCTTATTTTTATCTAGACGATCGAAAGTTGATGGATTGGTTTTATTAATACTATGACAAGAAATTTATCCTAAAAGAAACAAAGCAAAGAGTTGATTGAAAGATCAAGTAGATGAATGGATTCCTGGGTTATGGTTTCAGTTAATATCCCCTTTTATTATCAGATTAATCAAACCAAAGTTATACGTATTCTTCCCTATAGAACGATCACACAAGCAATTTACCCTCTCTCGAGATGCATGTAAAAGCGTTGATTGGAATATCAATTCTAGCATCTCTACTCAACATGAGATATCCAACTCCCAAAAGCACAAAAGATTAATTATCCTCACAAATATTCAGACTTCTCAATCTTGCAAATATTCATGTATCAGTACTCACGGATCTAGTATTGAAACTCATCTTTTCGAATTATGAATCAATACATCAAACAAGTTAAACCAAAGGCCTTTTGATAAAACAAGAATTAAAACAAAGTACTCGAATAGGATTGAAAACAATAACTTCAATTACAATTAATCATCAAATAAAAGTATCCATTAACCTACTCTCAAACCCAGGAATCACAAGATGTTTAGTCAGACATAGAAAAAAATAATCCATAGAAAAATTATTCATGTTCATGTCTAACTAATTGAAAATAAAGATACTATAGAATGCGAAGACTCGGGGACGTCGATGATCACTCGATCTATCTTCAATCCTCAAGCATGTTGTTGTTGCCTTGATCGATCTCCCCAACTCTCTGGTGGAAAATTGCTCTTTTCTCTGTGTTCTAGGGCAAAAGTCAGCGTCCTTGTTTGTGGCCGCCCCGTCTCTATTTATACTCCGTTTGGGTCAAAACATAGTTGGAAATCTGTCAAACTCTGTTTTCCCACATAGACGCACCGGCCGTGCGTCTAGCGCGACTGTCTGTGCTAGGTGCCGCTTGTGAGAAAAATTCAATTCTTTGAAGAGGCGCGGGGCGATGCGCATCACGACGATCAGCCCTTGCATATGGTCGAGCTTGAGACTTGCGGGGTTAGCGCACGGGCCATGCTAGGGGACGCATGCCCCGCCCGTGCGCTTTTGCTAGACTTGATATTTGTTCGTTTTCTTTTGTTTATCGCCGGTTCATCGACTTCTTCTACGATTCAACTCCAAACTTCGTACATTATGTCAAGTATTGGCGGTTCTTTATCGCAATGCTCCGAATTGTTGCCAAAATGCTACAATTATCAACAAATTCCTACAAAACGAGCAAAGCGTAATATCTCTTCCTCAAACCAGAAATAAAGCCCTATTTACTCATGTAATGCATGCATAGCAACTAGTTCTAGCCATAATTAAGCCCAAAATACATGCAAAACACATGCCAATCACCGGACCATGTGAAGTCACACGTCTGTGTGGGAATGGGAAGGCATTGTACCATTGGACCGTGTCATCTCAAACGGGCAAGCGAAAGAAGGCTGAGTCCAACACCACATGGCCAGGCCGTGTGGGACTCTGTTTTGACACAGTTTTCAGAGTTTGCTTCCCGTTCCAACTCTACAAGTGATCTCTCCAAACATCTATAAAAGGGACCCAAGGCTTGCACGAAAAATCATCACTTCATACAGAGAAAACACATCAAATAACACAGGAACGAAGGAATCAAAGATCTTCTGAGAGCAAAAGGCTAGGTCGCGAAGAACACCACAAGGCTTTCGCATCTTCGGGAGCACAAGAGCTTCGAAGGCTTAGGAGGGGAATCCATCCTAACCAGAATGGGTTTTCTTTCTATGTCTAAGAATCTTGTCTGTGCTTAAATGATGTCATAATATTGTTTTGAATTTTTCTATGAGTTTGTAATCAATGTTTGGCATATCTTTCGGATCTTAGGGGCATAATCAAAATTGTGATTTATATTAAATATGATTATTTATTATCTTAATTAATTCATGCTTTCTATTTTATGAATTTGAGTGCTTATTTATAGTTGCTTTATATTTGGCCAATAATTTGCATGTCATATTTGTTAGTGCAAAATTTTGGACGATGCGTTCTAACAAAGACGAAAATCGAATTCAGACATAAATGGATGTAACGAGTCGGGAGACCTACAACTATTTGTGGGAAGTCATTCAATTCATAGATATTTTGGGAGTTAGTAATAATTGTAGCAGTCGGAGACCTACAATTGTTATTAATCAACTTTTTTATTTATCGCCCTGGGAGGGGGAATAGACTAACTTAATAATTGAACCCATAGAATTGCATGAATTGGTTTTAAAACATTATTCGCATTTAATAATGAAGAAGCATGTTGAGATTACGTGTCTAAGATTGCTTCTAAAGATGTTGAAAATACTTGTGGAGTTCGCAAATTTATTTTTATTTCTTTTTCTTTATTTTCAATTTTAGTTTGTAAAAATACTCAATTTTAAATTCGTTTCCATAAAATTGGAATGTGATGTTATTATAGCCTAAGTGCTTTGAATATCAATACTTGAGGAATACGACTTTGCTTGCCATTATTCTATAAACTACACTGTACACTTGCAGTTGTATGAACCAAAATATTTTTGGCGAACAAGATTTTGGCGCGCGAGATTGATTAGATTCTACTTAGATATAGTAATAAATAGTTCAATCTTAATTGAAGCATATTTTTATTTTTATCACAATTTTCGAAATAATCGAAATTATTTTTTATTTTTTTATTTTATTCGGATCTAACATTATTTTTATTAAGTGCAAATAGTGCATGATCACGCGTTCCAGATCCACCCACCAATACCCATCGATTTGGAAATAGAAAAGACAGCGAAGCAACTACGGAAAAGAAAAAAGCAATGGCGGTGGGACTAATCCAAACGCGGTGGATAACGAAACAATGAAGAACGCCCACTGGGGGCCGCGTCCATGACAGCGAGAATTGTGGAAAGGCCCGCGAAGAAGGGCGATTAGAGACTACTTCCCGGCGGGAGGTAAGTCAAACTTACGGGGTATGGCTCGTTTGCCGATCAATGCAAACAATTATGAACTAAACGGCATTGATCTAGATGGTGTCACAAAACGGTTTGGGGTAGATCCGTTGAGGATCCAAATGCGCATTTGGCACATTTCTTAGAAATTTACGATACCGTTACAATGAATGGTATTTCTGAGGATATCATTTGATGCCGCCTTTTCGTATTCTCTTTATGCAATAAGGCTAAGGGATGGTTATGCTCTTTAACACCACCAGCCGCAAATTGGGTGGAACTAAGTCAGCGGTTTCTAGCCAAGTACTTTCCCCAAAAATCGCAACTAAAAACGAGATCGCCTGAGTTTAGGCAATTAGATCTTTGAGCAACTATATGAAGCATGGGATAGATTATAGATGGTTTGAGTGACAACATAAGAACAATTATAGATGTTGCATCCGGAGGTGCACTACTAGGGAAATATCCTGAGGAGGCACTAGAATTGTTAGAGGAGATGGCAAACAACAGTTACCAATGGCCATCCGAGAGGTCTACTGTCCGACGAGTGGCAGAAGTTCAGGATGAGAAGGTCGCCATGCTCAGAATAAGTATCCGTCTTTGAATATGAAACCGGACGCGATGCGCAAGTGACTCAAGAGATCTGCTGTTGTTGAAGAAGAAGCAAACTTTGTGGGTCAACGGAGGAACTTCAATAACAAGCGAAATAATCAAATACCTAACTATTACCATCCAGGGTTGCAAAACCATGAAAATTTCTCTTATGCTAACAATAAAAATGTTTTGCAGCCACCTCAGGGAAATAACGTGGGTAATCAAGGCAGAGCGGAGTCAAGTGAAAATAAACCATCTATTGAAGAGATGTTATCCTCATTTATCGAGAGACAAGGGCAAGACTTAACAAAGATGAAGACAAGATAGACAGGATAAAGGAACAGGTCACTCAGCTAAACACGAACGTAAATGCAAGGCTGAAATCTCTAGAAACACAAGTATCCCAGATTGCAACTGTTGTGGGAGGCCAGCATCAAAAAGGCAAATTCCCAAGCGATACTGAGTTGAATCCGCAGGAGCTATGCAACGCCATTCGTCTGATGAATGGCATTGAGGGTTCACAGATTTCAAATGACAAGGTTTAGCAAAAGTGATTAGAAATCTGAAGTCTTGCTGAAGACGTAAAACTTAGCTCTGTATGGGAGGCAACCCAATATTTCCATACATTTTTATCGCCTTCAATTTTAATTTCAATTTTAATTTTTATTCTTTATTTTGTTGTGTAAGAGGCATCACAGTACACTCTCGGTGAAAAAAAAATGGAACCAATCCCACACGAGCGTGTGAGATCACACGACCAGGCGTGCGAGAGGACGAACAGCCCAACATCACACGGCCGTGTGACAAAGGCCAAGCAGCCAGACATGCAGATAGCCACGTGTAGGGCCACACGGCCAGCCCATGTGACCTCACATGGCCGTGTGGCCCTAACTCCAAAAATCGGGCAGACTAGTTACCCCCTATTTTTACCCCAAATTCTCACTTTTTCGCCCAAATTCTCCTACACAAACCCTAACTCACGAAAATTCTCTCCCTAAATACTCAAACTACTCTCCAAATCTCTCCAAATTTTCCACAAATCGCAAGCCAAAAACACAAATCCTTCATCCTCTCAAAAACCCGCCACCAATTACCTTCAAATTTCCATCTTCTCCAAGTTCTACACCATGTTTTAGGGAACTCCAAAACTCCCAAAATTTTAGATTTTTCTCCTTCAAACCTTGAAATTCATGGCTTCTAGGAATGAAAGAGAAACTAGGAGAAATACAAGAAGAAGGGGGGAGCCGACTCCATAGCCCGAACTGGAGCCTCAACCATTTTTTGACCCCGAGGAGCCTAAAGCATCAAATGTAATCTTGCCAAATAAAACCACCGGGCTAGATGGATGATACTCTACTTTCATCCATGGATCAATATGAGGTATCCCGATGAACCTACTCTTACAAATTTAGGTTTATTGGAAGATTTTAGAGCTTTGTGTGGTAGAATTGATTGGCATGAATTTTTAAATGGGCATTGGGCTACTTATTCTGTTATCACATTTGAATTTTTAAGTATCTTTAAATTGGTGGTCCAAAAATGAAACTTGATGGGAGTTAGGTTTCGCTTGGGAAATGAGCAAAGGGAACTAACTATTGATGATTTAAATGAGATTTACAAAACTCCAACGTATGGGGTGGAAGAGCACGAAGAGTTCGATAAGGATAGGTTCTGTAAAAAGATAACCGGAAATGAATCTACATGCCAAACATTTCAAAGGGGTCTAGTATTCGAAACTCGGTATTTCGATATGTTCAGCGAGTCTTAGCTGAAACCATTTTTGCGAGGGAAGAGAGTATAGGGGCATTAAGGGTAGATGAATAATTTATCATTTGGTGTAAGGCATCGGGGACTGAAGTGGTGCCAAACGTCGGGGCTATGATAGCCCGGAAATTTGATAGGATTAGAAAAAGTGAGAAGGGTGGATTTTACATCGGGGGGATGAATACCCCTATTGCTGAATATTTCAACATTAATTTTGAGGGGTTTGCGGAGGCCGGTGGGCCTAAATTGATTGATTTGAATGTTCTAACTGCTATGAAGATGATAAATTTGATGGGCGTGACTGCTGGCTCATTCAAGCAGATAGAACAACAATTAAGCTCCCCAACCTGAAGCCACTTCCATTAGAAATAGGGGTAACTGGTTATTTAGAGAGGAAGAGGGGGCTGCTGCTCAAGAAGAGCAGGGTGAGCCAATGAGGGAGACGTCGAAATTCTCTCGACAAGGGGGAAACTGACCATTTACTATGAGTGAGAGGCTCGAAAGGGTAGAAGTTGATGTGGGCAAATTGATAGATGACATATATCAGTGGACAGCCCCGCTAATGAGTATCACCAGGAGTACTTACAGCATTTCGATGCAATCACCCAGAAGAACATATGTACGAGATGATGTCTCGTATGGACCAATGGCACATCTCACAAGGCCACTACCATCCACTCCTCCACCACCAGAATTAATCTCTGTAAGTACTTATTACGCATTCCTCTTTCTTTTGATAATTTCCTCATATGTTCGGGATGAAGTATATTTTAAGTTTGGGGGGTTGTCAAGAATGCGTAATTTAGTACTTTCTTGCATTTTGCATTGCATTAGGAATGCATGTAGAGCACTATGCATTATAACCATTCGGAAAAAAAATTCGATTTTTAGTTTAATTTTTTCGATTTTTTGTTTTACTGTATTTAGCACGTTCACCGCTTTAGCACGTTTAATTGCTTTGTATGTGTGGTTTTTAATTTAGTTTTTTTATGCCCAGCTCCCGTATGATTTTTTTACTATGAATATTTTATGGGATGGGATAACATACTTGTGGGAATATTGTGATAAATTGTTAGGAGGAAAGTTATTTATTTCCTTGGCATTTATTAAGAAAATTAGGTATTTGAGCATGTTGCAAAAAATAAGTCTGTGAGCTTTTGTGCCTTAAAATGCTTTATATTATGCTGACTTATTTTTTTCTTAAGTGTGTCATTAATGATTGATAGAACTCTAGAACTTGCTCTGGTATCTTCATTGAAGCCATGTGTGTGTGCAATTTTTGAAATGATTTAAGGCCATATTTGTTTAGCCTACTTAGCGTAAAAAGTCTACCTATGAACTCATGATTCCCTAGTTAGCCAATTTTGAGCTAAAACTTCTATTCTGAGCCACATTGATCTTTAAAATTTAAACATGTTTTTATCCCTGAAATTTCTTGAGCTTATAGAAAATGTATAAGTTTGGGGGAGATGTGGTGAAAATTTATGAAAAAAGAGAGGATGTTGCCAAAAGAAAGAGGGATGGGCAGTATCTAGGTAAATAATAAAAACACATGAAGCTCGAAAAAGAAAAAAAAATATCTCTGAAAAATAAGAGAAAAATCGAGCAAAGCAAAAAAAAAATCTGAAAATTGTGAAAAAAATGAGATCTCAAAGCTAATGAAAAAGGCAAAAAGGCCTAAGAATGAAAAATGAGAAATAAGGGTGGAATTGAGTTGAAAAAGAAAACTGATATTATGTTGAAATTGGGTTGGTGAATTGCAAGTCTGTAAGCTTAAATTCTATTTGCTCAAGTCAAGTCACTTAATCCAAATTTCTCTAACCTTAACAAAGAGCCTACATTACAACCTAATATAAGTCCTTTTTGATTCTTAAGTTGTGCACACAAAAGTGGTCGAGATGTTAGACGATTTACAAGCCTATGGTAGTTCTACTTTCACTGAATTGAATTTGAGCATAAACACTTACCATACAGTTCTGAGAGTAGAGTGATACACTATTTATTTGTGAGTCGTGATGTCAAGTACTCGAGAGAGTATTAATTATGCCGAGTTTATGAATAATGACCTCTTAATAATGAATTAGATGGTTTCCTTGAGTGTGAAGTCAAATGTTATTTAATGTTCATAGTGTTCTTGGGTGTTCGTTCGTTTTACCCCTTGTGGATTTTGATGTGTGTAAAATATACGCGCATTTTGGGGCTTAAAATGATATATATTTAATGCATTTGCACGCATATGTCACGCCCACCCCTATTACTACTACTAGAAAATATATAAGTGGTACGTCTCGAGCACAAACTCTATTTAAAACATGTATTTTTTTCCCTTTTTCCTATGTAAATTTAATAACAGTCAACAACGAAATAAACCTGGTATACCGCATCCAAAGATTTTATCATTTAAAAGCCAAAAGGACAATCAACCATGTCTGCAAGTAAACAACATGACTACATATACAAGCATAGAACTCAAACCAGCACACTATTTACAATAGAGTTTGAAAAGCTATAATAGTACAAGTTCCTTCATATAACACAATGAAGCAAAACCAAAATAAACCCACAAACACACCCGACAGTCATCATCCATATTCATGATCCTCAAAAACGACAAAGCTCCAAAGCACGATGAAAGCCAACAGATTTCAGGTATTCTCATGCTCACTTGCAATGCATGAACTACATGAGCTATAGCTCAACAAGTAAAAATCATGCATGTCCAAAGAATAGTGATGTTTTTCCAACATGTAATGCTAACATGTAAAATCCATGAATCGAAATACTTTTCTCAAATTATTTTCTTTCATTTGGGCCTCGGACCCATCTACTATGCACCGGAAAAGGGCTCTGCACACAGCAATAATCAAATGGCCAATAATTCGTTATGATGTTACGTGTGGACCATCCTCCCGTGGACCAGTCAAGGGTTCCCTACTTGCGTCCCATGTGTCCGCCAAGAAGTATCCCACCCCGTAGGGTCATAACATAGGTACCCACAAATGGTCTATCCTCATGTGACCCACCGAGAGCCATCTCCCATCTAACTCTGTGTTCACCAGGAAGTACCCCACTTGCTATACCTAAATATATATATCATAAGCACGCCCAATGTGCCTCAGTGCACTAGCAGTGGTCAATAAACATTCATTTTCTTCCAGAAAATATTTTCGTGCATGCAAACATCCTTTTGTAATATGCATGAACATGCAAATGCTGTGAATGACATGTTTAATGGCTCACCAAACACCATATTACATCATCATGCCAACCAACATGCATCACATAATATCCACATGTATTCAAGAAGATACCACCATCACATATAATACAATTAATACAATTAATTCAGACAGTACTATATCCATTCATTGCAGTTTCAGATGGATATTTTACTTACCTATCACCCTTGGACATTCTATTGAAAACTAGATAATTGTCTTTCTTCTCTAATTTTAGGTTTAGAAAACCTGTAAAAATATAAGATATTAATACCTGATCTCCATCTATGAAATTTACTACCTGGAATCTCGTGAAAGACCTTCAGTCTCACTTTAATTAGTTAACCTACCCATTTTTAAACATTATGATCTATACCTAATCAAAGTTGCTTTCCACATATATAAAAAGACTTATATGAGCATAAGTTATATCTATCAAAATCACGAAAAGGCATATATTTTAGTTAAAATTATGAATATAATTATATATGTAGGCTACCCAGTAACTCTATCACTAAAATGTCATTAAGGAAAGTTAAGAGCTAGCTTTTAAAAATTACTTACCAATTACACCATTAATTAACTCATCTTAAATAAACTTTACAATCAATTAATTGGTAACTTATAATAACACCTGATTAGGTACCAATCCCTCATTACTCCCTACGTGAGTTTTTTTTATTTTTTTTATTTTCTCATTTATCATTGTTTGCTCAACCATGAATAAACCTTATTCCTAAATTTCAATCAACCATTCCCACAGTAGTTGACATTAGACATGTAGTTAGCTCTAATGATTATTTATTCTATATATAAGGCTAACCAAATTCAGTTTTCCCTATTTTAGAAATTTCAAAACTAATCCTGATTGCTATCTTTCAAACAATCTTTTTTTTTAATTAAATCAAAGTAAAATGTAGATTTGAAGACACTTACCCCTTTTTCTTTTCCCTTAATACAGTTAAAGATATAAATCAATTCCAATATTTAATTGCAATTTCAAAACCATAATGCATTTAAGAATATAAATACCCATATATTTCAAATTTGAAATCCCTAATTTAAAATATTATTGCATGAATATAATTAGCTCAAGGCTCTGTTAGTTAAATACGGAACGGAAAAAGTTCGTTATTTAGTACGCACGAGTATATTATGAGTTTTTTTTGAAAATTAAAAAAAAAATCGGCAAAAATACGGAAATATTTAAAATACGGAACCATAGACGTACGGGTTTAATACGAATATAAAATAATTATTCGGGAGTAATAATACGGCTTATTTCAACAAGATATTTACATAGATTGTGATTCATACTTATGTTTAGATTATATTAAAATTAATTTTAGGTACTTTATTAATTTACTTTAAATTATTAATACACTTATTTATTATTAATATTATTATTTATTATTTTATAATATTGTAATTATATTTACAAATAATTTTTAATGATTTTTGATTTTTTAAATATTATAAAAATATTAAAATGAAGTTTTATTCGCCAAGTATTAAACGGATAACAATAATACGAGTATTAAACGTTTTATTTGAAAAATATGGAATATTTAACGCCGCCTTAATCAGACGGAGACGGAAGTATTTTTCAATTATTCGTACATACGGGTACTATACGGGTATGATACGCGATTAACTAACAGAGGCTCAAGGAGTATAACAGAACTTACCGTGCTAGTCCTCCGAAAACCAATCGTCTATGACTTCCTTCTTTTCACTCTCTCTCTCTCTCTTTTTATCTTCTTAATATTGTACAAAACATGTTCTCTTTTCTTTCTTTCTTTTTTTTGTTCCGTTTCCGCTTGCTCTCCTCATTTTTTTTCTTTTTATTTATGTGAATTTGTATGAAATGGTGAACTTACAGATAAACTTTGACTAAACTAATTGAGGCGGTGGCACAAAGAGATAAACACACATATT
Organism: Rehmannia glutinosa; assembly: GCA_016081115.2. Classification (NCBI taxonomy): domain Eukaryota; kingdom Viridiplantae; phylum Streptophyta; class Magnoliopsida; order Lamiales; family Orobanchaceae; genus Rehmannia; species Rehmannia glutinosa. Next base: position 29,206 of record JABTTQ020002900.1, read on the forward strand.
CTAGTTATATTTATTATATAAGTATTATCAAGTTATCACATATTCCCACACACATTAGGGTTATATATATATATTATATGTGAAACTTGGTTGAAATAACTTATATTGGTTTAGAATTCTGAAAATGCTAAAGCAATTGAAGTCAGATTAAATGCATACTAGAATTTCACATATACCGATCTCATTCACAGCAGATACGTGATAGTACGAATTCATATGTATATAGCTAGAAAATTCTTATAAATTACAACAACAACAACAACAAACTAAGCCTTAATCCCACTACGTGGGGTCGGCTATACGGATCATATCGCCCCATCGTTTACGGTCATAAGCCATATTTTCATTGATTTCTAGGTATAACATATCTTGTTTAATAACTTCTTTCCAAGTCTTTTTAGGCCTACCTCTGCCTCTTTTGATTTGTGTGAGTGATTCCCTGCCTTCTAAACGTCAAACAGGTGCATTTAAAGGTCTCTTATAAACATGTCCAAACCATCTTAATCGTGTTTCTCTAATTTTCTCATCTATTGGTGCTACTCCCACTTTGTTTCTAATGTGTTCATTTCTTATTCTATCTAATCTAGTGTGTCCGCACATCCATCTTAACATTCTCATCTCTCGCTACCCTCATTTTTTTGTTCGTGTTCATATTTAGTCGCCCAACATTCTCGCTCCATAAAGCATTGCGGGCCTTATGGCCGTTTTATAAAATTTTCCTTTCAATTTTAATGGTATTTTACGGTCACAAAGGATAGAAGATGCACTCCTCCATTTATTCCAACCCGCTTGAATCCTATGTGTGACATCTATATTGATTTCTCCGTTCTCTTCAATTATAGATCCTAAGTATTTAAAACTTTTTGTTATACTCACTTCCTGTCCATCAATTTTAACCTTCGTCTCATTGTTCCTGTTGTTTTTACTAAAGTGACATTCCATGTATTCTGTTTTAGCCCTGCTTATATTAAAACCTTTTGATTCGAGTGCTTCTCTCCAAACTTCCAATTTTGCATTTACTCCTTCCCTTGTTTCATCAATTAAAACTATATCGTCCGCAAATAGCATGCATTCAGGGATGGATTTTTGTAAGTGTTTAGTGATTTCATCAATTATTAGGATAAAAAGGTAAGGGCTTAGAGCGGATCCCTAATGCAAACCTATAGTGCTTGGGAATTCACTAGACATTCATGTTGGTGTCCTGATACATGTTGTTATATCATCATACATATCTTTTATGGCATCTATGTAAGCTATTTTTATTCCTCTTTTTTTCCAATACGCGCTACATTATATCCCGGTTGACTCTATCGTATGCCTTTTCAAGGTCAATAAAAACCATATGTAAATCTTATTTTCTCTCGTTATATTGTTCACATAATTATATATATATATAAATTACACATTATTAAATATATATATATACATATATATAGGCTACATATGTTTTAAAACACGATTTAAGCTGCATATTTAAGCAGTTTCTTATCTTCATCGCCATTAGTACTAGTTTTTTTATTATTATTATTATTATTATTATTATTATTATTATTATTCTCTATCTAATTTATTCACATGTTATATTCCCGTGTACACACACCAATGTCATTTTCTCCTAATAAGTTTACCATGTGTAACTTTGTAATTCTTATACTTCCAAATATTACCACGTGTAAGCTACCGATATTTAACAGTTTGACACCTAAACCCTCCTATTTGAATACACGATCAACTAATCAGAAGCTAAGAACTAATATCATGTTAAAAACTTTATTGTTAAAATACTATATAATATGAAGTGCGTCATGTGATGTCAATATCCATGCAAATATTATGTAGATAGCATGAAATACATGAACTATATTGGCCTAGTGAGTGTGGACGTACCGGTGTGAATCACACAACCGTGTGAAGAAGGGCAAAAAACAGAGGACGGAATCAGGCCCACACGGTTGGACCGTGTGAAGTCACACGGCCGTGTGGGAATGGGAAGGCATCGCACCACTAGACTGTGTCATCTCACACGGGCATGCGAAGGAAGGCTGAGCCCAAACCACACGACCGTGTGGTGCCACATGGCCAGGCCGTGTGGGACTCTATTTGACGCATTTTTTAGAGTTTGCTTACCGTTCCAACTCTAAGAGTGATCTCTCCAAACATCTATAAAAGGGACCCAAGGCTTGCACGAAAAATCATCACTCCAAACAGAGAAAACACATCAAATAACACAGGAACGAAGGAATCGAAGAGCTTGTGAGAGCAAAAGGCTAGGTCGCAAAGAACATCACAAGGGTTTCGCATCTACGGGAACACAAAAGCTTCGAAGGCTTAGGAGGAGAATCCATCCTGACATGAAGGAGTTTTCGTTCTATGTCTAAGAACTCTTTTCTATGCTTAATGATATCATAATATTGATTCAAATTTGTCTATGAGTTTGTAATCAATGTTTGGCATATCTTTCGGATCTTAGGGGCATAATCAAAACTGTGGATTTATATTAAATATGATTATTTGTTTTCTTAATTAATTCATGCTTTCTATTTTATGAATTCGAGTGCTTATTTATAATTGCTTTTTATATGGCCAATAATTTGCATGTCATATTTATTAGTGCAAAATTTCGGACGATGAGTTCTGATAAAGATGTATATCGAATTCAGGCATAAACAGATGTAACGAGTGGGGAGACCTACAACTATTTGTGGGGAGTCATTCAATTCACATATCCTTTTGGAGTTAGTAATAATTGTAACGAGTCGGGAGACCTACAATTGTTATTAATCAACTGTTTATTTATTGCCCGGGAGGGAGAATGGACTAACTTAGGAATTGAACCCATAGAATTGCATGAATTGGTTTTTAAAACTTTATTCACATTTAATATTGAAGAATCATGTTGAGATTATGTGCCTAAGGTTGCTCCTAAAGATGTTGAAAATACTTGTGGAGTTCGCAAATTTATTTTTATTTCTTTTTCTTTATTTTTGATTTTAGTTAGTTAAAATACTCGATTTTCGGTCACTTTAATAAAATTGGAATGCAATGTTATTATAGCCTAAGTGTTTCGAATATCAATCCTTGAGGAATATGACCTTTCTTGCTATTATTCTATAAACTACACTGTACACATGCATTTGTATGAACCAAAATATTTTGGCGAATACCCTCATTATATTTAGTTTTGCCTCTAACAAGTTTGTTTTGACAAGGGGAGCTTTTAAGTTTTTTTTAAGACTTACAAAAGCTCTTAAGAAAAGCGCTTAAGAAAATGGCTTTTTGGAGCTACAATTTTTTGTACTTTGCTCCTATATTTATTAAGCATTGTTACAAATGATTTCTATTGACAGGGGGAGTTTTTAAGATGTATAGCTTTTAAGCTATATAGTAAAAGCTGTAGCTTTTATCCTTAATATTTCAGCCTTTTTTGTGTTTTGATTAAGCTTGTTGATAGGGGGAGCTTCTTAAAACTTATTTTGAAAAATCCTGCTCCTTTTCTTGTTAAAACTTAGTTTTTCATAAATGTTGCTTAAAACGGATATACTATTTTTTCGACCGGAAAACTTTCTTGCTCCTGTAAAATTGTTTTGGGTTGTAATCATCAAAAAGGGGGAGTTTGTTAGAAAAATATTGTTATCTTGATTTTGATGATTTTGTTTAAATGAGTTTTTATACCAAAATAATGTCCCCAAATGTTGTCCAAATACTTCAAAATAATTTAAATGATCTTGACTAATTTTTTGAAGTATTTATTGAAATTTATTATTGACAAAAATGGGACAATATTTTCTTTTAGCCAACCGGTCACCCAGAAAGGTTGCAACCATGCACGAACTTTGAAAATACTACAAGAATATCAATTAATAATGACAAAAATTTAATGAGGGTATGGAAAAGTCATCACTAAAAGCATAATTTGTGAAGTTTTTGTGAGGGTAAAAAAAATGGTAGTAAAAGAGTTGAATTTTTAATGAGAAAAATCTTTGTTTCCTAGTTATTGACATCTAATTCCCTCACTATTTGTCTTAAAAAAAAGAACCCTCATTATTGTTTGTAAAATTTTGGCTCCATATATTTTCCACCAAATATAATTATAGTTTTCATTATTTAAAAATTAGAAAAATCCTTTCAAAATTATTCAACCGAATAACAGCCCACATATTCATCCAAATTCAGCCCATATTTATAGGAAATTTCAAAGAAAAATCAGCCCACTGCACCCTAGTTCCAACAGCACATTTTAACTCAAAAATCCAGCCCTATCGTACATAAACTCCATCCCACATTCAAACAGTGCAGCCCATTTTTACCACTCCAAGAATTCAAAAGTGCTTTTTTTCTAACAGCAACTTATGATTTTTACCAAATCTAAATCAAATAACCTTCTCCTTTATACCAATGTCCTCTTCTTCCCGACTTTAGTCTTTCTTTTCTATTCTCTTTCGCCACGGTCCCTCTTTTATCTTCTCTCTCGACGTGCCCTTACTGTAATTGGGTTAAGTATATCCACCTATCGCCGCCGCCGCCGGAATTTGCTATTAGCTTCTTGCGCTTAAGCCGAGGTTAGGGTTTCTTATTTTTCAAATTCTAGAAATTGGATTGGGGACGAGGATTATTTTGTTGTTCTTTGAATATTATTTTTATCTATTTTTTGGGGAAAATTGTAGACAAAATTAGCATTGTGATGAAAATTGTGCTTAATGTTATGGTTTGTGAAGCTTTTAAATATAGAGTGTGATGAATCCATGTGTTATATGGGCCATATGGCTCTGGTAGCTTAGATTGTTGGGATTAAAGCTTCTAGATAATGTAATATTTAATCGTTATTAGAAAATGCTAAATTATTTTTATCCATCCGTTTTCCTAATTTTGGTGGGTTTTTGGTCATATGGTGCACAACCTCATCTAGTGAATATCCAGTTCGAAAAGAAAGTTAAGCAGAAATCAGTTGTCTTGTATGTTGATTTCCAGCTTGATGACACACCCAGGAAGATCTCAGTTCGATTGTGGTGCATAAACTCTATGCAAGATTGCAAGAATAGATTTTGATTTTGATTTTGTTTATCCTTCCAATTATTGTGCAGGAGGTAAAAGTAGTGGAGCTTGTTAAGCCAAGTGGTAAGGTGTATATATCATTGTCTAGAAATGACCGAAGGTTAGCAACATCAATATTTATATTATTTGATTATTTTCATTTACATCTGTGACTTGTTATTAGAGCTGGCAATGGGCCGGGCCGGCCCAACCCAAGCCCAACAGGCCAAACCAAGAAACCGGGCCGGGTCGAGTTTGTATCGGGCCTCTGTTTTCTTGGCCCAGCGACGGGCCACGGGCCATCGGGCCAAACCAGCCCAAAAAAATTAAAAAAAAAAACAAAAATGAGTTGATGTCTTTGGTTGTTGCTTTAAGTGTTACTTGAAGAAAGTTGGAGTCTTTATGGGGAATTATACATCACACGCATTCACAGCAAAAATACACCTCGATCCACAACAAAAATACATATAGTATATTCACAGCAAAAATATATCCTCAAAAATACATAAGTAGCTATATAAATGACCCTATTATTATATTATTATTTTTAAAAATAAAAATGTTTCTGCGTGTATATAGTGTGCAAACTGCAAACTGCAAAGTAAAAATTTGTTTTCAATTTTCCACTGACTTTTTCATTTTTATTTATATAGCTTGTAATTCATAATGATTAACTAGTTATACTAATTACTAACCTAGAAAATTCTACGAGTGCAATACCACCAGCGTCGGCCGGTGGGAGGCGGGCCGGAGTGGCGTCGGCCAGGGAAAGGTGACCGGAGTGGCGGCGGACGGGGAGAGGTGACATCGATTAGTGTTCGTTCATGAGTAGGGAGGGACTAGGGTTTGTTTGATTGTTAAATTTTGTTCTCAATTGAACTCTGTTCTCTCCTCTCGATTCTCGATTTCTCACTTCTCACCTCAATCTCAAGCGACTTTTTACTTTCTTGTGGGCTAGAAAGACTTAGGAGTTGGGCCTTTTTAATTGTTTTTGGACCAAGTCAGGCCCAAAGTGGCAACACAAACAAATGAACAATCAAACATAATTTAAGTTTTTTTTTTTTAATTAATTACTAGGACTCGGTGGCCGCCCGAAAAACGGGCTTTTTGGCTCGAGCCCGGCTCGATGGGCTACTAGATCGGGTTTTTAGGCTGAATTTTTGGGCCTTAAAAAACAAGTGCCCAACCTGATCTATTATCGGGCGGGTTTAGGCCCATCTGGCGGGCTTATTTTTTGCCTACTCTAGTATAGATTATTAGTAAAGTGTCATTCCCACGAGGATTGTAAATCTAATAATTACCGTCTTTTTGTTATCTAATCTAACAATTTTGAGTTTTTGTTTGATGACAAAGGAAAATAAATAATCTAAATTAACAAATTATAAATAGTAAAAATGAAGGAAGATTTGTAAAATAAGAAATCAAGAGATAAAAATGCGTTTGATTGTAAATCTCTAGAATGTTTTTGTGATTTGACAAGTTACAAATACAACCAAAAGCCCTTAAGCAAAAACCAACCTCTTTTAATAAAATCTCATGTTTTGTGGGTAGTAGAAATTCCCGATTTAAGTTAAACCCTTTCTCAAGGCGAAAAACTCCTAATCTCAAGTTGATTAAGCGAAATCTCTTTCTAGTTAAAACCCCAAAATTGCATTATAACGATTTGTGAATTCCTATATTAGGTTTGACCCTAATCCAGGAAGATTTATGTCGTCTATATCTAGGATTGCATGCAACTCTTTTCACTTATATAGGTTCTTTCTCACCATAAATCTCTCGATTACCCGATGAGGAATATATATCAAATTAATATAGGAAATATTAACTCGAATGAAATAAACATGATATAAGTGAATCACCACAAGACATGAGAATTTTATTAAAAACATACAAACCTTAATCACAAATCCATTCTAGAGTTCATTACATTCAAACACTAGGAGTTTAGCTACTCATGATTTTGACAAAAGAGTAAATTACACAAGAAGATTTAAGTATTGTAGAAACGATTATCCATCAAAATAAAAAAGATTAATCATTGTAAAGACAAAATCAAAGATAGAATAAAATCAAATTAGTTTGGTAGAATGTAGACAAAGATCAGACTTGCAAGCTCTCTACTTACTCTTCATTGAGAGAGTCAAATATTAATTTATATAAGATGACATCTGCAATGAGGCAACAAAATTAGTAAATTTGATAACTACTTCTTGCCAGAATAATTAGCGGATATGAATAACCTATTCAACTAATGCATGCTGCTAAATGGTCCATAGACATAACAAGTAGAGCCGGCAAAATAAGCCCGGCTCGATGGGCCGGCCCAACCTGCCTGATAATAGACTGGGTTGGGCCTTGTTTTTTAAGGCCCGAAAAAATTCGGGCCTAAAAAGCCCGATCCAGTAGGCCCGTCGGGACAGTCGGGCTCGGGCCAAAAAAGCCCGTTTTTTTTCGGGCCAGCCCGAGCCCGGTAGTAATTAATTAAAAAAAAACTTAAATTATGTTTGATTGTTCATTTGTTTGTGTTGCCCTTTGGGCCTTGGACTTGGTCCAAAAACAATTAAAAAAGGCCCAACTCCTAAGTCTTTCTGGCCCACAAGAAAGTAAAAAAAGTCAGTTTGAGATTGAGGCTGAGAAGTGAGAATCGAGAGGAGAGAACAAAGTTCAATTGAGAACAAAATTTAACAATCAAACAAACCCTAGTCCTCCCTACTCATGAACGAACACTAATCGCCGCCACCTCTCCGCCGTCGCCGCCACTCTAGTCACCTTTCCTGTCGACGCCACTCAGCCGCTCTCCCACCGCGATTTGGTGGTATTGTCATCGGTAGAATTTTCTAGGTTAGTAATTAGTATAACTAGTTAATCATTATGAATTACAAGCTATATAAATAAAAATGAAAAGACTGTGAAAATTGAAAACAAATTTTTACTTTGCAGTTTGCACACTATATACACGCAGAAATGTTTTTTTTTAAAAAATAATAATATAATAATAGGGTCATTTATATAGCTACTTATGTATTTTTGAGGATATATTTTTGCTGTGAATATACTATATGTATTTTTGTTGTGGATCGAGGTGTATTTTTGCTGTGAATGCGTGTGATGTATAATTCCCCATAAAGACTCCAACTTTCTTCAGGTAACACTTAAAGCAACAACCAAAGACATCAACTCATTTTTGTTTTTAATTTTTTTGAAATTTGGTTTGGCCGTCATTTCATTGGTGGGCCAAGAAAACCGAGGCCCGATACAAACTCGGCCCGACCCGATTTCTTGGTTTGGCCCGTTGGGCTTGGGTTGGGCCGGCCCGGCCCGGCCCATTGCAGCTCTAATCTATACTACAAAACGATAGGTGCACTTGCCTACGGTTTTCTAGAGTAGTTTTGAGCCATCAGCGGCAAATGGCGCCTTTCCTTCAAATAATTCTTTAATATCGTGAAATTGATTAAAATATTTAATTATTGAACCTAAAAAATAAAAATAGTCAAGTACCAAAAGACTATAGTAGTTAAAAATATAAACTATATAGGAAATTGCCCATCCACTTGGGGGTATTAATAAAAATACCCCTAAAATATTAAAACTTGATTTATATCCCTATACATCTCTTGTTCACTTAATTACCAACCTTCTTTGCTCACCTAACTCTGTTTGAATAAAAAGTTGAGTTCATAATTTTTTTTTTGCACATTTCAAGAATAATTACAACTACATACTCATTATGTATACTATATCTAACAATGCCAATTTATACACGTTCTAAAAATCCTAAAGTTTTGAAGAATTTAGCATTTTCAAATAAAATGTAAACTCACATTCAATTAAAAACAATGAACACCATCAAAACTAACCTGACTAAGGTTTTAAAACCGTATAGTTTAACATTGTGAGATATAGTATATAAAATGACAATGACGGATCTACATTTCCTGCTATAGGGCACGTGCCCCCATAGTTTTTTTTATTATATAACTATGTATAATTTGTGTTAAATAATAACATTATTAGTTTTCTTTTCTAAAAAATATTATATAACATTATAAAATTTATAAATTATATAACATTAGATTAATAAGGCACCCAAAATTATAACACTAATGACATTATAAACTAAATTAATATTATCTAACATGACCAAAAAAGTGTTAATAATATTATATATACATTATTAGTGTTGTATAAATTCTTAACATCTATATATTAATTAGTAAAAAAAAACAGAATGTGTCACATTAGTTAATTTTTACACAGTTTATAATTGTATTTATTTTGTGCCTCCACAGTAACAAATTCCTGGATCCGTCCCTGAAAAACTAGTATATAATTATAATTGTTTTTGAAATGTGCAGAAAAATTGCGAATTTATTCTTTTTTCCGAACAAAATTTTGTGGGCAGTGAGGTGGACAATTAGGTGGGCAATGAGGTGGATAGTAGGAGTGCGGGGGCATAAATCGAGTTTTAATATTTTGTGGTAATTTTAAAAAATACCCAAAGATGGAGGGGCAATTTTCTAAGTTGCGGGTCTGAAACGGTATTGGATTCGGAGCCTTTTATAACCTGACTACTGATAACATAAACCTTCATCACCCCGACGAAGAAAGTAAAAAACAACCTTAATCTCAACTAATTCTCTTGCTCCTCTGCTAATTTTCCATCTCTTGATTCTTTCTCCTCCTTATTTCCTCTCCGCCCCCAAAAAAAATCTCCTCCCAACCGAGCACCAAACTATTGATTCATTACTCACGATTTTATTTACTGCAGTATAGCATAATTACCAGGAGAGGGATTCTCCATGGACCCTAACATCATGAAATTCCTCGAAGAAGACGAGGTACCTCCCCCCAAACCCCCACCCAAAGGATTTTCCGATATATTCGTTATTAATTCATACGTGGGGTGAATTTGGGATGTCATTTGAGCTTTTCAAGACTAGGTTTTCTGGTTGTTATTTTTTCCCCCTTTATGTTCTTCTTTTTGATATGACAATTGGCAACGTAATGGTTTTGCAGGATGAAACAATGCATTCTGGGGCTGACGTGGAAGCTTTCACGGCTGACTTAAACAGAGACATTGAAGGGAATAATACTTCCACATCTCAGCAGCCCTCTGATTCTGATAGCGGTAATAATTTATTTTCATTGATTAATTGGAATGCATATTTTTAATATGTCATGGTAGCTCAGATTTTCTGAAGTTTACTCTTTGGTTGCTAACATAAATCTCATTTTTTTCGGAGAAAAGAAAGAAAATGTTAAGAAATTGTCTTGGTGAAATTTGCATTACAGGCTATTGTACAGCTACGTCGGTTAGGCGAGTTCAGGAGAAAGTGGAAATTTAGGGTCTTTAGTTCGAAAAAGGGAAGCAATTGAAATATAGGTATTTAGTGATATAACGTGGAACAAATCGCTCTGGCCTGAAAATGGTATGATATGGAACCAATCTATGGTTTAGTTCTACTATATAAGCTATGGTCTGCTTGGTTCCGTTAATCAATAGATAGTAGAAATTCAGAGCTCTGAAGTTTTTTGAGAAGAAGGTAGAACGTATATCACAAAGGAGTTTACGAGAATCAAATTATAATGGATAATTGGTTTAGATTAGAGACATCAATTCCTATCTGATTATTGCAATAACTCGAACCTAGTGGGTAGTGGCTATCACGAGTTTATGGAGCTTTACGTCCAACTCAGCTTTTTTCTGTTAAAGAAAAAAGTGATTTTATCTATCCTGGTATGAAAATCATATCTTCCAGTCATAAACTCATTGATTTGTCAATAGTGATGCCAGTGAATCTATTTTGATACAAGTGGATTGATAAAGTAAGAACAGAGATACTAGGAGGAAACTTTTAAATTTATCTATCAGTATATCTCATGACTCCCATCTTGAAATTGCTTCAGGGTAGGTAAAATTGATGACTAATTAAAATAAGTCCAAGAAAATTGATTTTACATTTGTAACCAACTTATATCTTTAGTTTTTCTTCATTCCCGGCTTTGATTTATATTCCTCTCTGAGATCTGAAGAAATTGTATTCTTTAGCTGTACTTTGATTGCTTGAATGGATTAAGAGATTAGGAGTTAATGAACTTTATCTGGTTACTGTCTCATATTTGTCATTTATGATTCCAGACATAATATATTGTCCATAATTTATTCCAGACCGACTAAGGGATTATGTAGTCTAACACTCATTTTTCATCAGTTTTTTGGGAGTTAATTCTTCTTAGTTAGCAGTATATCCAAACTCATTTCTCTGTATTTAACTGAGAATATAGCAATTTTTAGGGATAATTAGTAATTACAAACCCCACCCCCCACCCCGAGATTTGGGGTAATAAAAAAATCTAGAGATGTTTCAAAATCACAAAAACCCCTCAGGTTTGATTATGTCTTCAATTTGAGGAGTTACTGAGGGGGTAACTCTAATATTTCTATAAATATTAGGGGTGTTTTGAAATTGTTTTGCTTATGAAGGGGGAAATGTAAGACGAAATCAAACCTCAAGGGACTTTTTGTAATTTTCAAAAACCTCTGGAGTTTTTTTTGTACTTAGCCCGAACCTCATTTTTTTTTAATTATCCCTTTTTTATTAATCGAAATACTGCAAAAGGTTTTACACAAGCTAATGTCATCAATTTACTATTACTTGTATAGAGAGTATTAACATCTGTAACTGAAGATTTACAATCAAGAGAGTACAAGCATGCCAGTTTTCATACAAATTTGTGGTACGTTGGTTTTTCGCTTTTAATTATTGAACAAATGCGCTCGATTCGACAAATGCAGCAGCCTTGTCTCAAGGAAGCAGTCAAACCGCAAGTCAGTTTCTTAATCAGTGGCAAAATTCCACTCATGATGGAATTGTTAATTTCCAAAGTGGGCAAGATCTCATGACTATGGAAGAAAGAGGTCAACATTCTTCTCAACTGGAGCAACAGCAACATGCGCTAGAGTCTGAAAATAGAAAAGCGGACGATAACTCCTCCTCTCATGAGCTTAACGCTTTGCCACATAACCCATCGATAGACGCTAGTTCACAACCGCAAGATGATCGGAACACTTTCCCTGTTTCCGATCCTATGACCACGCAAGCATCTGGAGTACAACCCATCCATATCCAAGAGCCGGACCGTGAACCAAATCCAGAAAGAGAATCCCAGATTGGCAAATTACAAAATATCAGTAATCGTCCAATGGAATCGAAAGATCAACAGTCTTTGTTAACAGGGAATCAACATTCTGCTGGAATGGTGATGAGTGGTCAACAGGCGATGACCTCGGGATTGAGTAGTCAACAGTCCATAACGAGTGGTAATCAACAGCCGGGGACCGCATTGAAATTAAACAAACAAGTTCCCTTTGGCATGCTGCTTCCTATCATACAACCCCAACTTGACAAGGACAGAGCTATGCAACTTCACACTCTTTACTTCAAACTGAAGGTTGTTCTAGTTGCTCATTACTTTCTAAATAATAGTCTAATACAAAATAACCCAGCTATCTTTTAGAATTACAAATACCCCCTTGACATTTGTTTCTATTTTACAAACTGCATACAAACCTCAATGAGGTCTCAGCCTTACCATGATATTTCTGATTCTAGAAAAACGAGATCTCTAAAGATGGTTTTGTCCGACATATGAGAAGTATTGTCGGGGATCAGATGTTAAAAATGGCTGTGTACAAACTGCAGACTCAGGTATGCAATAAATATCATGTCATTTAAAATTGCATTCATGGTTGACATTAGTATCCTGGAATGTAGTTCGACTAATTCGGGAAATGAAAACCAGGATGCTGGGAACCCACAAACTACCGCCAATCAATTTCAGTCACAGCCTCAGGCCTCTGCACGACAAATGCAAGTCCCATCAAGTAGTGCAAATCCTTCTCTTAAAACACAATCAATTTACCAGTTGCTTTAGAAACCACCTCTTCTGCTAACAAAACTCCCGTTTCTTCTTTTTTGTTGCACAGATTTAAGCAATGCAATGGGTGATGGTAGTACCGCTAAATCACGTGAGGAAATGCAGGCAGATTCACAGGGAGTGCAAGCAAGCCAAATGTCAACTTCCAGTTCGGGTGGTTTAAGTCAGGATAGAAAGCATCCTACGTTTCCGACTCAGGGACTTAATAAGCAGCAGCATATGCACTTCTCACAGACATCTTTTCCCACATACGGGAGCGCAGGGAGTAGTTATTCGCCTTTCTCTGCAACTAATGCTGCGTCTCAGATGAGGCAGGCCCCTGCTCACCAAAACATGACCGTCAATCAAGTGGGGCCCACAGCGGGGGCCGCTAATATGATAAACATGTCTAATTTCGACAGGTCTCATTCTCTTAGTGATCCTAAGAAAATTCAGGCAGGAAGTCTGACTCACATGAACAGCAACGCATCACTACAGCAGAAAATTGGTGTTTCGTCATCGATGACACATGTAAAGCAGGAACCCGTTGATCCCTCGATTGAACAACAACATAAAGCCCAATTGTCTTCCTCGCATGGGTTATCTTCTTTGTCTCGTGCACCGTTTAAACAGGGCAGTGCTGCTCCCGGGAATTTGAAGGATGAATCTTTCGAGATGCAGTCATCTAGAACAGGATTCAATCCACCTACAAGCCTGGTTCCCACAAATTCAGTTTCCTCTTCAATTCCGAGCCCGATGGAAACCAGCATTCTGGTATTTGACAAGTCTCTGGTTTTCGCTGTGCTTTTTCTGATGCTTGGCTTTCAAAATAGGTTAATGAGATCCCCTGTTTCTGCACATACCTGGCTGTAACGGTTTGATGCTTCTGATTCAAGACATAATATAAATTGAAAAATTCTGCGTAGTTTAATTGTTGAATAGCTTATTATTTGTAATAATCAGCATGTGGAACCTGAGTACACTAGCATATCTATCTTGCCTGGCCACTGTTAGCTGAAGCTTCTTTGAGGAGTACTGGAAAAGATATACTCTTTACTAGTAGTCCAATAAATGAAAGCAAATATGGACTGCACACATCGTCTGTCCTTAGATGAGTTGTTATTACCCCATCACGCTTTGGTGCTAATTTTTGTATTAAACCAGTCTATGCTACTGATGCTTTATCCAGTGAGTATCAAGGGATATCATAATTGACTCGTCATATTTGGTTTTTATGTCTATCTTGTTCTTCTCAGATTATCTTTGCTATTGTTTCTATGCAGCTTTGTTATCTCGCCGGATCTGTGTGATTATATTAATCTGTAATTTCTCAATTAATTCTACTAGTTTCCTTGTAATTCCTCCTCCCATGAAGATTACATAACCTCAGTTTTGTTGGTGGAAGCAGTGTCCTCATTCATAAAGTAAATATTTTGTTTGCAAAAGTACCCTTTTCTTATAAGCTTGATGTGACTTACGAGATTCTTCGCCATACTTGGACGATATAACTGAAGGTGTCAATATCTCATCCTGAATTCCTGATCTTCCATTATCAAATCCTTTCAAATAAAAGAATGTTAGAAACCTTTAAAGGCCCTTAAAGAATAAGCGTTCCTGGTAGGTCTGTGCTTGGGTTTGTTTGTTATCCTTTTCAGCTTCTCGTTTGGCTAGCCTAGTTTTCCCTCATCCACCCAAGCGAGAGGTTTTCTTATTTTTGTTTGTTTATTTAGCTGTTGTTTCTTAGAACATCACGATGATTGTTATATGCTATTTATTATAATCATTGTTTACTTCATCTCTTCACCTTTTTCCTTTCTGACTTTGTCAGTCAAATCCTCGGTCCATAACTTCTCCTATTGGATCTGGAAATAATTCCAAGGCTCCCCCAAAAAAGCCTTTGGTTGGCCAGAAGAAGCCAATGGAAGCACCTGGTTCTTCGCCTCCATCAAGGTGATGCCATTTATTGATACAGATTTAACAAATTTGCTTGAACGTAAAATTCTTGTGTGGATCTGTGAGTTCTTATAAACTTATTCCAACAGTAAGAAGCAAAAAGTGTCTGGAGGCTTTTTGGATCAAAGCATCGAGCATCTCAATGATGTTACGGCAGTGAGCGGAGTTAATCTCAGGGTAACCCTTTCTCAACTGATCTCCACATTATACACGAAACACAATTAATTATGTTTTCATCCACCCACTTTCTTGTTTTTGCCTGTAGCCCTTGGAGTCATGCGTTTGCTTGTCTTATGAAATAATACTCATGAACAGGAGGAGGAGGAACAACTCTTTTCTGGATCCAAGGAAGACAGCCGGGTTTCAGAGGCATCTCAACGGGTTGTTCAAGAAGAAGAAGAAAGGCTGATTTTGAACAAGATTCCACTTCAGAAGAAAGTGGTGGAAATAAGTTAATATTTTCTAAGTGAACAGTTTTTTGCTTGTTTTGATTATCTTTGTTCAGTCTATTTCTGGATCATAAATGTTTTTGCTGATTTGTGTGCTTTCTGGCAGTGGCAAAGTGTGGTTTGAAGAATATGAGCAACGACGTGGAACGATGCCTGTCCTTGGTAAGACTGTGATAGACGTAATTATTCGACATGTTTTTCTAATAATGTTCAATTGGAACCATGTTTGCTCCATAAGTGATTTTAATAAGTTCAAATTTTTTCATTTGGCCATCTACAAAGCTTCCAAATTGGGAAGCAAAAAGCTGCTACAGGGATAGCTTATGCTAAAAGAAATATGATTTACCTATTTTTCAGTCTCTAACTGTCATTTGAAAATGACTACAAGCTTTCTAACGAGTTCTAAAAGCACTACCAAACTATTTATGTTTTTGTGATATTGTTCTTTCAGTGTGTGGAAGAGAGAATGCGCGGACTCATAGCTAATGTCATCCGGCTTTCGAAACAGGTTAGTTTCCATTCTTTAATATAGCGCGTCTCTTTTTCTCTTTTTTTCTTTATCTCTTTCTGGAGTGAAGTCTGTTTCGTTTTTGAATATCACAGTTTTTCTCAGCTGAATTCTTGTTATATCTGCAGCGAGTTGATTTTGAGAAGCCAAGACACAAAACTATCATCACCTCAGATGTTAGGCAACAAATCGCGACAATAAACCGTAAAGCTCGCGAAGAATGGGAGAAAAAGCAGGCTGAAACTGAAAAGTCGCAAAAATCAAATGATGTAAGTTCCATGCTTCCACTTATTTGTTTATTTTTATGTGGATTGGGCCTAAATTATGGCAAAAACTCTTTCTGAGTTATGTTTCTCAATTTATACAAAATGCAGTCTGAGAGTACTTCTGGAGTTGATGGTGACAAGGAGAAGGATGAAAGTCGTGCAAAATCAACAAAGGTATTGAGATTAAAATTTAGGGATAATTACAAAATATACCCCCAAGAATTGAGCTAGCAATAAAAAAAATCCAGAGGTCTTTGAAATTTACGAAAATTCCATTGAGGTTTGATTTTGTATTACAATTTGCCCCTTCATAAGCAAAAACATTTCCAACACCCCTTATACATTTGTAAAAATATTACCGTTACCCCCTTACATCCAGGACAGAATCAAACCTCGGGGTTTTGCTGTAATCCTTAAACCTCTCTGGGTTTTTTTGTAACTACCCCAAACCTCAGGGGTAGTTTTTGTAGTTATCCGTAAAGTTTCTGTTATACAGTATGGAGTAACGAACATGTTATTGAAGCCTTTCTACGATTTCTCTAATTTGCAGGCTAACAAGGAAGAAGATGATAAAATGCGCGCGACAGCTGCAAATGTTGCTGTCCGAGCTGCTACTGGAGTGGGTGACATGCTGTCAAGATGGCAATTAATGATTGAGGCCAAGCAGAAACAGGGAGGATCTGATACATCATCAGGTTCTCAGCCTGGCAAAGATGTGGCGCGAAAGCCTTCAGCAACCTCTGCAAAAAACACAAGGGAAAATCAAGAGGCAGAAAAGCGGGACCCTTCAGCTGCTTTTACCACCCCTGGTAAGTTGGCTTTTTTAGGGAGCAAAAGTAGTTAACACCTAATGGATTGTTTGCAAACAATTAAAAAAGTGTGACTGTCGGCTTTTGGCTGAAACGAAGTAGTGTTTAAATAGTGTTTTCAAATGCCAACTCATGCTTATGCTTCAGCCTAATTTAATCTAAAAGCAGGCGAAGGGGTGCTTTAGTTTTAGAGATTCTGTTTCTGGTTTACTTTTAGGGATAATTACAAACACTACCCCTGAGAGGGGTAATTACAAAAACTTATATAAATTTCAGAATGACAAAAACTACCCTTGAGGTTTGATTTTGCCTTAATTTTAAGGGGTTAACTGTAATATTTCTATAAATGTATGGGGAGCTTTTGAATTTTTTTCTTATGAACAGAAAAAATGTAAGACAGAATTAAACCTCAAGGGCCTTTTTGTAATTTTGAAACTTATTTGATTTTTTGGTAATTACGCCAAACTCGGGTAATTTTTGTAATTACCCAGAACCTCGGGTAATTTTTGTAATTATCCCTTACTTTTACACACAAATAAAGAACTTTTACAACTTATTCACCGAATACTCTCTTTTAACTTATTCAACTTTTATTTGCAAACACTACCAACTATTGATTCTCAACTATATTTCACTTCTACAATAAATCACTTCCTCTACACCCCCTAAACATTGCACCCGAGTCCTGACAGCTTTTACTGGTTCTTCATAGAATCTTAAATTAGGAACACATTTATGTGCCTTTACCAGAAAATATGAAGAATCTAGCCTTGAAAAGCTACACAATCGTTTTGGTTCTCTTTCGGCACCTATGATGCTTCTCTGCGTAATTAGTTTCGAGAAATGCCTTTCATATGCATAGGTCCTAATTTGTTTAACATATACATTTGTCAGCATATGGGTCTCTACTCTCTATATGTAACTTTGATGTCCACAAAATCTCAGTAGAACCTGTGATTTTAGTAAATTGAACATCTTTGGTTATTGCCAACTTATTATATGCTTGAGCTGAACACCTTTATTTTTATGTTTACATATCAAGGTTTTTATTTTTTTCTAAAGAAACTGGTTGGATACCTTAGGCTAATGTGACATTCAAATAAAACACTGAAACATCTTATGGTTTTATTAAATTGTGATCCCTAAATTGCTTTTCTCTTCTCTTGAAGATCTTTTGACTTAAATTCTTTTTTTGCACGCAGCATCGGTTAGAAAAGTGGGAAGAAATCAAGTTGTTGTACCGCGGGTGGCTCGGAGCATTTCTGTTAAAGATATCATTGCCATATTAGAAAGGGAGCCTCAAATGTCGAAATCGACTCTCTTAATAAGGTCAGTGCTGATGCTGTCGTTGAGTAATCCAATCGGGTCATTCGATCAGTAAAAGACGCCCAGTGCAAATATGTAATTTATGTTGGAGGTGATGATGCTGCTCCTATGAGTTAATCTGGATAGCATTTGAGGGTACAATCTTCAAAATCAATAGTTGTGTTAGATTCTTCTTTTAATATTGATTCGTTGTATATTAGGATAGAATAGAAAGAAGAAAAGTAAATTACTATTTTTTTTATTTTTTTATTTTTTGTTTTTAGTTTTGTGGTACCAGGTGCTGTTATGTATGCACATATGATATGCTATTAATGAATAGAGTTGGTATTTTTTTTTTTTTGTCGAACGATAGTATTTTATTCAAACAACTCAAAAACTAAAATTACAACTACAATCGTAATTAATGGCCAGTTATGGTTATGAGCCATGACATGACTAACTACAAGCCAAGCGGGGAATTGGTAAGACCAATTCAGGTTCCACAACACGGACAAAAAAACTACACACCCCAAACTCACCCACTCCACGCTGGGAGACTTCAAAGACTCCTTAATGGAGATCGTAACACACTAGAAAAATCACGGCCCAGGCACGAGCGAGCCACTACATCTCGTGAAGAAAAAACTGATCCGCCTACGAGTTTCGCAAATCAACCGGGAATAGAAAATACGAACAAAATAAGAAAACTACAACAATCTATAGCTAAAAACGAAAAAACAGAGAAAAGAAAAGAAAAGAAGAAAAAAAAATGAAAGATGCCTCTCCCTCACCCAAATCATCTGCCGCATCCCATCGTCTACTCAGTTCCGAGACACCTCTGTGAAGATCCGACCCGCTTTTACCCTGGACCAAAAAATTTCGGCCACCTCGAACACCCAAAGGACCGCCATTATTGGCTAGCCCTCCATTAACAAACATGGAGGGGGGAGGAGGGAGGGGGCGGCTGTGTTGGGTGAGGGAGGGGAGAAGAAGAATACTAGGGTTTTTTTTCTTTTTGGTGGTAGAGAGAAGGGGGAGAGAAGAAGAGAGAGAAGGGGCGCATAACAGGTATGCACTTAGAGTTGGTATTTCTTGGAGCAAAAGAAAAAAGAAAAAGCTTCAATTGGGATTGCTTTTGTTTAGGCTTGATTTTTTTTTGTTTATAAATAAGATTTCTTCTCTGTAAGGATAAATTTTGCAGTTTATATGATCAAACCAAGGAAGTTATTAGATCTTCTAACATAAATTGAAGTTTAATTGGTTTATTTTAAGGGACTTCTAAGCGCACACCATCTTATTGCATTTCTAGCTCATAAGTTACTCAAACAAATTATCACCATGATTTTTTAGCCTTATAAACCACAAGTAAAATGTGATTTGGCCAAACTCAATTATAAGTATTTATTTATAATAGTATAGTGTATCGATCATATATATAACAATATAAATTTACTTATCCTAAATTTAGCTTGGTCGTGGCGAAATCAGATTTTGGATTTATTTTCCGTGTAAGGAACTTTTAACATTTGAATTGACATCATTTTTTTAGTGCATATGAGGGGAAAGATTGATGAGAATCGAACTCCAAACCTCTAGCTCGGATTTGTGTGTATTAACTACTCTACCACTTTCTGATTACATTGACATCAATGTCAGTACCCCCTCCATAATTCAATATTGATGTTATATACTTTACAATTAAGTTTTTTGAATTGATAACTGAATACATAAATTAAGACAAATTTTGAAGTTCCTGTGTTAATACTTAATACATCATTTACCCTTTAATTATTCTGTTTACATTTGGACAAAGTCCTCCTTTTGATTTGGACCTTTTGATTTGGAAAGGCGCTAAACGGTTTAAAAGTAAAACCTATCTTGTGGAAATTACATAAAATGCACTCTTTTTGGTAAACATACCATAAAATATGCTTCAATCACTTTTATCTTTTTTTTTTTTTTTCCTTTTTTACGCTTCTGCATATTTTTTTTGATTATTTTTACTATTTTTTCATTTTTTTTTCTTGTATTGCTTTACATGTTATATATGTTGTTTCGATGTTGTTTAAATTTGTTTGTTTGTTGTTTGGATGTTTCAAAACAACTTTTACCTGTTTTTTATGCTATTTTTTGTTTATGTATTGTTTTGTACATTGTTTCTATTATTTTTGTGTGTGTTCTATAATATTTTTACTTTGTTCTGATAATTTTTTTTTGTTGTTTCCATATAGTGTTCATTGTATAAATACTGTATTCACGTATTTTTAAGTTCTTTTTATTCATTTGGTATTTTAAATATTTTTAAGTTATTCCTAGGTTGTTTCTATTTCGTTTTTAATGTTTGTTTTGATGTTTCTTTGTTGTTTCCACGTAGTTTTCGATGTTTAAATACAATTTTTACGTATTTTAACTATTTTTGCTCATATGGTGTTTTCTATATTGTTTCTATTTTGTTTTTAGTTTGTTTCTATATTGTTTCTTGGTTGTTTCCATGTTTTTTATGTTTTCATGCTATTGGATCAAAAATTGAATTCTGTTTTTTTTATTCATGTTGTTTCTATAATATTTTTAATTTATTTGGTTTTAATATGTGTCGTTTTATATGTATATTTCTTGATTTTTTATAAGATTTTCAGTATAAAAGAATTATTTAACGGAGGCAAAATTTATTTTTTCACTGAAATTTTATTGGAAGAAACATGTTCGAAAAAATCTTGAAATAACAACGTAAAAAAGTCTGGAAATTTTGGCGGGAGTGAAAATTTGTGTAGAAAAAAAAGGCGAGTGTGTAAATTTATCCAAACAAATATCCAGAAGCGTAAAAAGCTGTCATTATATCTAAAAAGTGGGGCAATTATGTCAAAAACCCAACTACCTCGACCAAAAAAAAAATAAAAGAACAGAAAACAAATTGTATAGCGGTGTGTTTGAAAAGTATTTAATTATTATAGTTGGATCATGTATCGTGGCACATAATTTGGGCCAAAGCCCAATTATAAACAATAGCGCCGATAAAAGCCCGCTCTCTAATTTCGTCCATCTTAATCCGGCGCGCATCGTAATTCGTACAAAGGTCCAATTACGTATGGAATAAACCAGAAGTTTCATAGACAAAAACCAGAAGAAAGTTAGAAACCTATAAAAACCCTCTTAAACACATGATTTTAATCTTGTGATTCTGCTTGTGTGTTCGATTGCGCCGGTGGTAGAGTTTTTATGCGCCTGAGGCCCCTAAGGTCTTTCAAGGTACATTGTCGTCTCGATTTTTCTTTTTCCAGTTCTGTTTGTGTAACACCCCATAATTTTCTATTTAGATTAATTCTGTATGGACTTAGAGATTTTTAGTTTTGGTCCAATATAAGAGAATTTTCAGGTTTATTTATTCAACTGGCCCAATGTTTTATTTTAAAAGTCCATTTGATAAAGCCCATATGAGTATTTTTGAATTTGAAATCCTGCAGTATTTACCTTTAGATTAGAAAGTCTTATTTTGGATAAAACAAAATATTTTCACATGCATATCCAATAGATTTTTATAAAAAATTTAACCTAATACATGACATAATAAAAATGGACTCCCAAGCCTATATCTAGATAATATTCACAATTATTTCATTATTCAAAATAGCCCAGCTATCTCACGTTACTGCTCTCTGTTACCTGCACCCCCATAACTTTCTCCTCAAATACTCTTATAAACAAATCTCTCCACACCCCCACGTTCACAGCCAAGGCAAATCCAATAAAACAGTTTCAGTTTATCAACTTTCAGACCCAATTTTGAAACCATGAATTTAGTCCCAAACATCTCACAAGAAACTCATGAACAATTTCGCCGGAAGTTCTTAAACCGAAACCCATCGAAAATCCCGAATCCATCGCCACACAAATCGAACTGCCCGGACATGAAACCCGCTGAAAAAAAAAAGAAAAAAAGAAAAAGGAGATAGAGATGGTGACTGGACGGGAGTTTTGGGAGGGGGGGATTTGCAATTGAATTCCCCTTTGAAAGGGTTGAGGTTTGATTTTAATTTAGGGATTTTTAGAATGTGGTTTTGCTGGGAGGAAAAGCAGAGACAAAGAGGGTCAATCAGAGATGATGGTATTGATAGGAGAGAGAGACGTGAATTTTGGAAGAAGAAGAAAGATAAGGTGATTTACTTTATTCAATTTTAGGATTTGACCCCACAATTTTCCAAAAAATTCCAATTTTACTCTTCTTGAATTTTAAATTTGCAACTCAACCTTCGACTCAAGTAATTGAGGATTCCAGAACCACCTAAATTCAGAAATTATTATTGATCTCTCAATTTTTCCAAACCTGCACAAAATAGTCCTTTCACTTCAACAATTGACTTCTTGACAAAACAGATTTTGTCCCTCAATTCAATTTAGTCCCACCCTTAAATTCCTTTGTTTCTTTAAACTCTATTTTCCCCTAAAGTCATGTATTAAGTTAAATTACTTTTTATATGTAGAAAACGAATATATCAAGGTCTAGAATTTCAAGCTCAAGCAATTGCATATATTCCAAGTTTACGAACTACATATTAAGGTGGGGATATTCTATTCACGTATTGTTTGTCGCTATTAAATGCTTCGTATATGTGTAATTGTTTATGTGCAAATGTGAAATGCTTCGTATATGTGTAATTGTTTATGTGCAAATGTGAAAATAAATTATGTTAGCCTGGGGCTGTAAGAAGGTCCGGGATCAAAAGTATCATCGGGGGTGAACATGATCTTTATATTAGTCCTGGGGGTCAGAAGAAGGTCAGGGATCAAAAGTATCTCGGGGTGAACCCGCATCTTATATTAGCCTCAAGAAAGAAGGTCCAGGGATCAAAAGTATCCTAGGGTGAACCCGCAATACTTAGTCAGGGACTCGTAAGAAGGTCCAGGGATTAGATGTATCTCGGGGTATACATGATCTTATAAAGAATGGCTAGTCAAAGTAAAAGTTAAATTACATGTTGAATGTTTACGATTATGCCTATTGTTGTATTTAATCTTGACAAACGTGTCCCCACAGAGCGAGTTGAAAGCTCACCCCATATATATTAACACTTTTCAGGTTGAGGAGTCCGGACAAGGATTGGAGGCGGTGGATGCGAAGTCAATGATTTTTATTTAATTTGAATTTTTAGAAAAATCTTATTTTATTAGTGAATTTGAGTTGCTGTTAATAGTTAGTATTTTATTTTAGAGAGCAAATGATATGTTTTGAAATTAGACTATATTTTATGAAATCAGAGTGGCGCAGTGGAAGAGTGAGGGGTTACTTGGGTTTATTAATAAAATGGTTCCGCATATTTTTGGGATCCGTCTTATTTATAAGCTGTTAAATGTATTTTCTTATTAAATTAAGTTACTTATATATTTTGAAAATTGGGGCGTTACAAGTGGTATGTTAAAATATATATATATATATCTTTTGAAATACTCTAAAAGAAAATTAGAAACCACCTCTTCAAAATTAAAATATATATATATATATATATATATATATATATATATAAGGCCTCTGCACGACAAATGCAAGTCCCATCATGTAGTGCAAATCCTTCTCTTAAAACACAATCAATTTACCAGTTGCTTTAGAAACCACCTCTTCTGCTAACAAAACTCTCGTTTCTTCTTTTTTGTTGCACAGATTTAAGCAATGCAATGGGTGATGGTAGTACCGGATTTTGCATTATTTTTTAGTATTTTAGTGTCGTTTGAGTCGAGTTGGTGTCATTTGTTGTCGTTTGAGAGTCGAGACTAATCTTGATAGCCGAAATTGATCAAGAACGATAAAAAACATGTTGGAAGGTGAAAATCGCATTTTAGAAGCAGAAAAGCGGAGAAATATGTTCAACGGTCGAGCACCGCTGCGCCAAAATCCCCGGGCTGCAGTGCAGGGGGTTGAAACGATACAGGGGTAGAGTTTTAGTGGGCGCTGCAGTGCCCGAACGTAAGGCAGCAGGTATCAGGACGCGCTGCAGCTCGCGTAGGGAGGTGCTGCAGCGCGCCAGTGGTAAGAAGTTGTGCAGATTGTGTTGCAGCAAGTGGTTCCAAGCGTTGCAGCGCGTGGCACCCAGCGGGTATGGAAGCGGGCACGATCAGCGCACGCGGGAAGAGGGTTTCAGCGCGGCGACGGGCCTCAACGTGGGCTGAGCTATTTTTGTGCCTTTTTTGATGGATTTTGAGGGTTTTAAGGATATACATGCAACAAAGCACGTATGTAACAGGGGGTTGGACATTATTTTGAGCATAACGCAAGGCAAGAAACACAGAGCTAGGGTTCGGGACGGCAATTGAAGGCACTTCTCGTCTAGACACAGAGAGAATTCCTTCTCTTTTCTTCTCAATTTTGATCAATAGTTTAGATTGTTTGGCATGTTTGATTTGACATTCGAGAGAGGAGTTGAACGCCTGACCATAGAATAGCACAACCTAGGGTTTCATAGAACCAAGAGGTTTATGAATCTTTTGAAGCCTGTGATAGAATATTCATTGAGCGTATTAGGGTTTAATTTATGATTTTTATAGAGATATCGAAATCAGAAATTGGAACCTAGAATCACTTGGCACTCAAGAGAGGAAGTGATAAACGGTAGGAATATTGGCTTATAGATTAATAATTTGTGATTATAAACTTGATTGAGAATATAGGGGATAACTAGGTGAAATCAACCCTCTAGAATTCATAGCTTAAGTGTTTGATTAATTGTTTGAACCAGTTGTTTGCTTATTTTTAATTTTCTTTTTATTTTAGTTTAAAAACAATTCATCTATTTTTGATTTCTAGATAGAATTAAGCTATTTTAATTATAATACTTAATATAAAATTTGATAACAATCCCTATGGAGACGATAACCCTACTTTCAAAACTATACTAAAACTTGACACCGTACGCTTGCTGTAAGAATTTTACGATCAAGTTTTTGGCGCCATTGTTGGGGATTATTTTATCCTATTTTAAACTAATACTATTATCATGTAGTCTCTAATCCTAATCTATATTAGTTTAGGAATTATAATTTCATGTTTCTCATTAACTTGTCTGTCTATGCGAGATTCCAAAGATATTAATTTGCTTCCTCTTGATCCAGAGATTGAAAGGACACTTCGAGCAATCAGAGCAACAAAGCGAGCAGAGAATCGAGCAATGGCAGAAGACGGGGAAAATGAGAATGTCGGAATTTGGGTCATGAATATGCCACCTCAGCCTGAGGCACTAGAAAGGGCAATCTGGAATTACTCCGGAATTGTGCGGCAGCCCATAAATGCGAATAATTTCAAACTGAAACCAGGCCTCATAAGCATGGTTCAACAGAATCAGTTTGGGTGGAGTCCAGTGGATGATCCGAATACACATCTGGCCACATTCTTGGAAATTTGCAACACAATCAAGATGAATGGTGTGACTGATGAGGCCATTAGATTGAGACTTTTCTTGTTTTCACTCCGGGATAAGGCCAGACAGTGGTTGCAGACGTTCGCCCCTGGGAGTATTACGAGCCGGGATGATCTGACTCAAAAATTCTTAACAAAATTTTTCCCTCCCAGCAAGACACTCCAACTGAAGAGAAAGATAACCCAATTCCAATAGATTGATTTTGATCCATTATACGAAGCTTGAGAGCGATTTAAAGATCTGTTGTGAAGATGCCCACAGCATGGCTATGCAGACTGGCAGAGGGTTTAGTATTTATACAATGGACGAATGGGCATACGAGGACGATACTAGATGCGGTATCAAGAGGTACATTGATGGCCAAAAATCCGACTGAGGCCTTACTTCTACTTGAAGAAATGGCCACAAACAATTATCAATGGCCCTCCGAGAGGTCAGCACCGAAGCCGGTTGCCGGTGTTCTTGAGTTGGATACAATGTCAGCTTTGGCAGCTCAAATCTCGAGTCTGACAAAGCAATTAGCAATCATGAATACTGGCAGCACACCATAGCATGCCGCGCTTCCACCCGTAGTCGTTCACGCATCCGCCACTCACGAGGCCGAGCAAGTCAACTATGTGAATAACCGGAATTTTAATAATAAAGGTAATTCATTACCAACTCACTACTACCCGGGACTTTGCAATCATAAGAATATCTCTTATAGCAACAACAGAAATGTATTGAACCAACCTCCGGGTTATCCCAATCCATCAAGTTCCAATGCATTCGGAGGTGAAAAGAAGCAGTCGCTAGAGGAGATATTCGGCTTATTCATCGGATGAACAGAAGTGATGCGCAGATTGATAGTCTGAGTACTATGATGAGCACAATGGAGACGCATATTAAGTCGATTGAGACACAAATAGGTCAGTTAGCTACACCATCAAATTCATTCATGTGAAGGAAAAGTTCTCGAGTGATCTGAGGTTAATCCGAGAGAGCACTGCAATGCGTTTTATGTGAAAAAGGAAGCTAAATTTCAGCATGTCCCCGAAAAATTGCCTATTTATGCGAAACCAGTGGAATCCAAGAAAATGAAGTTGGAAGAGTTTGAGATTGTCTATTTGACAGAGGAATGTAGTGCAATGTCCAGAGTAAACTACCTCAGAAAATGAAGGATCCAGGGAGTTTTACTATTCCTCGTACTAGTGAAGGAGTTTTCTTTGAGAAACCACTTTGTGATCTTGGGTCCAGTGTGAATCTTATATCTCTTTCTAATGTGACGAAATTTGGGCTCGGGGAGGTAAAACCGTCCAACATCACGTTGCAGTTTGCTGATCGATCCATCGCCTATCTGTGGGGAATCATTGAAGACGTGTTGGTAAGAATTGATAAATTTGTTTTTCCTATGGATTTTGTAGTGTTGGACGTGAACGAGGACAAGAAAATACTTATAATCTTTAGGCGGCCGTTTTTAGCTACAACAAAGGCTTTGATTGATGTAGAAATGGGGAGCTAACTCTGCGGGTAAATCAGGAGAAAGTCGTATCCACCATCCATCCAACCAACAGGCTAAAATTTGAATCAAATGATGGTAAGCAGATGGTTGGGAATATAGCTGAAGACATTGGAGGTTGGGAAGTTTCTAAGGGAAAGGTGGATAACATGCCTATTGGAGCCCCAACTTGAGAATAGTATGACAAAGTCTGGCTGAAGACTGTAAACTTAGCGCTTCTTGGGAGGTAACCCAAACCCCTTTTATTGCTTTCATAGTATTAATATAGTCTAGCAGTTGTTTTTTGTTTTTTTTTGCATTTTTTGCATTCTTAGGAGTAGTTAGTTGCACATACCCCACCCCTCTTAGTTGTGCAAATCCCACTCATTATTTGGAAAGTTTGCAACTTCCAAACCCCACCCCATGGTTTTCCCCATCTTGTGATTTTTGTGTGATTGGATTGTAGTAGTGCGAGGATAATTGTTCTTGATTTGTGAATTGTGGAGTGGTTGATCATGCTAGACTTAGGCTTGGTGTTGAATTTTGAGATTGAATTAAGTTATCCATTGCATTTACTATCTTTACCCAAATTCATGCACACGAGGTGTTTGATTAAATACCCCAATGATAGTTTCACATTATTGATTGCTATCTTGCATATCGTTATCTCCTTGACATGGCACTATATTTTTCACTTGGGTGCATTATGTACGTACTTTGATTTTCGATTTCTCACCCATAACCGAATTCCATGGTTCCACGAGTTTTGTTTTCTTGTCTACCTTGCTAGGTTATAAAATCCAACCAAAGAGGGCCCGAGGCAAGGCGAAGGGGACGAACAAGACCACACCTCGGAGGCATACAACACCCACGAGCTTGTGCACTAAGATGTGCACTGAGCTTATACGAGACACCTCATACACGTAGTAGTACCACATGACTTCGATAAGGAGCCTCAGCTCCTCGGCTATCAGGAAAGTCCTTTTTTCCCACCTCTCCATTGGGGACAATGTCGTTTTAAGTTTGGGGGGGTCCAGTCTATTTTTATTCATCGAGTCGAGTCTTCAGCCGAAAAAAAAGTCTAAAGTCGAGTCTGGTTGTCTGTAAACTGTGAAACTGCATGACTAAGTGAATTTGTTGAATATGAGTTGAACGGTTTAGAGAGGATGTGTTTGAACAGTGATTTATTCTTCCTTCCATTAATTCCATCTATGTGCTTAACTCTGTTGATTTATTCTGGGATGATTTATGCAATTGAATGTTTCTTTTATGATCCCACTGGATTCTAGAACATGTCTGATCACTAGTCGAGGCAAAATCCTAGGTGAAGTAACACTAAGGAAGTGATTTAGGCCATCTTTGAACAAGCTAGAGCCTAAAATGCCTACCTTTGTATTATATTTTCCCTAGTGTCCCCCTTTGAGCCTTATAAACCCGTTTCTTTGGCAATCAATCTAATACCCAGAGCCTAAATGTGAATATCTTAATTACCCATCACTCATACACACAAAGTGTAGAAAAATATTGAAGGTTGAGGAGGGTATGATGAGAAGGGTATGTGTTTAATTGCATGAAGTTGCCCGAGAAAAGAAAATATGAAACCCCATGTATGCAAAAGAATAAGTTTAGGGGTTTCGGAAAAAAATGAGAAAAATCTACGGGATTGAAGGTTCGTAAACATCGAGGATGTCAAAAAAAGTGAAGGGTAGTTGCTAATTGGTGTTTCAAAGTGATAATTCTGTGTTTGGGTGATTTGAGCCACTTAATCCTATATTTTCCTACCTTACCCTAAGCCCACATTATAAGTCTTGAAAGTCCTATTGATCCTTGTGTTACATTAGCCTACATTAGTGGAGATTAGTGTGAAAGACAAGCCTATGGAGTCCGGTAAACATCCTATCTTTATACTCAGAAAGGGGATCAATTTGAAAACACTTGATTGTGTGAATCTATCTGGATAATGAAAACGGAGTTGGCATGAACATTCCACCTCCATGATCACATTGTGAAAACTCGTGCTTGATTGATAGTGAAACGAATTTTGAGACGAATGAGTTTGGTTGTGAAGTTTTGCCGTTAGTCTGTTGAGTCAGTCGTCTTTATTTTTGTTTCCTTCATGTTTGTTGATTTCTAGAGTCTATAATTGCTTGAGGACAAGCAAACGTCTAAGTTTGGGGGTATTTGTTAAGTTGGTTTTATACCAACGTATTGAGTATTCTACACTAGGATTTTGCGTTGTTTTCGAGAATTTTAGTGTTGTTTGAGTCGAGTTTGTGTCATTTGTTGTCGTTTGAGAGTCAGGACTAATCTTGGTAGCCGAAATTGATCAAGAACGATAAAAAATGTGTTGGAAGGTGAAAATCGCATTTTAGAAGCAGAAAAACGGAGAAATATGTTCAACGATTGAGCGCCGCAACGCCAAAACCGGCGCGGGGGGTTGAAATAGTACAAGTGCAGAGTTTCAGTGGGCGCTACAGCACCCGAACGTAAGGTAACATGTATCAAGGTTGTTGCGCCCACGCAGAAGTTGTGCGGTTGTGCTTGGTAGAGTCATAAATCGGGATTGTTGTGTCAAGGTACATAAATGTGGTAAGAATTTCACGATCAAGTATCACTAATTCTCATTACTTTAAATTGCTAGTGATATTAAAAATATTGTGACAATATGCACACATTTATCGATGATTTTACCATCGTCACTAAAATTTTCGTCACTAAATGTACTTTTTCTTGTCGTAGATGTGTTCTCGATGGAAAATTGGTGGTCTTATGAGGTGTTGACGCTTGAATTTTTAAGTATGTTAGAATTCATAATAGATGGGATAGAGCGGAATTTGATTGGTATTCAGTTCCAGATGGTGATCGAACCTAGGGGAGCTCATGATTGCGCAAGTGAATGAGATATACCATGCGCCGGTGCATGGGGTTGAGGCACATGAGGATTTTGAAATTCATGACTTACGGACGTAGATTATGGGAAGGCGCAGAATGTAACGCGCGTTTGCAACCTTGATACCGCAACCTTGATAGATCGTGTTGGTAGAGTCATAAAAACAAAAAATATGATGTTCAACATATATGTGTTTTTTATGTTTAGTAGGCACATTTATCGCTTTAACATGTTTCTGACTTTTGTTTGAGCTTGGTAGAGTCATAGATCGGATTGTTGTGTCTTTTGTGTGTTGACTACAAATATGTGGTCTTATGAGGAAACATACTTTGTGAGCATGTGATGAGGTTTGAGAAAATGATCTTTATTGCTTATATTGTATGGATTGAGAAATGTGGGTGTTTGTTCATGATGCAAAAATATAAGCCTGTGAGCTTTTGTGCCTTTAATGCTTTTATCTTATGTAGTCTTGTTTTGTTGAGTGTGTCATTCGTATTGATAGAACTCTAGAACTTGCTTTGTTATCTTTGTCAAGACCACATGTTGCCATTTTTATTTAGCCTTTTAAGCCTGAATCCACCTGAGAATATATGATTTTCTAGTTAGCCAAACTGAGCCTAGGTCGTATTTTATTGATAGCAACATTATGAGCCTTAACTTGATATATCCTTTATCCTAAAACTTGAGCGTATAGAAGTGAGTAAGTTGATAGAAGATGTGGCTGGAATTTGAAAAAAAAAATTGGTTAATGGGAAGGGAATAAAAAAGAAATAGTTTAGAAATATTTGAATGCTCATGAAGAGAAGTGAAAAAAACAATAATTGTGCTTGAAAAGGCAAAACAAAAGGCCACGAGAAAATCGATGAATTAAGGGTGGGTTGAGAAACTTAGAATAAGAGTAAATTCATAAAGTGATGCTTCTTGTATGGACTTGATAAGGATTCGACTTTGATAATGCTTACCATTCTATTTGGTCAATTTTGAGTCACTTTATCCATATTTTCCTATCCTAACCAAAGATCCCTCATTACAACCAAATGGAAAAGTCCTTTTTTGATTGATGAATTACATGAACATAAGTGGTGGAGATGTGAGATGATTTGCAAGCCTATGGTAGTTTTTTCAGCATTGGATTAGTTTGAGCGTAAACACATCCTTATATACTTTGAGAGTTTGAGAGATACACTTATTTGGTGAGTTGTGATGTTGAACACCTGAACAAGTATTGATTATGCCTAATTTGCACTTGAGAACTTTTTAAGAATGATTTGCATGTGCATAAGAGAATATGACCTTAATGAGACTGTATATTTGTGGTGTTCTTATGTTGTTGAATCCACCCCATTGCATGTGATTATTCTTTCTTGTTTTGCTGGAGGATGAGCAACGATTTAATTTTGGGAGATTTGATAAGTGGTTAATATGCATGCATTTAAGGGTGTATTTCATTTTATAACTGATGATCTTGCATGTATATCGAGTGTGTTTAGGTTAGTTTTCCTCGTTGGGCATGACACTGCGTTTTCTTGGGTATTTTTAGGAATGGAGCTATATCAGATGGAAAACAATAGCACAACCTGAACGGAATGTCAAGAGCCAATAGACGAATAAAGACGCGAAGAAAATAAGGAAGGATGAAGCACACGACCAATCCATTCGTGTGGGCACAACTGTGTGAATATGTATAAGAGAAAATTACAGGGAGAAGTTCACTTGACCTACTCGTGTTGGTGCGCACGGCCGGGTGTGTTTGCAGCAGAAAAAGTGTTTCAAAGACACTTTCACATGACCTGGTCATGTTGGTGCACATGACCCATGCGAAATGTGATGTTGTGTTGAATTTGTCTTCTTATTATGCGAGGGCTGAAAAGAGGATCCAAGAAGCCAACTATAAAACGGAAAATTAAACCTAGCAGCTTGCACAACATATTAGAGAGAAGAAAAGATGACTTATGAGAGATCCAAGAGAACAACACGAGACTTCTATCAACCACGAAGGAACTAAGGTTCGAGATTGTGAAGATTGATTCATCCACTAACGTGAGTTTCATCATCATAGGCTAGAGTTTTCTCGATTCAATCTTTATCTATATTTAACTCTATGTTTAAAGATTTTTCTATGGATTTGAAGACAATTATGTTAGGCTAATTTTTTTGATTCTAGGACAACATTGAGACTGAGGGTTCATCTTATTTCTGATTTGAATGCTTCGTAGTAATTGATATGTGTAAAATATAAATGCATTTAAGGGCTTAAAATGACATATAATTGATGCATTTGCACGCATATTTAGTATATTTTACTTGGCTTCCTTAGAAGGGCATGATATTGCGTATTCATGTAACTTTTTACAAGAAACGGAGCTTAAACAAAAAGATATCAGTTATAAGGCTTGGACAAGATCGAAGAGTGCGAAAAGAAGATCGAACAAACGAAGAAAATGGATAGAAACCACTCACACGGTCAGACCGTGTGAAGCTCACACGATTGTGTGAGATGAAACTGTGTGATTTTTACACGTTCGTGTCACTTGATCTTCAGATACATATTACACGACCCGACCGTATGAAGATGACATGACCGTGTGAAGTGTTTGGGTGAAACACAGAGACGAAAATAACTTACACAGCCATACCGTGTGACTTGCACACAAGCAGTGCGGTGTGCTTTTGTCTGATTTTGTTGTTTTTTCCCGTCAAAACTCTACAAGTAATCTCTCAAAGTACTTATATAAAGGGACCAAGGCTTCCACGAATTTTCATCATTCATACAACATACAACACATCAAAATACACAGGGTTACAAAAATCAAAGGTCTTCTGAGAGAGGAGGGCTAGCTACGAAGAGCACCACAAGGCCTTTCGCATATACGAAAACACAAGAGTTTCGAATGCTTGGAACAAAGATCCATCCTGACAAGAAGGGGTTTTCTTTCTTAGTTTTGATCTCTTGTTTGTACTTAAACGATGTCAAAATATTTGATTTCAAGTTTGTCAATGAATTTGTTATCAAACATGTTGGGCTAATTTTTCTGATCCTAGGGCATAATCAAAACTGTGGATCATGTTAAATCTATATTGATTGTTTTCTTAATTGATTTATGTCTTCTATTATATGAATTGAAATGTTTATTTCTTGTAGATTATCTGTTTAATAATTTGCATGTCGTATTTGTTAGTCCATAATCTGGGAGATAAGTTTTAACAAACAAAAATCGAATTCAGACATAAACGGGTATAGAGTCGGGAGGCTTATAACTGTTTGTGGGGAGTACTTCAATTCAAAGATCTTGTGGGAGCTAATATTAATTGTTGAGAAGGGATGCTAGCAATTGGTATTAATCTACTATTCATGTGTTTTTGAAGGGGAATAAACATGTTTAGGAGTCTAACCCATAGAAACACATGAATTGGTTTTGATAAGCATTGATTGGATTTAATATTGATTGCTTTCTTATTTGTTGAAAAGGCTTGTGGAGTTCTTATAACTGTTTGTGGGGAGTGCTTCAATTCAAAGATCTTGTGGGAGTTAATATTAATTGTTGAGAAGGGATGCTAGCAATTGGTATTAATCTACTATTCATGTGTTTTGGAAGGGGAATAAACATGTTTAGGAATCGAACCCATAGAAACACGTGAATTGGTTTTGGTAAGCGTTGATTGGATTTAATATTGAAGAAGCATGTTGAGATTGTGTGTCTAGGGTTGCTTTCTTATTTGTTGAAAAGGCTTGTGGAGTTCGTTTTTTTTTATAAATTTACTTCTTTTATTCTTATTTGTTAATTTAGAATTTATAAAACTGGGGATTTTTGGTCGCTTCAATAAAATTGGAATACGATGTTATTATAGCCTAAGTGTTTTGTATTCAATCTTTGTGGAATACGACCTTTCTTGCCTTTATTCTATAAACTACGATGTACATTTGCAGTATAGTGAAAAGATTTTCATGATCAGTAATTGTTTCCCTTGACCTATTTGTGAATTTGTGTGCTTATTTCTTGTAGATTATTTGGCCAATAATTTACATGTTTAATAGTTAGATCATAATTCGAGAGATGAATTCAAACATTAGATAACAGATTTACAACATAAACAAGATAAGAGTCGAGAGGCTTACGATGTTTGTGGGGTTTTTATTTAATTCTCTATGCTTTGGGGGGTTGATATTGACTGTTTAATAGAGATCCTAGAAATAGATATTAACATACAGTTTGTTTACTTCGAGAGAGGGAATAAACTACGACATGAATTAAACCCATAGAAACGGTGAAATTTGTTGTTGTGAAGAATTAGAAATAATATTGATGAAGCATATTGGGATCATAGTCTTAGGATTGTCTTTGTTGATTGATTAATTCTCGTGAGTTTGTAAATTTGATATTGATTTATAGTTTAATTTATTTTACAATATAATTTAGAACAACAAACTTTGTTTTACGATCGCTGCAGTAAAATTGAGTTATGACATTATAGTAATTATGTGCTTTGAGTCAACCCCTAAAGAATACGACCTTGCTTGTCACTGTCTATTTTTAGCATAAAAGATTTTATCGATCCAAACTCAAACATTTTGAGGGGTTAAAATCTTGTGCAAGTAGAAACAATGTGATGATTTTTGGAAATGACACATCTTATATTTTGGCCATAACTCTCTCTAGAAAATTATGTTGAGGTACTTCAAGTGGCACATCGAGAGCAAAATCTGATATTTTGATGTCGCACAGTCACACGCTATGATTTTTTCAACAAGTTTCACGAATTTTTCTTTTGTTTTAGATTCTCCCACCTTGTATAGGAGTCTAAACTTATAAATAAGACTTGGGGGATCCATATTTTTGTATACTCTTATTTCTTAGCACTTTTAAACCCTAGTTTTCACTATTTTCTCTTGCATTGAACATTGGGATTACTTGTTCTTCTATCGGAGAATTTCTAAAGCTTTATCCTAGTGTAAATCTTCTTCGTTCTTCTTATCGGATATTCAGTTACTTGTGATTGCTATTATTGCATGATTATGTTCATTATTCCTTTCTCCCCTTCAGTTGAATTGATGAATCTATCTACAAGCACGAACTAACTTTCTTGTTCTAGTATTAGGATGAATTGATTTGAACGAACAAGCATGTATATTGATTGATTGATTATGTATTGCATAATCGAATTGTTTTATCTTATTATTAATTGTCTGATCAACTTTTGATTATCTTGAGGAAATAATTGATTTGAGAGATGATGTTATTGCCAGAGTAAATTCAATTAAGAGGTTAATATTAATCAACAATGTATTATATAACTTGGCTGGTTAATTGGGTAAATTGGATCTATCTAGACTTAATCTGTGAATACGAGAGTTATTAGATCTATGCCTAATTTATATCTGTATTCCTTAATTGTTAATTGCATGATCAATTGATTGGTATTCTACTTGTGAGTTTGATGATATGATTCTGAAATCCCAGACACTTTCACTATATTTTTTTCTCCGGGTTTAATTGTGTCTACGTTTTAATTGGTCTTTTTCTTATTTTCTTTGGATAATTAAAATCTCAAATCTAGTTAAAGTATTTAGATTTAAATTATGTCTATTGTGATACACAATAATTATTTGTCATCTAAGTATTTAGATTTAAATTGATGTCGCACTCTTGTAAGTAGCGCTAGATTGACTTAGATGTTTTGGGCTAAATAGCTAAACCCATCCCAGACTCACCCATTGCCTTCCATACATCTATCACACCTAATAAATTTTACTTTCTATCTAATTGTCTTTCAACCTCGAGGATATTTACTGAATGATATTTTTCATTTAATATATAGACATAATCATAACTTGAGAAATCGTCAATAAATGTGATAAAATATGTTTTTCCAAAAGAGAAAACTTTAAAAGGCCTGCAAACATCGACATGTATTATTTCAAGAAGTTGTGTACTACTAATAGCTCTTTTTTCGTGTTTCATTAAATATAATTCAC
Source organism: Rehmannia glutinosa (assembly GCA_016081115.2). NCBI lineage: Eukaryota > Viridiplantae > Streptophyta > Magnoliopsida > Lamiales > Orobanchaceae > Rehmannia > Rehmannia glutinosa. The sequence goes on from JABTTQ020002900.1 coordinate 65,188, forward strand.
ACAAATACCAAGACCAGTAAAATCCAAATTTGAGAGAATTTCATTCTTTATGAATCTTTCTTTAGGAACAAGCCCCAAAAGTTTACACCACAAGTAAGTAGAATTTTGATTCCTGAAACCACGTTTAGCTCTAACATTATGATGCAGGCCTAAATTTATACAAACCATCATTAACGACATCAGGACCAATAAAAGATTTAGTTTGATCAAACTAAAACATTAATTACCATGTTTGAAGCAGTATCCAACAGAATCAAGTCTAAAAAGAGAGACTAGAATGTGAGAAACAGAAGCTACATAAAGAGCTTCAAACAAGTCTAAATAATGTCCAGTTTTTAAGATCAAACGATAAGTTCCAATAGCGTCAACTAGAGCATTGACTCGATCCATAGACATATTTTTCATTTGTACATATAATTTGGGTTGCCATAAATCAATGCATCATATTTTGAATGTGAGTGATGCAACCAGAATCCAGCCACCACGTGTGATGGGGAGCGTCAAGTAAATTTTATTCGAAAGATACGAGAGCATTAAGTGTACCTTTCTTTTCGAACCATGCCTTAGGCAATCTTTTTGGAAGTGTCCTAGGTTCCCACAGAACTTAAGCTTGTTTTGTTAGTCTTTTCTAAACTTCGGCATTTGATTCATTCACCTTAAATGGTCTTTATTTGCCATTTCTTTTCTTTCTTTTAACTTTCTTAGTAGTTCTTTAATTAGATAAGCAATGAACGGAATGAGTTCCCTTATTCTTAATATGTGTTTTCTCATTGATGTGTGTAAAATATACGTACATTTTGGGGCTTAAATTGATATATAATTGATGCATTTGCACGCATATTTACTATGTTTTTACTTGGTTTCCCTTAAAGGGCATGATACTGCGTATTCTTGTAATTCTTGCAAGAAACGGTGCTTAAAATGAAAAAATGTCAGTAAGGATGCCCAGATAAGATTGCCGAATACAAAGAGAAGATCAAAATGACGGAAAAAGGGAACTAAAGAAAGTCACATGGCTAGTCCATGTAGCCTCACATGGCCGCCATGGACTGGTGGTGTTAAAATCACACGGTTGTGTGAAGAAAGGAAGAAAATAGAAGACGGGAGCAGAGTCCACACTACTGGGATTTGTGTGGGACAAGGAAACCAGAAGAGACAACCCACTCGTGCAACCACCGCTGCCCCGTGCAACAAAGGGCTAAGCCCAAAGCCACACGCCCCGTGTGGACCCTCACGGCCTGACCGTGTGGGAGTCTGTTTTAGTGCGTTTTTAGAGTTTGCTTCCCGTTCCAACTCTACAAGTGATCTCTCCAAGCATCTATAAAAGGGGACCAAGTCTTGCACGAAAAATCATCACTCTCTACATAGAAAACACATCAAATAACACAGGATCGAAGGAATCAAAGGGCTTCTGAGAGCAAAAGGCTAGGTCGCGAAGAACACTACAAAGCTTTCGCATCTAGGGAGCACAAGAGCTTCGAGGGCTTGGGAAACTTTATGTATAGATTTTGATAATACCATGTAAAACTTAGATTAGGAAGTTGGAACCCATATTCAAATGTAATTCAACTTGTAATATATAGGGTTCTATGAGCTGAGTTGAAAACAACCAAGTTGAAGAATTGCAAGACTCGACTTAAGATTGAAAAAGAAGAAGACCCAGCTGTGTGGCAGCTGTGTGAAGTGAAGTGAAGGTTCAGTCAAGTGAAAGAAAAGTTATCACAGTCAGCTGACTGACAGCAAAGTCATTCCAAAATGACTGGAATCGATTGCAGTGGTATGTAGCAGACAGAAATCCAGAAAGCTGAAATAGGTCCGTGTCAAGCAAAGTCAATGTTTTGCTTGAAATATGCATGTGTCAGGATGCCAGCAATAAAGTTGTTTTGTTGAAAAAGTGCAAAAAGCAAGGAACCAATAGGATGTACGTGAAATTCTGCAGAGGCTACGGAAAGGCTGCAGAGTATTAAATTCAAGGGACGGTCTCCATCATTGCTGCAAGACAATATAAGCCAACAACCTACAAAGTGTAGTTTGAAAAATGAGTCTATCTGTTCAACAGACATATTTTCAAACGTGCACTATAAAAGGCTGAGGAGTCATTTTGAGAGAAGGTAATGAACGACACAGACTATCAAGCACACAAACATTCAAGCAATAACCTGCAAAATATATCTCAAGCTTACAAAGAATATTTTCAAGCCTAAAATCGAAGGAAATCGGTCCAATACACTCATCAATTGAAGAGGAAAATTTGTTATCTCCTCAAGCTTACAAAGAATATCCTCAAAACAACTTCATCAATTGAAGAGGAAAACTTGTTATCAAAAACAAGGGGTCTACTCTCCAAAGTTGAAGGAGGTGTAGTAAGGTTCCATAAAACCAGTTCTTTGAACCTGTTGGAGGGCTAAGTGATTGTGTCCAAAGGTTTGAAGGAAGCTAAAGTAGCAGGACAACTGTCTTGTGAAGAAGTTGAGTCCCAGGAGCAGCAGGTTGTGTGATCAAAGGTGACTCGGACTGATAACTACTTTGTAACCAAGTCAAGTTACTTAGTGGAATCCTCCAGGGGTTGGAGAATAGTGGATTAGAGGAATTACCCCATCCTCGAACCACTATAATTGCTTGTGTCCATTTATTATTAGCGCATTTAATTTCTTGCATTATATTTATATCTGTTGTTAGTTAAATTGCTTAAGTCTGTTGATAATAACTCTGTTAAAAACAAGTGTTGAAAAACATACTCAAAAATTGTAAGGGTGAAAGTCTTCCACTGCTTTTAATGTGTTAGCTGAAAACAGCTAACTTATACTATCAACAGCTCAGTCGAATCTGTTGAGTGGGTAACTTTGATGTGTAAGCCAACCTAGCTGTCCCTCAAGGACTTAGCTGACTTGAGTCAACTCTAAAATTGTTTAAAATGACTAAAATCGAAAATTTGATAAAGTTTATTCAACCACCCCTTCTATTCTTTACTTATCACCCCTTGGGACCTACAATATATATATATATATATATATATATGTATACACACACACAAGTGTGTCTAAGTAGTGTTCAAGTAAGTTTTAACCCTTTATTTAAGATCCTTGAGGTCTTGGGTTCAAGTTCGAAGAGGCACATCTCAACTGGTTGACCAATCAACAACATTATCTTGGTTATAGCGGCGTGCTGATGGTTCGCATCCTACTAGAAATCGGCGGCCACTTGGGAACTAGAACAGGGAGCAGTGTGGCATTAGTCCCCTTGTGTGCAGTAGTTTAAAAATTTTGTTGGAAACATGAGGCAAGTTGAGGCAAATCTAGCGATTTACTTCCCTCAATATACTAGATACGAGAGTTTTTGGGGTATAGGAATAGTCCAACGAAGCAGGAAAGCTGAGACATAAAAAGAATTTAAAATAATTGACGCCTATTAAAGAACTAATCTTGAAAATTACAGATTAACACAAATTTATGTTATACATATAAGTACTCACACACCACTTTACACAAATATTTTAACGACAAAATGGGAATTACTCATATAATTCTTGATATATATACATATATATATTAAAAGCCATAAATTGAAAACTAATGTTGGAATTCATGCAAAAATTTATGGAAGTCATAAACCAGAACCATAATAAACATTGACCAGGCAATGCATTAGTGGGGTCCACATCAAATCTATACGACAAACCCCAATCAAGCAATTGATAATGTACACATGATATACACTACTGCCCACGCATAAATATTATATATAGATAATCAGCATTTCACCAATTGAGAGATTTCAGGAGTTCAATATAATCAAGGTTGGGAATCAGACAGTGGTCGAGTGGCTAAGACTTTGAAGCCCAGACTAGAGGTATGGGGTTCGATTTCCACTTCACTCTCTTATACTAGGAAATGCATGAAAAAAATGTTATCCATGTTGAAATAAATTCATAAACCAAACTATATTGCTAGTGAAATTTTTTGACTATTTTCGTAAATTGAAGGATTTAACAATCCTGAATGGAAAATCATGAGTTCTTAAACCTAGAGCTCTGATATCTCATGTAAGCTTAAAATGAAAATCTAATTCCCGAATCTTAAATTCCATATTTTCACAATCCAAATCCTAGATTATCTGAATTGATGGCACAAACCTTGATCTTCCATGTTTTCTTTTCTTGAAGATGGAAGATATTGATTCCACTCTCTCAGACTTCATTAATCCCACATAATAATTGTTTCTTCAGTGATAGTGAAGAAATTCTGAATGAGTACCCTTATAGGCAGAGATGGCGATTTCTAATAACAGTTCTTCCACCATTATTCTGAGGAAACTACTCTCGGCACATGTTTTATCAATGTGTATAGAAAGAAACTACATTATTTTACCTGACCAGAAACTTATATAATAAATATTTAAACAAAAATTAGATATTTAAAAATTAATTACCAAATATCTAATTCTTAGTTGTATGGCACGTGCGCCACACAAAATATAATGCAGAGCAATCACCCAATGTCATCCACTTTGCTAGTGTCACGTCCCAGACGGGGATGGGACAACGATCAAAAACTTAAACATAAATGAACCAAACAGTCTAGACAAATGATAATATAACCCCAAACGAAATAGAGTCACGTAGCAGCGGAAATAAAATACAAGTACGAATTACAACTTACAATCCAACAAGTATCCAAAACAACCCAACAGAAATATCTAAAATTAAACCTTACAGTCCAAAAACTAACCAAATCAACGTACAGTCTGAAGAAAGAAATAAAGTACGCATCACATCACAAGCTTAAGTGTCAAAGGGTCCTACACCCTTAAGTTATAGTCCAAAATGGAAAAGAGAAACAGAATAAAAGGAAGTCCAACATCAGCTGAAGCACAAGAAACAAGTACAATCAACAGTAAAAAGGAGCAAGTCCAATAGACGGAACGCGGGAGATCAGTCCATGGCAGGTTCGCCATCTTCAACGTACTCCTCATCTAGCCATTAGAAAACAGGAGGGGATGAGATAAAAATCTCAGTGGATGGGGTGATCGTGTGCAAGTGTGGCGATATATATAGTTAAGGCAAGAAAACTGTTATATGAAAAATGCGTGAGTTATGATGCGTGGTTTCACATACAATTCGCAAGCATCATGGTATATTTACTTAAAATAATATACTTATAGAGTTTTAAAGAACAGTTCATACCCCTCAAAAAAAAAAAAAAAAAGTTCGTGGTCATACAAGCACTATGTGATTCAAGCTAGACAGGTAGGATTGCGTACAGAATGTAACGCCAATCCATGCAAGACAAGTAGTGGTTGCATACGGATTTGTAGTGCCAACCAATGCAATACAAGTAGCAGTTGCATACGGTTTTTTAGCGCCAACCAAACGGGTCCGATTAACTCTAGAATCGTGTGGATCAGACATCGATTCCTTCGTTCTTCCTTGTAACTCCCCGAGCAAGATAGTCCAAGACCTGTCACCTTACCGCTCCATAGGCAAAGACAAATCCACAGTAGAGCTAGCTGGGCCCGGATTGTCATAATCATGATTATACCTCAAGTACTACGACCCGCTTCCCTTGGACAAACTTCGTCCCTCAGTTGCGGGATTAGGACGATGGGGCCGGAGAGTGGAATAGCAGCCAAGCTTCCCGGTTCTATCCCCAACGTATCCATTCCGACTGTGAGCTCGACACACCAAGTTTACTCAGGTAGGAAAATAATCACAAGTACATGATGTCAACTACGCAGTCAAGTATATTGATTTGGGGAAGCGATTCGGGAAAAGTTTTTGAAAATAGCGTGGCAATTATTGGCGTTGGTAGAGTAATTTGGATGAAGATAATTATCAAGAAGATAAGTAATATTTGATATTTTGAAGAATTAGGTGGGACATAGGTCCCGTTATAGATTCGGAACCGCAAGACGAGGAAGTCGCCCCGCGATCGCGTATTAATCGGTCAAGACGATCTGATAAGTCAAGGGATTTTTAAGAAATTGAAATATTTTAAATAATTATTATAAGTCAAAGGGTCCAGGGCTGTTCTTAAAATAAAATAATTTGAGTTTGGTCCTTGTTAAAAAGAAAATTTACAATTAGCCCCGTTTTGTAAAAACCAATATTTTTGGGGTTAAAAATTGAATAACTGAATGTCCCGACCTTTAAAAATTATGAGGTCAGTTCCTAAATTCTCTAAATTGTTCAGAGATTCAGGTTTTTAAAGTGTTGAGGTAGAGTTTTTATAAAAATCTCACATTGGCCCCAAATTTGTTAAAATTATCATTTCGGGCCCTAAATTTGAAATAATCGGAACTCACAAACCGGAAGGGCTTTTAATGTGATTCCAGTTATAAAATGTCACTAAGGTCAGTGGGATATTGGGACAAGAACAGTTTAAAAAAAAAATAAGTATAGGTCCTTTAACTTTTGAAAATCTCATTTTTGTCCAATTTTCAAATAATTGCCTTTAAGGCTTTTAGGAGTCCTATTATTATGAAATTTGAACCTTGGGTCTAAAATATCATTAATATATAGTTAAATTAGTATTTCCAGGTACATGGACTGTATAAGTCCTGGAAATTTCATTTCGGTCCTCAAGTTTAATCTTTTACAATTTGGTCCCTCAATTTTTAAAAATTACTTTCCAAGCTCTAAACACTTGGATTTTTGGAATACCCTTAAATTATGTTATTTCCATTCCCTTAAGAGTTAAAATTTCAAATTTTAAAATAGGGGCCTGGTACAGTTTCGAAATTTGTAATTCAGCCCTTAAACTTCTAAAATTTTACAATCTAGTCCTTGGGCTTTTAAGGGTTGATTTTTATTTATCTAAAAACTCTAAAACTTTATTAAAATGTCCAAATATCATTTTTGAAGCTGAGTACAGTCCCAAAACTCGAAAATTACAGAGGGCTCCCTTAAATTTTATTTTCTTGCAATTAAGTCCACCAACTTACCATTTTTGCATTTTAAGTCCTAAAATTAAAGTTTAATCAATTATGCTCGACTTGTCCAGGTTATAAGTCATATCAAACATGGATTTCAAGGATCATAAACATGCATGTCCAATTCATACAATAATTCATCAAATACAACATTAAAGTGTACATGCATGCACCTAAATTTCAATAAATAGCATTTTTGAGCAACACTTGAGAATTTTTACAACTTGATACATGAAATCAACATGCAATACATAATATATATATATATCTCAAGTGATCAAGAACAAATTACTACATGCATTTAAGGAATAACACCTAGAAGTTGGAAAGATTTTTCCACCCACCTTAAAATTGGTAGTTGTGAAATAAAAGGTTAAATTTCACAACTTGATTGAAACTCACTTAGGTCAGCCCCTAAGTCAAGAAATACCAAAAATTAAGAGTTAGAAAATGAGGTTAAAATTTAAGGAGAAGAAGAAAGAGGTGAAGAATTTGGTACAAACTACACTTACCTTTTGTAGTAGGCAAAATGTACTAAGTAGATGCTTCAAAAAATGGTCTCTTGAACACCCTCAATGAATCTCTTGAGGTCAGCCCCTATTTCTCAAAAATGGGAATAGGGTGTTAAAAATTGAACAAAAATAGAAGGAAGAAGGAAAAAGCACTAGAGTCCACTATCTTACCTTATAGTCCAGTTCTTCAACAATTTTCTTCAAAGTCTAGTTAAGATGATCACAAGGCTTGCATGTCTCCAAGTAGTCTTCTAAGTACACCCCAAAATCAAAATCCAAATTTAAATTAATGAGTGAAAGGAGGTTGCTAGACAATATCAAGACAAGATGAGGAACAAAATTCTTACCTTGTATAGTTGTATGTTTTGAAATTTTTGAAGGAATGGGAAGGAGTTCTTGAATTTTTCTAAGTGTTGGAAGAAAGACAAGAAGAAATTGTAGAGAGAAGGAGGAGAATGTCTAGCGAGAAGGGAGATGATTTTGCTTTGTAGATGAATGTGTTGGATGAAAAATAAGTGGATTTTTTGGTTCCAAAAGGCCTAATGGCCGTCCACTTTGGAGGGGGGGGGAAGAGAAATTTTTTTCCAAGTCTTGAACTTGGTCTTTTGCATGGGGACATTTTTGGTGGTCAAAGAATGACTTGCATGGAAGAATGGGGATTGAAAGAATAGAGGGGAATATTTGAATAAATGTTGGAGATAGTGGGGAATGTTGGGAGATTTAATGTTATGAAATTGTAGTATAAGATAATGTGTATAATGTTTGTATAAATGGTGTAATTATACACAAGATGAATACATATGGTGTATGTGTACAAGAGTTGGATGGTATTTCTACTCCAAAAATTCCATCATGGCCGTCCACTCCTATTATTCTTGTTGTATCCATATATTTTTTTTTGCCCCAAAATTGATGATAATAGATGAATAATATCAATCTCCAAAATAAATAGTGATTTCCTTGATCACTTATAAGTCTCATGATCACTTATTCTAAATCAAATTCTTAATTCTATAAGGTATAAGTCTCTAAAATAAATAGTCTCTTAAAATTCTAAGGTGACTAATAAATGCACAAATAATAATAACGATCAATCAAGGGATCACTAATGTGAAATAGAATTAATAAATGATCATGATCACAAGTAATAAATAAAATGAAATTAAATGCGAAATATATTTGTTATTAATATTTACCCGTCAAAGTGACGCGGTAAAATAGTCAAAATTTGGAAGGCTAGGGGTTATAGTCGACGTCGATTCAACATCTCTAATTCAAAACCGAACATGAAACTTTGGTTTCATTCGGCTCCTTTATGGAATAGTACATAGACGATGAATGAAATAGATACACGCTCGTCTAAAAATCAAGGGCTTCACATCCTCCCCCCCCCCCAAAAAAAAAAAAAGAATTTGGTCCCAAATTCTCTTCAGAATGGCTCTGGATATTGATTCTGCATGTCTTCTTCCATCTCTTATATTGCGTCTTCGTCTCGATTGTGGTTCTGCCACACCATTTTAACCATCGGAATCTCTCTCTTACGCAACTAACGTATTTGCCGATCAATAATCCGGATCGTCTTCTCCGTATAGGATAAATTCTCCATCAGAGGAGGAGTATCATGAGTGATGATATGTTCGGGATCTGGTCGATACTTCTTCAATCTCGAGACATGGAATACATCGTGCATTCCTGCATACTGTGCTGGTAACTCGAGTCGGTAGGCTAACTTCCTGATCCTCTACAAAATCTTGTAAGGTCCAACATATCTCGGACTCAACTTGCCTCCTTTCATCGGATTGATCAATCCTTTCCATGGCGAGAGTGTGAGAAATACTTCATCTCCAACTTCAAATTCCAAATCCTTTCTGCTCTTGTCCGCGTAACTCTTTTGGCGGCTCTAAGCCGTGTGGATCCACTCCTTGATCAGTTTGACCTTTTCCATGACCTCCTAAACTAAGTCAACCTTTGGAATCGAGGGCGACTTTCATTTCCCTTTTGGAGTCCATTGGTCATCAATCTCCCAGTGTAGAGGGGATCTACACTTTCGCCCATATAGTGCCTTGTAGGGTGCCATCCCAATCGTGGTCTGATAGCTGTTATTATGAGCGAACTCGGCCAATGGTAAGTGCGAATCCCAACTTCCTTGGAAATCCAATGTGCAGGCTCGCAGCATATCTTCCAGGGTTTGAATCGTTCGCTCAGACTGTCCATTAGTTTGTTGGTGTGCTGTTGTACTAAAACTTAGCGAGGTACCTAATTCCTCGTGCAAGAACTTCCAAAATCTAGAGACAAACCCTGGATATCTGTCCGATACTATGTCGACTGGCACTCCATGCAGTCGAATGACCTCTCGGATATAAATCTGCACGAGTTTCTGTAAGTTGTCAATCTTCTTGATGGGTAAGAAGTGTGCAGATTTCGTGAGTCGATCTACTACTACCCATATAGCATCATGTCCTCCTCTAGTCCTTGGTAAGTCCATCAAAAGTCCATTGCTATGTGTTCTCATTTCCACTCGGGCATGCTCAACGGCTGCAGTAAACCAGATGGTCGTTGGTGTTCTGCTTTTACTCGTTGACAAGTCAAACATCTGGCAACGAACTCTGCTACCTGGTTCTTCATATTTACCCACCAATAATTCCGTTTCAAGTCCTTATACATCTTGTTTCCTCCGAATGTATAGTGTACTTGGCGGTGTGCCTCTGCTAGGATTCTATTTCTGATCTGCTCGTCATTCAGTACACAAACTCAATTTTGGACCTAATAATCCCATCTTGGTACCGAGAATTTCGATATCTCTCCTTTAAGTATCTTCTCTTTGACTTTTGAAGATGCACATCCGCCTCTGTCTTTGCGCTTGATCTCGTTGATGGAGACCAGGTGTTTAACCGAAATGTTTGTTAGATAAATGTTTTTATCATGATTTTGATGATTTTGTTCAAATGAGTTTTTATACCAAAACAATGTCCCTAAATGTTGTCCCAACACTTCCGATCGATCTAAAATGTTTTTACTATTTTTCGGAGTATTTCTTGAAGTTTATATTCGATTTAAAATTGGACAACACTTTTGTTTCAGGCTCGACCGGTCGCCCTATAGGGCAACCCGTACCTGAGTTGAGTTTTGAAACAGAAAATGGGACGTAAGAGAAAATGGGAGAGCGGCCGGTCGACCAGGTGGGCGGCCGGTGAGGGGCGGCCGACCACCGGGCGACCGGTACCTGGGAGTGCCCTCTCAAATGCAGACTTCTCTGTTTTGATTTTCTATCAACCCCAACCGGTCAAGACCAAGGGCGACCGGTCGAACCCCCCTTCGACCGGTCCCCCTGTGTAAAAATTCGCAGAATTCAATTTCAATCTTATCTCTGTGCGACGACCGGCCGAACCCCCCGTTTATCATCAGAAACTATCCGTTGCATTTTCGAATGACTTTTCCCTATTTTGTGGGATTGATTTCTAATGACTATATTGATGATTTTAAATGGTTTCTTTTGCAGCAAATCACTCCCCAAGGAGGAGCCAATGTCTGGAAATCAAAGCCAAGACCTCTCCTATAAATAGAGGCTTCATTCAAGCAACAAGATACAACACTCCATACAAGCAAAGAGCAAACAAAGCAAACACTTTCATATATCTTGTTGTATTAGCCTTAGCACTTTCACTTGCACAAATTTGAGGTCTAGGCTTTCAATTCTTGATTACACTTGTACTCATATTGTATCAATCATTATTGAGTTGTAATCTTGATTTTGGTCATCATTCAACACAAGACATCCTTGTGAGTATTCTTGTGGTAAGAATACACTTGGGTGATCTAGGTGATAGGTGTTTGAAGGTTGTGGTAATCTTCAAAGGTGTTGTAAGAGGATTGTGGTAATCCTCAAGGTGGTGTAAGAGGGTTGTGGTAATCCTCAAGGTGTTGTATTAATTTTTGGTAAATTAATAAAATCTTTTTTCTTTTGAAATCCATCCAGGATATCTTTGGGGTGGTAGAGGATTAGGCCCTAGGTGGGTTGAACCTCTTTAAATCTACGAGTGTTGTTTTATTTCCGCATTTACATTCTCGTCTTTGTTTGATTATTCGAAAAAGAGGGCAAAATCTGAAAAACCGAGATAATCTATTCACCCCCTCTAGATTATTGTAGCCCTTGGACTAACAAGTGGTATCAAAGCCAAACTCTTTGGCTAGCTCGTTCCGAGTAAAGAGGAAAGATCCATGGCTACGAATGACGCTTATCTCACCAGGCGCCTCCACCAACAAGCCACCATTGTTCGACGCCAACAACTACGCATTTTGGAAAGACCGTATGGAGTGCTTTCTACAAGGGTGCGGGTTTGACATATGGAATGTGGTTATTGAAGGAGTTGATCAACCAACAAAAAAAATGGAGGATGGCACCTCGGCTCCTAAACCTTTCAAGGAGTTCGATGAAAATGATAAGAAGGATTTCTCTCTAAACGGTAAAGCCTTAAATATTTTGCATTGCTCACTTACCGCCACCGAGTACAATCGCATACGAGGCATAAGGTCGGCACATGAGGTTTGGGAAAAATTGGAGACTATATATGAAGGGACAAAGAAGGTCAAGCAAGCTAGAAAGACCATGCTTGTTAAAGACTTTGAAAACTTTAACATGTATGATGGTGAAAGCATCTCCAAGATGGTGGAAAGGCTTGACAACATTGTCAATCCTCTTGTGGCCCTCGGTAAAGTCATCTCGAAGAAGACAAAGTGACTAAGGTATTGAATGCTCTTCGGCTCATGGTCCGAAAAAGGTGACGGCAATCACGGAAGCACAAAATCTTGAGACACTCAAGTTTGACGAGCTCATCGGGAACCTCCTCATATATGAAGTCTATCTCAAGGAAAGGAATAATACCAAACCAACCATCAATCAATCGGGTATGCATAATATTCCTAAAGGTCTTGCTTCCTCTTCTAATAATGCATACTATGATAATGATGATGATGATGAGGAGACGGCCGCACTTGTTCGAAAATTTGCAAAATTTGTGAATAAAAATAAAGCAAGAAAACCAAGAGATAATGCTTGCTTTAAGTGCGGAAAACCGGGCACTTCATAGCCGATTGCCCAAAACTCAATGAGGAGGAACAAAAGAAAAAGAAGCCTTTTCCGAAAAAGAAGGCTCTAAATGCGGATGTCAAAACTTGGGATGAGCTACTCGAGACATCCGACGAGGAAGGTGAAACCGAACATGGTCTTATGGCTATAGACGATGAAAATAATGAGGTACGCTCTAACTCCTCTACCTCCTCCTTAGTTGATGAATTGCAATGTGATTTTGATGAGTTGCAAAATGAATTTCAAAAATTGATTATTAAATACAAGAGTTTAAAGAAGGAGCATAAAGAGCTTAAAATAGAAAAGGATAAATTATTTACATCTTAAGAGACTCTTGATCATGTTCATGCTATTACCCTTACTCAAATTCAAACTCTTGAAACCGAGAAACAAATGCTCACTAATGATATTGATAATTTGAAAAAGGATGTGCATCGTTTTAATTTAAGCACGGATAAGGTTACTAAAATTTTAGATGCACAAAGAGGTGAGCATTCAAAACAAGGACTTGGTTACAAACCATTTCAAAAGTCTTTAAGAAAAATGACCAAGGTCCGAATTTTGTACGTGCTAAAAGTGCCCATAATATTATTTGCTTTTATTGTGGTAAAGTTGGTCACTATGTTAGCAATTGTAAATTGAAGAACAATTTTAGCTTTGTTTGGAGACCCAAAGGTCTCAAGGCTAACCCCATGGACCCCAAAACTATAGGGTACCTAAAAATGGTTCGTTTGTAGGTAATAGGCGCTACAACAACCATGGAGGATTCGAAATGGCTCGTGGACAGCGGATGTTCATGCCATATGACCGGAAAGAGAACTTTTTACCAACATCAAGTTCCAAGAAGAGGGTATGGTCATGTTCGGCAATGGCAAATGAAGAATTCTTGGAAATGGAGAAATTGGTAACTCTTCTTTCTCTCTTAATAATGTTCTTTTAGTAGAAGGGCTTAAATTTAATTTGATAAGTGTTAGCCAACTTTGTGATTCAAATTATAATGTTGTTTTCAATAAAGAAAAATGCCTTATTCGTAAAAATGATGAAATTATTTGTGAAGCAAATAGAAAAGGCAATCTTTACAAAATTTCTACTAGTGATTTGGTTAGTCAAAATGTTTCTTGTCTTGTCGCCAACAATGATTTAACGAGTTTATGGCATAGGCGACTTGGACATGTTGGATATAAAAGTTTGAAAAATATTTACAAAAACCAACATGTAAAAGGACTACCCAAATTGAATTTTGAAAATCTTGGCTTATGTGACACTTGTCAAAAGAACAAATTAGTTAAGAGTAGTTTTAAGCCCAAAAATGAAATTTCCACAACCAAGCCTCTACAACTTCTTCACCTAGATTTGTATGGGGATATTGGTACACGGCTAGTCTAAGTGGAAAACATTACACTTTTGTAATTGTTGATGATTTTTCTAGATACACTTGGGCTCTTTTTCTTGCAAATAAAAGCGATGCCGTTAATGAGTTTGTTAAGTTGTGTAGACGCATTGAGAATGAAAAGGAAGATACTATTAAAACTATTCAAGTGATCGAGGCGGAGAATTTGACGGTGAGTTTAGAGTCTTTTGTGAAACCAAGGGATATACACACAATTTTTCGGCTCCAAGGACACCTCAACAAAATGGTGTAGCCGAAAGGAAGAATCGGACACTTCAAGAAATGAGTCGGTCCATGCTAAATGAATTTTCACTTCCAAAATATTTTTGGGCGAAGCGTAAGTACCGCTTGCTATGTCATTAATCGAGTTTATATTCGTCTAAAATGAATAAAACTCCATATGAGCTTTGGAAAGGAAGAACTCCAAATATTAGTTATTTCAAAATATTTGGATGTAAGTGCTTTATTTTGAATACTAAGGATCAATTGGACAAACTTGATCCTAAGGCCGATGAAGGAATATTTATGGGGTATTCAAGCAAGAGCAAAGCATATCGGGTTTACAATAAGACTAGCATGGTTGTTGAAGAATCTATTCATGTCAAATTTAATGAAGCCTCGGGTGTTGAAAGAATACCCAATGACGATAGTGATGAAGAGGATATTGTTGAACCTATTGTTCAAAGTGATGCTCATAATGATAAACCTTCTATTTCAAATGATCAACCTTCAAGTTCAAATGTTCCTCAAGAAGATAGGGTGATACTTGAATCTTCCCGTAGCATTGAAATTTAAGGAGATCACCCAAAAGATCTTATTATTGGTGATCCCCTTGATAAAGTAATGACTCAAGAAATTTTGAGAAAGCTCTTATATCTCAAAAAGAGCCTAAAAATGCTAAGGAAGCTATTGAGGATGAAGATTGGTTTTTAGAAATGCAAGAGGAGTTGAATCAATTTGAAAGAAATGATGTATGGGAATTAGTACCTTGTCCTCCATCTCAAACAATTATTGGTACAAAATGGGTATTCCGGAACAAACTTGATGATCAAGGCAACATTGTTCGTAATAAGGCAAGGTTAGTAGCTCAAGGGTATTGTCAAGAAGAAGGTATTGATTATGATGAAACATTTGCACCGTAGCACGTTTAGAAGCTATTCGCATTTTACTTGCCTATTCTTGTTTTAAAAATTTCAAGCTTTACCAAATGGATGTTAAATCCGCTTTCTTAAATGGTTTTATTCAAGAAGAAGTCTATGTAAAACAACCTCCGGGGTTTGAAAATTTTTCTAGGCCTAATGATGTTTTTAAACTTAAAAAGGCCTTGTATGGTTTGAAACAAGCACCTCGTGCATGGTATGATAGACTTAGCTCTTTTCTTTTGCAAAATGGTTTTACAAGAGGTAAAGTTGATACTACTCTCTTTGTTTTTGAAAAAGGGCAAGATTGTTTACTTGTGCAAATTTATGTTGATGATATTATCTTTGGTGCTACTAATGAATCTTTGTGCAAGAAATTTTCTAAGTTAATGCAAGGTGAATTTGAAATGAGCATGATGGGAGAGCTTAATTTCTTTCTTGGACTTCAAATCAAGCAATGCCAAGAAGGTATCTATATTTCACAATCAAAATATACAAAGGAACTTTTGAAAAAGTTCGGCATTGAAGAAGGAAGAACCGTCTCGACTCCTATGGCAACCAATGTCAAAATTGACAAAGATGAAAAAGGCAAGTCGGTTGATGAATCCAAGTATCGAGGTATGATTGGTAGTTTACTTTATTTAACCGCTAGTAGACCGGACATTCTTCATGCCGTATGCCTATGCGCTCGTTTTCAAAGCAATCCCAAAGAATCTCATATGAGTGCCGTTAAAAGGATTTTTCGATATTTGAAAGGCACTATTCAATATGGTTTATTTTATCCAAAGAATGAAAATTTTTCTCTTAAAGGTTATAGTGATTCGGACTATGCGGGAAATATTGATGATCGGAAAAGTACTTCCGGATCATGTCAATTTTAGGCGATTGCCTAGTTTCTTGGTTTTCAAAGAAACAAAATTGTGTTTCACTTTCAACGGCCGAAGCCGAATATATTTCCGCCGCTTTTTGTTGTACTCAACTTCTTTGGATGAAACAAACCTTAGCGGATTACAAATGTTCTTTTGAAAATGTTCCTATCTTTTGTGATAACATATCCGCTATAAATATTGCTCAAAACCCGGTTCATCATAACCGTACTAAACATATTGAGATTCGACATCATTTTCTAAGGGATTGTGTTTCAAAACAAAAAATTGAGATATCATTTGTGCCATCTCAAGATCAATTAGCGGACATTTTACAAAACCGCTAACTTCCGAGACTTTTGCGTCAATAGAGCTCGGTTAGGCATAATGCATATTGAATGAGGTCTACGTTTGCATTTTGCATGTTTTTAAAACTTAGGGGCGAAAAATCGGATTTTTGGTTGAAAATTCGGATTTTGAAAAATTTGACAAAACAGTGGGCTGAAGAGGTTGAGGGCAACCGGTCGCCCTCAACGTCGACCGGTCGCCCTCAACCACGACCGGTCGCCCTAGGCCAAATTTTGGTTTAAGTTCGTTCTGTCTTCAGCATTTGTTATTTTCACTTCTTTTTGCCATTTTTCGTCCCCTTTGCCAAATGCACACAATTTTCACTCAAAATTGATTTTCATGCATTCAATTCATATCTTGGACCTTATATAGCATGTTTATCATCATCATTGCTCATCTTTTCCGATCAAATGGTAAGAATTTTTCTTACTTTGCTCAATTGGGTTGAACCCTTGAGTTTATGGCTTTCTTGTATATTTCTTGATATTTTTTGCTTATGATCTTGATGAGCTTAGTTATTATGTTGTATTGTATGATGTTTGATGTGAATTGGTGATGCAATTTTTTGGCTTGGATCATTTACAAGGGCTATATACAACTCTTTTTATTTTTCACGCCCACAATGTGTTTGATGAAATGTCACAATGAAAATTTCAACTTCTACATGATTCTCTCGCTTCCAAAAGTCTTCAATACTCTTTGAGATCATGTTTTGGCAAATAAAACGAGCGTATGAACTCTTCATGATACATTTCTCCCATTTTCCTTGGTTTTTAAGCCTAAATTGCTCAATGGTTGATAAACCATTTCTTTGCGCACTTTGATATACTTCTATGATGTTTTTATCATCCTAACATTTTTTTGATGATTCCAAAGGGGGAGAAACAGGAAATTGGCTCGTTAGCTCAAAGAAGCTAATAAAAGCTCATGATAGAAGCTATAAGCTATGGCTTATTAAGGCCATAAGTTGTGAAGAAAACTCAGTCCAATGATTGTTTTATGAACTTGTTTGCATGGATAATAAGTATTTTGTGGGGGAGCTTCTAAGCTCATGGAGTTATTGTTTATTTTGTATAAGCTTGTGCTTCTAGCTTATGCAATATTTCTTATTAATGTGCTTGTTGATAGGGGAGCTTTTGTAAAATGTTTTTAAACGGATAGTTTACTCATAAACCAGAAAATTATTTTGTTTTTGAAATCGTCCTCTTGAAAATTGTTTTGGTTTGTAATCATCAAAAAGGGGAGTTTGTTAGATAAATGTTTTTATCATGATTTTGATGATTTTGTTCAAATGAGTTTTTATACCAAAACAATGTCCCTAAATGTTGTCCCAACACTTCCGATCGATCTAAAATGTTTTTACTATTTTTGGAGTATTTCTTGAAGTTTATATTCGATTTAAAATTGGACAACACTTTTGTTTCAGCTCGACCGGTCGCCCTATATAGGGCAACCCGCACTGAGTTGAGTTTTGAAACAGAAAATGGGACGTAAGAGAAAATGGGGAGGCGACCGGTCGACCAGGTGGGCGACATCGGTGAGGCGACCGGTCGACCACCAGGCGGCACGGTGCACGGGAGTGCCCTCTCAAATGCAGACTTCTCTGTTTTGATTTTCTATCAACCCCAACCGGTCAAGACCAAGGGCGACCGGTCGAACCCCCCTTCGACCGGTCCCCCTGTGTAAAAATTCGCAGAATTCAATTTCAATCTTATCTCGTGCGACCGGTCGAACCCCATTTATCAAAGAAACTATCCGTTGCATTTTCGATGACTTTTCCCTATTTTGTGGGATTGATTTCTAACAGCTATATTGATGATTTTAAATGGTTTCTTTTGCAGCAAATCACTCCCAAGGAGGAGCCAATGTCTGGAAATCAAAGCCAAGACCTCTCCTATAAATAGAGGCTTCATTCAAGCAACAAGATACAACACTCCATACAAGCAAAGAGCAAACAAAGCAAACACTTTCATATATCTTGTTGTATTAGCCTTAGCACTTTCACTTGCACAAATTTGAGGTCTAGGCTTTCAATTCTTGATTACACTTGTACTCATATTGTATCAATCATTATTGAGTTGTAATCTTGATTTTGGTCATCATTCAACACAAGACATCCTTGTGAGTATTCTTGTGGTAAGAATACACTTGGGTGATCTAGGTGATAGGTGTTTGAAGGTTGTGGTAATCTTCAAAGGTGTTGTAAGAGGATTGTGGTAATCCTCGAGGTGGTGTAAGAGGGTTGTGGTAATCCTCAAGGTGTTGTATTAATTTTTGGTAAATTAATAAAATCTTTTTCCTTTTGAAATCCATCCGGATATCTTGGGGTGGTAGAGGATTAGGCCCTAGGTGGGTTGAACCTCTTTAAATCGACGAGTGTTGTTTTATTTCCGCATTTACATTCTCGTCTTTGTTTGATTATTCGAAAAAAGAGGGCAAAATCTGAAAAACCGAGATAATCTATTCACCCCCCTCTAGATTATCGTAGCCACTTGGACTAACAATGTTAGCACATGAAATCTGAGTATTGGTTTGCGTCAGATTCCAATTGCTCAGTTCTTCTAATGACTTCCACTCTCGGATCATTAGTCTGGCTAAACTCACTTTTTTGCTCAAGGCGTCAGCTACTACGTTAGCTTTCCCGGGATGGTATTGAATATCAAAATGATAGTCCTCAATTAACTCCATCCATCTCCGTTGCCTCAGATTGAGGTCTTTCTGAGAGAATAGATACTTTAGGCTCTTGTGATTCGTGAAAACCATGAAAGTTGCTCCGTAGAGATAGTGTCTCCATTGCTTTAATGCAAATACTATCGCTGCCAATTCCAAGTCATGTGTCGGGTAATTGGCCTCATACTGCTTGAGCTTTCGTGATGCATAAGCAATGACCTTTCCTTCCTGAATGAGCACTGCTCCTAGTCCTTCCTTTGATGCATCACTATAAACAAGAAAGCTTTCAGTTCCCTTCGAAAGGGCTAAGACTGGAGCTGTAGTAAGTCATTTCTTCAGTTCTTGGAAACTGGCCTCGCACTTCTCGTTCCACTCGAACTTGACTTGCTTCTGGGTTAGTCGAGTGAGTGGTCCAACTATCTTTGGAGAAATCCTTGATAAACCTTCGATAATATCCAGCCAATCCTAAGAAGCTCCTGATTTCTATTACTGACTCGGGTTGTTTCCATTCAACCACTGTTTGTACCTTCGATGGATCTACTGCGATCCCTTTGCCAGATGCTATGTGTACCAAGAATGCGACTTTGCTAAGCCAAAATTCACACTTGCTGAACTTGGACTCTCGTAGTATCTCTAAGACGATATTCAGATGACGTCCGTGCTCTTCTCTAGACTTAGAGTACACGAGTATGTCATCAATGAATATCATTACGAACTTATCCAAATAGGGTCAAAAGACTCGATGCATCAGAACCATAAACGCTTCTGGTGCGTTCGTCGGACCAAAAGGCAACACTATAAACTCGTAGTGTCCATATCTAGTTTGGAATGCAGTTTTGGAAACGTCTTCTTCACGGATCTTTAGTTGGTAATATCCTTGTTGTAAATCGAACTTCGAGTACACCACCGCTCCTTGAATTTGATCAAACAGTTAAAGCACCGGTATTGTTCGTCATGCTATTAAGACCGCGATAATCTATACACAGTCGTAATGTGCCATCCTTCTTCTTGACAAATAGTACCCGTGCTTCCCATGGAGACGTACTTGGTCGGATAAATCCTACATCCATCAACTTCTGCAATTGAGTCTTCAACTCTTGGAACTCAATAGTAGCCATTCTATGCGGCGTTCTAGCAATCGGGGTAGTTCCCGGTAATACCTCGATTGTGAACTCGACTTCCCTATCTGGAGGGACAGTGGTGAGTTCCTGTGGAAATATATCTGTGTATTCCGATACTATAGGCACTTGGTGAATTTGTGTCTCAACCTTGGGTTTGTTAATTACAAACGCCAAGTACCCTTGTGCCCCTCTAGTGATCGCCTTCCTCGCTTTCATTTCGAAATGATTGGGGCAATCTTAACTCGTGCCTTCCCGAAATTTCCACTTCGGGCTTTCTGGGTTCGCATAGCTTAGTAGACTTGCGATGGCCAGTTCATTCCCAGTATCAAATCGTATTCGGATATAGGCAACAAGATCAGATCGACAGGAAAATTTATCTCATCAATCTTAACTTTGCATGCATTATAGATAATATCTGTTATCTAGCTTGTGCGCATAGGGGTTGATACTTCTAGACATATAGGTATATGTTCCATGCATGCATGCAACTTGTGTACAAAACGCGGTGCGACAAATCAATGCGATGATCCAGGGTCAAACAGTATTTTAACATAGTGGTCTAGATACTGGAAGCGTACCTTCCACCACGTCTGTTGCCTCTGGAGCCTCATGCCTGGCTTGTGCAAACGCTCGAGCGGACATCCTTGCCTGATTACCCTGGCCATTGCCTGGCCTCTGTGGCTGCACCTGCTTGGTTCGATCTTCGTACTTTGGGCAATCCTTCACCGGTGGTCCGACATCGCCTGGTGCAAGCACCTTCCCTGTTTGTGCCAACAGTCATTGGCAGTATGTCCCAGTTTCTAGAAATGCACGCACACTGTCCCGGCTTTTCCTGTACCGGTCCTTTCCCTTTATCCGTCTTGATAACTGGTCCCTTCTGAAACTTAGCAGGTTGCTTAGATGACTATCCCACAGCTGTCCTTTTGACACTGTTTGATGGCCTACTCTGCTGGATTTTCCTAATTCGGTTCAGTCCCTACCCGATACGGAGAGCTGCCTTTACCGCGGATGGGTAGGTGGTCAGTTCAACAGTCAAAAGTTGTTTCTGAAGTTCGAGATTCAGTCCCCTAGTGAACTTGTACAACTTATCCTTTTCTATGTTGATCGTCCCAGAGCGTATTTGGACAACCGATGGAATCAGACTCATACTAGGCCACTGACATGTTTCCCTGCCTCAACCGGTGGAATTCATCCCGGCGTGCCTATTTTATTGCTTATGGAATGTACTGTTCATTGAATTCAGCCAGGAAATTTTCCCAAGTTCTGGCTACTCGGTCCTGATCCCACTTTCTCTCAACGACTCTCCACCAATCTCAAGCAGCCGATTCCAGTCAAAATACGGCGATTGTCACCTTCTGCTCATCTGAGTATTGAAGAGCATTAAAGATGTTTTCCAGTTTCTCAACCCAGTCCTCTACCTTCAGATCATCTAGCTCTCCTAAGAAAGTCGATGGGTCAAACCATAAGAAACGGTCTAAGATAATGGAAACTGCTTGTTGAGGCACGCTGTTGAGGCTCTGCTTGTTGCCTCATGAAAACTAGGATTTGTTGCAGGGCCTGCGCAGTCAGATTGTCTCCTGCATCTAGTGGAGGAGGTGGTGGTAATTCTGGGGAAGGTACCCGTTCCCTGGGTACATCATTGTTTCTATGGGGAACTCGACGGAGTCTTCCTCGTCCTCGTTGTTCTGCCATTGTGTATCTTTAAATGTTAGTTACAATCCATAATAAATGATTCCATTAAATGCATGAATAGCAATACACAAGACACAGAATAAATACTGAGAAGAAGGCATATCTATTAACGTAAAATTTGGAATACACCAAAGGAGTTCATACATCGATAATACAGAAATCTAAGATACATCGAAATCAGGATACAACGGAAATCAAGATACAACAGAATGGAAATAAGCGTCTAATACAATACAACTACAATCTAGAAAATAAGCTATCTACTTCATGAGGGCGCCGTCATCATCGCTATCGACTACATCCACGACGGGACCTCAAATGCCCGAGCGTCATCAAGAGGGGCGACCTCAAATGCCTCGGGCTCCCCGGCCTCAGCTGGATCCTCCTCAGGATCCTCCTCGGGATCCTCTTCATCATCTGCCTCGGGATCGGCTACAGGTTCCACCTCGGGCGGTGGCAGTGGTGGCGCATTAGCTGCTAAGGCACCCTCCAGGGTGGCAGCCTCCCAGAGTGGCGTCCCGCTGAGATAGAGCCTGAGTGAGGTCCTCGATCACTGTCATCTGCTTAATAAGGGTCTCCTCCAAACGATCAATAGTGTCCCTCGACATGTGGGCGTCCATCTCCCACTTCGGCGGCTAACGCTAGCCCATTTCACCTTCTCCTGGATGTTATCCAGGCGCTCCTGGATCAACTGGATCTGGTCTTCCCGCGCATGGATGGTGCTGTCGCGGTCTTTGACAAGGATGGTCAAGTTATTCTTCGCCAGGAGATGCTCTAGCTCCCTTGTACGGTGGCGCTCCTCTGTCAGTCCTGAGGTGGCCCGGATACACTCCTGGTGCCAATGGATCTTGAGTGCCTGGTAGTAGACTCGCTCCGCACGAGCCTCAAATACGTCCCATCCTGGTCAACACGACTAAGATGGATTAGACGAATGTAAATGAAAGATAAGGAAGAAATAAGGAAAGTCAATCAAGAGTCAAGTAAGTCAAGACAAGTATGATTATGAAATCTCCAAGTATAAAGTTCTTAACTCAGTCTAAACATCAATAATACGATTCTATGCCATTTGAAATCAATTTCACACTTAATTAGTCAAGTCACGGTACTACCCAACACAGACCGAGGATCCTATCCTGGGTTAGCTCGGTGTAAGTTTCCATCTTACTAGCTGAGCTCTAATACCACTTAACCTGTCACGCAATAGACGGGGACGCGATGACGATCCAAAACTTAAATGGAAATGAACCAAACAGTCTAGACAAATGATAACATAACCCCAAACGAAACAGGGTCACGTAGCAACAGAAATAAAATACAAGTACGAATTACAACTTTCAGTCCAACAAGTATCCAAAACAACCCAACAAAAATATCCAAAATTAAACCCTACAGTCCAAAAACTAACCAAATCAACGTACAGTCTGAAGAAGGAAATAAAGTACGCATCACGTCACAAACTTAAGTGTCAAAGGGTCCTACGCCCTTAAGTTATAGTCCAAAATGGAAAAGAGAAACAGAATAAAAGGAAGTCCAACATCAGCTGAAGCACAAGAAACAAGTACAATCAACAGTAAAAAGGAGCAAGTCCAACAGACGAAACATGGGAGATCAATCCGTGGCAGGTTCGCCATCTTTAACATACTTCTCATCTAGCCGTTAGAAAATAGGAGGGAATGAGACAAAAATCTCCGTGGATGGGGTGATCGTGTGCAAGTGTGGCGATATATATAGTTAAGTCAAGAAAACTGTTATATGAAAAATGCGTGAGTTATGATGTGTGGTTTCACATACAGTTCGCAATCATCATGGTATATATACTTAAAATAATATACTTATACAGTTTTGAAGAACAGTTCGTGGTCATACAAGCACTATGTGATTCAAACAAGACAGGTAGGATTGTGTACGGAATGTAACGCCAATCCATGCAAGACAAGTAATGGTTGCGTATGGTTTTGTAGCGCCAACCAAATGGGTCCGATTAACTCCAGAATTGTGTGGATCAGACATAGATTCCTTCGTTCTTCCTTGTAACTCCTCGAGCAAGATGGTCCAAGACCTATCACCTTATCGCTTCATAGGCAAAGACAAACTCCGTCATAATCATGATTATACCTCAAGTACTACGACCCGCTTTCCTTGGACAAACTCCGTCCCTCAGTTGCGGGATTAGGACGATGGGGACAGAGAGTGGAATAGCAGCCGAGCTGTCCAGTTCCATCCCCGACGTATCCATTCCAACTATGAGCTCGGCACACCAAGTTGACTCAGGCAGGAAAATAATCACAAGTACAGGATGTCAACTAGCGATCAAGTATATTGATTCACGAAGCGATCCAGAAAAGTTTTGAAATAGCGTGGCAAGTATTAGCGTTGGTGGAGTAATTTGGATGAAGATAATTATCGAGAGGATAAGTAATCTTCGATGTCTTGAAGAATTAGGTGGGACATAGGTCCCGTTATAGATTCGGAACAGTAAGACAGGAAGTCGCCCCGCGATCGCGTATTAATTGGTCAAGATGATCCGATAAGTCAAGGGATTTTTAAGAAATTAAAATATTTTAAATAATTATTATAAGTCAGAGGGTCCGAGCTGTTCTTAAAAGAAAATAATTTTGAGTTAGGTCCTTGTTAAAAAGAAAATTTACAATTAGCCCCGTTTTGTAAAAACCAATATTTTTGGGGTTAAAAATGAATAACTAAATGTCCCGACCTTGAAACATTATGAGGTCAGTTCCTAAATTCTCTAAATTGTTCATAGATTCAGGTTTTTAAAATGTTGAGGTAGAGTTTTTATAAAAATCTCACATTGGCTCCAAATTTGTTAAAATTGTCATTTCGGGCCCTAAGTTTGAAATAATCAGAACTCACAAATCGGAAGTGCCTTTAATGTGATTCCAGTTGTAAAATGTCACTTAGGTCAGTGGGATATTGGGACAAAAACAGTTTTAAAAAAAATAAGTATAGGTCCTTTAACTTTTGAAAATCTCATTTTTGTCCCATTTTTAAATAATTGCCTTTAAGGCTTTTAGAGGCCCAATTATTATGAAATTTGAACCTTGGGTCCAAAATATCATTAAGATATAGTTAAATTAGTATTTCCAGGTACATGGACTGTATAAGTCCTGGAAATTTCATTTGGGTCCTCAAGTTTAATCTTTTACAATTTGGTCCCTCAATTTTTAAAAATTACTTTCCAAGCTCTAAACACTTGGATTTTTGGAATACCCTTAAATTATTTTATTGCCAACCCCTTAAGAGTTAAAATTTTAAATTTGAAAATAGGGGTCTGGTACAGTTTCAAAATTTGTAATTTAGCCCTTAAACTTCTAAAATTTTACAATCTAGTCCTTGGACTTTTAAGGGTTGATTTTTATTTATCTCAAAACTCTTTAAACTTTATTATAATGTCCAAATATCATTTTTAAACCTGAGTACAGTCCCAAAACTCGAAAATTACAGAGGGGTCCCTTAAATTTTATTTTCTTGCAATTAAGTCCACCAACTTACCATTTTTGCATTTTAAGTCCAAAAATTCAAGTTTAGTAAATTATGCTCGACTTTTCCATGTTATAAGTCATATCAAACATGGATTTCAAGGATCATAAACATGCATGTCCAATTCATACAATAATTAGTCAAATACAACATTAAAGTGTGCATTCATGCACCTAAATTTCAATAAATAGCATTTTTGAGCAACACTTGAGAATTTTTACAACTTGATATATGAAATCAACATGCAATAAATAAGATATATATCTAAAGTGCTCAAGAACAAAATACTACATGCATTTAAAGAAAAACACCTAGAAGTTGGAAAGATTTTTCCACCCACCTTAAAATTGGTAGTTGTGAAATAAAAGGTTAAATTTCACAACTTGATTGAAACTCACTTAGGTCAGCCCCTAAGTTAAAAAATACCAAAAATTATGAGTTAGAAAATGAGGTTAAAATTTAAGGAGAAGAAGAAAGAGGTGAAGAATTTGGTACAAATTACACTTAGCTTGTGTAGTTGGAAAAATGTACTAAGTAGATGCTTCAAAATGGTCTCTTGAACACCCTCAATGAATCTCTTGAGGTCAGCCCCTATTTCTTAAAAATGAGAATAGTGTGTTAAAAATTGAACAAAAATAGAAGGAAGAAGGAAAAAGCACTAGAGTCAACTATCCTACCTTATAGTCCAATTCTTCAACAATTTTCTTCAAAGTCTAGTTAAGATGATCACAAGGCTTGCATGTCTCCAAGTAGTCTTCTAAGTACACCTCAAAATCAAAATCCAAACTTAAATTAATGAGTGAAAGAAGGTTGCTAGAGGATATCAAGACAAGATGAGGAACAAAATTCTTACCTTATATAGTTGTATGTTTCGAAATTTTTGAAGGAATGGAAAGTAGTTCTTGAATTTTTCTAAGTGTTGGAAGAAAGAGAAGAAGAAATTGTAGAGAGGAGGAGAATGTCTAGAGAGAAGGGAGAGGATTTTGCTTGGGAGATGAATGTGTTGGATGAAAAATAAGTGGAAAGTTTTGTTCCAAAAGGCCTAATGGTCGTCCACTTTGGAGAGGGGGGGAAGAGAAATTTTTTTCCAAGTCTTGAACTTGGTCTCTTGCATGGGGACATTTTTGGTGGTCAAAGAATGACTTGCATGGAAGAATGGGGATTAAAAGAATAGAGGGGAATGTTTGAATGGAATGTTAGGTATAGTGGGGAATGTTGGGAGATTCCATGTTATAAAATTATAGTATAAGATAATGTGTATAAGGTTTGTATTAATGGTGTAATTATACACAAGATGAATACATAAGGTGTATGTGTACAAGAGTTGAATGGTATTTCTACTCCGAAAATTCCATCATGGCCGTCCACTCCTATTATTCTTGTTGTATCCATATTTTTTTTGTCCCAAAATTGATGATAATAGATGAATAATATCAATCTCCAAAATAAATAGTGATTTCCTTGATCACTTATAAGTCTCATGATCACTTATTCTAAATCAAATTCTTAATTCTATAAGGTATAAGTCTCTAAAATAAATAGTCTCTTAAAATTCTAAGGTGACTAATAAATGCACAAATAATAATAATGATCAATCAAGGGATTAATAATGTGAAATAGAATTAATAAATAATCATGATCACAAGTAATAAATTAAATTAAATTAAATACGAAATATATTTATTATTAATATTTACTCATCAAAATAACGCGGTAAAATAGTCAAAATAGTACATAGACGATAGATGAAATAGATACACGCTCGTCTGAAAATCGAGGGCTTCACAACCAGAGTTTCAAACAAATTAAACCACCGCTATTTATTTGAGCACTATTGTGTCGTCTACCTAGAGAATATAATTCAAAATATCGACTAACTTCTAAAGTCAATTATTTCAAATTCCCAATATGGAAAATCTTACAACCCGAATCACTTTTTTGTTCTAGTTTTAAATTGATGATCATTTAATTAAATTGTGTGATTGGTAACGTTTTAATGCTCAATGCTCAATCTTGATCATGTATCTGGAATAAAATTTCACTTTCAGACCTTAATTTATAAACTTTGGTCTATCAAGAATTGTATTTATAACACCTCGAAATTTTGAACTATCAAATATACATATAATTTCATTTTATCGAAAGAAAAAAATTTCATACTCAAGAAAACATCTCGTTATAATGATCTATATATTTTCAAAACAAATCTCTACTGCGAATGCAATATCACCAAACGAATTACATGAAATTCGATATCTACATATAATTATAACAGGTCATTTGACAGTGAAAAACATTGAAAAATTGCGTACATATTTATTTCATAAGAGAAATTGGCATGCAAACATATTTCATTCAAAATTCGATAGCAATTGTGGAAGAAAATTATAAAGTGTAGAACATTTAAATATTCATTTATTTCTAACAAGTTTGCATATTTACTAATTTATAAAAATATTCTTTTAAATCTATTTACATAGATAAAGCTTAGAAAAATAATAGTAATTCAATATTTATTATCTCAAATCGAAAATTCGTAGAAGTTGAATATTTATTCTCAATACAATACCACACTAAGTCTAACAATGTAAATAGAAACATAGAAAATCGTAATTTGTTCAACATTTTCTTATTCATTGAAAAACATTTAAAAATATAAACAGAACTCCAGTACTTTCATAGGCCATCCGTTAACCACACTAAATCTAGCATCGTAAATAAGTACTTAGAAAACCATAAGTCGTATAATAATTTTTTATTTAATTGGAAAATAACACTTATAAATAAACTCAATACTCCAATAGTTTCATAGGACATCGATTATCCACCGCCAATAACCTTCGCCAACTCCTTAACCTGAAAAGTTGGATTATAATTGAGGTGACTGAGTTGTTAACATTGTTCATGCTAAATACAAAGTAATTCACAATAACATGCAATAACATTCCAATAGAACCTAACAGTAGCATTTTGAAAACCATAGACATAGATAGAGCTCGCATGCGAGGGTTCCACCTGGGGCATACATCCATCTCGGACCTCTTGAGTCCCTGGCGACAGTAGGCATCTAGAGAAATTGTACCACATATCATGAAAAATACTAAGCATTTAATCAAAACAAAACATGACATTAAAATGATTGTATTTAGTACATGTCTGCAAAACACTATCAAGTATTTAACAAAACGTCTAACAAGTATTTAACAAAACATCCAACGAATGTTCTCAAAACTACACTGAATTCTTTTGTTGATGGGCAGCTACAAAGGACTCCAATATCCTGTCCACATATATAATACAAATTCATGCCTGCAAATAAAAAATATACATCAATTTACATTAAGACTTTAAATGGTTAATGTTGGACATTATATATTCTACCACAGTAGCCAATCAAATTAGTTCATTCTTGAAGAAAAGAATATAAAGAAAGCAGTGATTTTTGAAGAATACAAAAGGGATCTTAAAAGCACCTAACAGGTCTAGACATACGAAGAATTCTGTCACCAAGAATTCTTATACAAAAATACTAATCAAACTCTTAGATAGTTCCATCTTCATCCTGAAATATTAATTTAGGACACCACAGTCAACCTAACAATTACAAGTCGAAAAACATCCATTGATTCTTCTAAAACAGTAAAAGAGAGACACCATTAGATGTGATCCACAAAACCGTTGTGTGTTGGGTGTTGTTGATCTGCTTTTTTCTAGTAGTCTCATAAGGTTTTATCACACAGTTAAAATTTCATATTAATCCAATGATTAGTTTGTAGTTATTTAGTTTTCAATACAAGATGCCAAAATTTATTTTATTCCCTGTTTTTGTTTTCGAAAATCTAAAACCCTACTTATACATATCCAAGTCTCATGAAATTTTACTATGTTATGTTATCCTTGTATGAAATGTTAAGTTAAAACTTCATGTATTTTTTAGTTTTGTTTTATTTAATATAGATTTTTCTTTCATGCTTTTCAAATCTTGAATATACGATGTTTCAGATTTATAAATTCAAGAAACCATGGATTAACACCTTAAAAATATCTTATTTTTGGATATTTTTATGTATTATAATGTATACAACTGTGTGGTAAAATATCATACCATTCCAACTTATATTTATTTAAATATTAACTAGTTTCTAAAACGTTATAGTTTTGGCTATGACAAATGTTTTAGTTAACTAAATTCAAAACCTAAAGTTAACGAACTCCAAATAATATGATTTTTGTATATGTTATACTCTGGTATGTATATTATATTTTGTTTTTCAAATCCGTTAGTCTTGTATATATTTAAATATGATTTTTCTTTCATAGCTGTGCAAGGATTTAATGTTTCAATAATTTCAGTTTCACAAATTCAATACCCATAGCTAAATATTTTGAATCTTCTTGAAATTTTTACACAATATCTATTTTTAGTCTATTAACTACTGTAAAAATTTCAAATAATTTAAGTTTATGATTTAGAAAAAATTATTATTCGATCCCAACCACGTGGAGATTTAGTATCTTTCAAACCAATCAAGTTGAACTCTAACCTTAGGAAAATATCGTGAGCTTCCAAGAATGTGTTTTAGTGCTTTCGAGATCAAGGTTAATACTTAAGTTTTTTATCGAACTAAGATGATATATGTCCATGTTAGGCGATGAGGACAACGCTACCAAGTTCAATAGGAATATTGCATCAAATCATTATACTATTACCAATGCTAGGTGAAAAAATAGGAGACAACAAATAAATACTGCAATAATCGTGGTCTAAAATTACAACAATTATTAAGCCCTGTAGAAGTATAGTGATACTTCAGAACTACAATGGATTTAATCCGTTGTGGAAACCTGTTGTTATATTTCATAATTCAAAATCAGTTATCAACCGTTGTCCCAACCATTGTCTTTTAACATCTAAAGACAACGGGTTTAAACAGTTGTCTTTCTTATTAAAGACAACAAATTAGAACTGTTGTCTATTAGTGGGGTTTTTTACAACACCATCTTTGATAACAGTTGATTATTGTAATGGATAATAGATTAAATATGTTGTCATTTAGCGAAATTCTTGTAGTGCGAAAATAACATATTAAATTTTCAGAAAATTCAGAACAATATATCTTGGGTTTAGAATTTTAGAAGAAAATTTTAGGACTTGAGAATGAAAAGAGAAAACAATGGAGGGACCATGGCGTTGAAGAAAACTTCATTGTTGTTGTGTGGTTGGTGATGGAGACTGTGATGGCCCATATAGAAAAAGAGCTGGAACATATTTTTTTTCCCTCTTTAATGTAAGATAATAAAATCCTAATAACAGAAGACTCCTAATATAATTACTCTGGCTGGTTTCCCAAACGCCTTAGGATTCTTCATGGGGCATGGTATTAGATAATTAATCCAATAATAATAATACACTAATTGGCTATTTAACTAATTAAATACACACTTTTTTACCCTGGTGTTGCAATATCAAAATATAAACAAATAAATTTGTCATTAACTGAACTGGAGTATTGGATATACCATTTTGATTTTGATGTGCCAAATTTGAGTATTAAAATTTCAGATTGATTTGGTACATGATTTTATGAAGAAAAAAAGTAGCAGTGTAAATGAATCAAATCAAGTCGAATATCAAACTATTATATTTGTATTCGGCTCATTTACAGAGTATTGTTATTCATATCTTTTACTATTCAAATAGAAAAATTGATTCTTATTCTTATTTGAAAATATATTCGAATATATATGAATCAATTCGAAAATTCGTATTCGAAATTCTAACTATATTTATATTGATTTCGACAATATCTGATTAGATTGCAACATGAATTAGAATTTGTTGGAATATAGTACCAAAGTGGCTCAATTATTCAAAATTGAATTACGAGTAGCTGTTACAATTCGGTATTATTGGTATGGAGGAGTCAATATAGGGACAGTTACAATTTTGAGAGTTGTAATTTTGTCATTAATGAGGGGTCTCTTTCCTTACCTATAAAAAGAATGTGATGCTCATTGATTCACATGCTTCAGAAAAAAGGCTAAGGTTCGAAGATCTTCTATTTTTTCTCTATTTGTTTTTAGCTTTATGTACTTGTTTCTTTAACATGTAATAAAAATGGCTGCAGACGGAGGTAAGCGTTCGCACTAAATTCTTTTATGACTTTTTTATATTTCAAAAAATCATATTTGCTCATACTTTGTATCAAGGACCAATGATCTATTAAATGAATATAATTTGGTATACACAGAGGAGAAGAGAGCCAACACCGGAGCTTGAACCCGAGCCCTAACCGGTGTATGAGGTGAATCAATCGGAGTTCTCTAATGTAGTCATGCTAGATGAAACACACCGAGCTCAATAGGAGATGCTCTATTTCCGACCATGGATTAATACAAGGTATCCCGTTGAACCTACTCTCACTAATTTGGGTTTGTTGGAGGATTTTTGTGCTTTATGTGGGCGCATAGATTGGCATGAATTATTGAATGGGCATTGAACTACGTATGTGATTTATACGCTTGAATTCTTGAGTAGTTTTGAATTTGTAGTCCGAGAATGGAATTTGATGGGGATTAGGTTCCGCTTAGCCAATGAGCCCGGAGTTATCAATTGATGATTTGAATATGATTTATAGAACTTCGGCTTATGGTGTGGAGGAACATGATGAATTTGATAAGGATAAACTTTGGAGGGAGATAATGGGAAAACGGGTTTATACGTCGGGTACCTCGAAGGTGTCTAGCATTCAAAACCCCATTTTTTGCTATGTACAACATACTTTAGCGAAAACGGTGTTCGCGAGGAAGATAGCAAATGAGCCTTATGGGTAGATGAATTGTTTATACTTTAGTGTATGGCTTTGGGAACTGAGGTTGTGCCAAATGTCGGGGCGATGATAGCACAACAATTTGATAGAGGGAAGAAGCAAGAAATGGAGGGATTTGTATTGGTGGACCTATTACTCCTATAGCCAAGCACTTTAATGTGGGATTTGAGGGGTATGCGACAGCCGATGGAGTGGAATTGATTTATATGATTGTTCTATCCGCCATGAAGATGATTCAATTTGATGGGTGTGATTATTGGTTGAATCATGTAGATAGAAATAGGAGTAATTGGTTGATGAGAGGTGATCAGGGACTGCTACTAAAGAGGAATATGATGAGCCTATGCATG
Source organism: Rehmannia glutinosa (assembly GCA_016081115.2). Lineage (NCBI taxonomy): Eukaryota > Viridiplantae > Streptophyta > Magnoliopsida > Lamiales > Orobanchaceae > Rehmannia > Rehmannia glutinosa. The sequence goes on from JABTTQ020002900.1 coordinate 97,617, forward strand.
GAAGCGATATGCAGGAACCCTCTAGACAAGGGGGTAACCGGCCATGGAACATTAGTTATAGGCTTGAAAGGGTGGAAACCGATGTGGGCAAATTAATAAATGATACTTATCAGCTGACGGCAATAGCTGATGAGTATCATACTGAGTATCTACAAAGGTTTGACGCCATCACCCAACAGCAGCAGTACATGTACGAGATGATGTCTCGTATGGATCAGTGCCATATCTCACAAGGCCACTACCCTCCGCCTCCACCACAACAGTTATTTGGTAAGTACTTTTTACGCATCTATCTTTCTTTTGATAATTTACTAATATGTTTGAGACGAAGCATATTTTAAGTTTGGGGGGTTGTCATGAATCTGTAAATTAGTACTGTTGCATTTTGCATTGCATTTAGGATTCCATGTAGAGCATAAAATTTATCTAAAAAATTTCAAAAATCTCGATTTTTTTGTTTTTATTTCAGCATTAGCACGTTTAATTGCTTTTGTGTGATTTGGGATCAACACTTCTAAAAAGTACAAAAAGCTTCCGTATGATTTTACTATGAGCATTTGATTTTATGAGATGAATAATTTTTGTGAATAATGTGATGAATTGTTGAGGATATATCTTTTACGTGTTTGGCATTAGTTAAGAAATATTAGGTGTTTGAGTATGTTGCGAAAAATAAGCATGTAAGCTTTTGTGCCTACAATCGCTTTTATCTTATGCAAAAGATTATTTTTCTTGAGTGTGTCATTCATGAATGTTAGAATTCTACAACTTTCTTTTGTATCTTCATTGAAGCCATGTGTATGTGTAATTTTTGAAAATATTTTAAGGCCATCTTTGTTTAAGCATACTTAGCCTAAAAAGACTACCTATGAATTCATGATTCTCTAGTTAGCCACTTTGAGCCTTAACTTTTTATTGTTAGTCATATTTTGATCTTTAAAATTGAAAGATGATTTATATCCCTAAAAATACTTGAGCTTATAGAAGATGATTAGTTTGGGGGAGATGTGGTGAAAATTGTGAAAAAGAGAGAAAGTTGGCAAAAGAATGAGCGATGAGAAATGCTTAGGTAAATGATGATGAAGCTCGAAAAAAGAAAGAAAAATTCTGAAAATATAAGAGAAAAATCGCGCAAGAGAAGAAAAGAAAAGAAAAAAATTCTAAAAACTTTGAGCAATTGAGAGCTTGATGCTAAAGAAAAAGAAAAAGATGAAAAAAAGGGCAAAAAAGCTTAAGAATGAAAAAGGAGAAAAATGGTGGAGTTGAGTTGAAAAAGAAAATATATTGAAAGAATGATTTTTATAGTAAAATTGGGTTAGTGAATTGCAAGTATGTGAACATAAATTCTATTTGCTCTAGTCAAGTCACTTAATCCAAATTTTCCCTACCCTTACCAAAGAGTCTACATTACAACTAAATAAAAACTCATTTTTGATTCTTAAGTTGTGCACACTAAAGTGGTATAGATGTTAGACTATTTGCAAGCCTATCATAGTTCTACATTAGTTGAATTGATTTTGAGCAAATACACTTTCCATACACTTTGACAGATGAGTGATACACTATTACTAGTGAGTTGCGATGTCAAGTACCCAAAAGAGTATTGATTATGTCGAACTTGTGATTTATGACTTCTTGATAATGAATTGCATGGTTTACTTGAATATGGAGCCAAATAAGATTTAATGTTTATAGTGCTTTTGTGTGTTCTTTGTACCCCTTGAGATTATTTTTCTGAAGTTTGCTCGAGGACGAGCAATGATTTAAGTTTGGGGGATTTTGATATGTGTAAAATATACCTGCATTTAAGGGCTTAAAATAACATATAATTGATGCATTTACACGCATATTTAGTGTATTTTACTTGGTTTCCTTAGAAGGACATGATACAGCGTATTCTTGTAACTTTTTACAGGAATCGGAGCTTAAACGGAAAAATATCAGTTAGAAGTCCCGGACAAGATCGAAAAATACGAAGAGAAGATCAAAGAAATGAAGAAAATGGACACAAACCACTCACACAGTCAGACCGTGTGAAGCTCACATGACCGTGTTAGATGAAACCGTGTGATTTTTACACGTTCGTGCGACTTGATCTTCAGAGACATGTTGCACAACCCGACCGTGTGAAGTGTAAAGGTGAAAAACAGAGATGAAAACAACTTACACTGCCAGACCGTGTGACTTGGACATGGGCCGTGAGATGTGCTTTTGTCTGATTTTGTTGTTTTTTCCCGTCAGAACTCTACCAATGATCTATCAAAGCACCTTTATAAAGGGACCAAGGCTTGCACGAATTTTCATCATTCAAAACAACATACAACACATCAAAACACACGGGATTACACAAATCAAAGGTCTTCTGAGAGAGGAGGGTTAAGCTATAAAGAGCACCACAAGGCCTTTCGCTTCTACAGAAGCACAATAGTTTTGAAGGCTTAGAAGGAGGATCCATCCTGGCAAGAAAGGATTTTCTTTCTTAGTTTAGATATCTTATTTGTATTTAAACGATGTCAAACTATTTGATTTAAAGTTTATCTATGAATTTGTTATCAAACATGTTGGGCTAATCTTTCTCGTCCTAGGGCATAATCAAAATTGTGGATTCATGTTAAATCTATATTGATTGTTTTCTTAATCGATTTATGTTTTCTACTATATGAATTCGATTGCTTATTTTTTCTAGATTATCTGATCAATAATTTGCATGTCATATTTGTTAGTCCATAATCCAGGAGGTGAGTTCTAACAAATGAAAATCTCAGACATAAACGGGTATAGAGTCGGGAGGCTTATAACTGTTTGTAGGGAGTACTTCAATTCAAAGATCTTTGGGAGTTAATATTAATTGTTGAGTAGGGATACAAGAAATTGGTATTAATCTACTGTTTATGTGCTTCGGGAGGGGGAATAAACAAGTTTAGGAATTGAACCCATAGAAACACATGAATTGGTTTTGATAAGCATATATTGGATTTAATATTGAAGAAGCATGTTGAGGTTATGTGCCTAGGGTTGCTTTCGTATTTGTTGAAAAGACTTGTGGAGTTCGGGTTTTTATAAATTTACTTCTTTTATTCTTATTTGTTAATTTAGGATTTATAAAACTGGGGATGTTCGGTTGCTCAATAAAATTATAATACGGTGTTATTATGGCCTAAGAGTTTTGTATTCAATCCCTGAGGAATACGACCTTGCTTGCCATTATTCTATAAACTACGATGTACATTTGCAGTATAGTGAAAAGATTTTCACGATCAGTAATTGTTTTCCTTGATCTATTTGTGAATTTGTTTGCTTATTTCTTATAGATTATTTGGCCAATAATTTGCATGTTTAATAGTTAGATCATAATTACAGAGATGAGTCAAACATTAGATAACGGATTTACAACATAAACGAGATAAGAGTCGAGAGGCTTACGATGTTTGTGGGGGTTTTAATTAATTCTCTATGCTTTTGGGGATTGATATTGATTGTTGAATAGAGATGCTAGAAATTTGATATTAATATGCGGTTTGTTTATTTCGGGAGAGGGAATAAACTACAACCGGAATTAAACCCATAGAAACAGTGAAATTGGTTGTTGTGAAACACGAATTGGAAATAATATTGGTAAAGCATATCGAGATCATAGTCCTAGGATTGTATTTGTTGATTGATTAATTCTCGTGAGTTTGTAAATTTGATATTGGTTTATAGTTTAATTTATTTTTACAATATAATTTAGAAGAACAAACTTTGTTTTACGATCGTTGTAGTAAAATTGAGTTACAACAATACAGTAATTATGTGATTTAAGTCAATCCCTAAGGAATACGACCTCGCTTGTCACTGTCACTACAACATAAATGACATTAGGTAACGCTTAAAAAGTATTACCTAATTGCCATAAAATGTTACCATAGACAAAAGGTAGCACTTTGATCGGACAGTTGCTCGTGCTACATATTGTCTAAGGTATTACTTTTGGTAGCTTTTAGTAACATTTTTTTAAGCGTTACAATAAGTCTTCTATAGTAACACTTTGAAGTAACACTTCTAAAATTTTACATATTACATCTCATGTAGCACTTTTATACAAAATGTAACATTTTTGATTGTAAAATAGCGTTTTACTCCGTTTTAAACCGATGTCTATTAAATAAAAACCGATGTTGATGCCCTGGGGTGACTTTTTACAACGATTTAAAACCGATGTCGTTTATATGATTTAACGACTTAAAAAAGGGCTTCTAAAACCAATGTCCTTTCTATAATAGACATCAATTTCTCGTAAAGGCAGAGGTTCAAAACTGATGTTGCTTGAACCAATTTTTACAAATATTTAACGTCGGTTAGAACCGCTGTCTATTAGTTTTAATAACATTCGTTCAGTTTTAACAGAGTTGTTGTTTGTTTAATAAAAAGTCTAAAGAAATAACAACCGAAGAAGATAAGACAATATTACAAATAAGAAAGTGTGATTACAAATATTACAAAAAAATACAATGATTGCTTTTTATAAAGCCACAAAAAGTTCTACTCAAATTCCAATTCTAGCAAACAACAAAAAGAATACAAAGTATAATATAAAACCAAGAAGAAAATCTTCATCTCTTTCACCCTGCATACCAAAAAACAAAATCAGTCTCTATTCAACCAGCACAAACCATATATAATCACAATTTTGAAAATGTAGAGCACTTAGGCCCATATGTTGATTAAAAATAAAAATAAAAAATAACATAGCTAACACTGAAGCTTAAAAATTGAAAACCAAGTTTGGGAACTAATCAGTGTCACATACATGTGACACTCATGGAATAAAAAACAACAATCCAATTGGTTTTTCATTTTAATTTGCTTAACAAACATGGACAAAAATTTGATCTAATAACAACCTTCCTTGTTAGGTTAAGTTAATGATAATATAAGAAGCAGCTAGCTAAAAGACTTAATATTATTTTTCCATATATGCAAGAGCAGTTCAACAACACTATCGAGGGAATACAATGAAGAATCTACACAAAGCTGTGAAGTAAATATATTCATTCAATTCCACTAATCTTACTCTATTCAAGCATATACAAATTCGAAAACTTAAATCAACACAAACATGACAGATGGGTTAATCCAGGTAAGATATACATTGCATGGAATGAATCTTAAAGGGGAAGAATACATTTTTTCTTCTTAGTAATGTTGAGGGAGGATGGTGGTAAGACAAGCTTTCCTATAACTTGAAAAGCCACATCCAAATTTTTTTAAATCTGATAAATACCTCAAAATAAGACCACAATTGCGAGAAACACTTAAAAAGGAACTTCGAAATTCTGTAAACAGACATAACAGTTCAGAGAGAAAGTTAATACTAGTTCTGCCAGTTGACAAATGGACAAAATTACAAGTAAACAAAACAAGCTAACAGGGTCCACTCACATTAAGATGGAAATGTCATGGATGATGTATCTGCATAACAAGGAGTGCTCACGATCATCACGGTTGCCACAACCAAAATATAGAATGCTCAATCAAATTATGCTCACAAAAATCATACAACAATCACTTGTGTTCCTGAATGATTGACCTAGACACAAGGGCGGAGCCAGGACGATTTAGTAGGGTGGGCCGATACACGAAAATGGGGTGGGCCGGATAGAAAATCCAAGAAAAAACAATACAAATTATAACTAATTTTTTTTTTTGAAAATTGTCGCTAATTTTGTTTTTTTTTTTAAAAAAAAAGGGTTGGGCCAGGGCCCAGATTGGCCCAGCCCTGTCTCCGCCAGTGCCTAGACAACAATGAGCGTCAAAAAATGATTCAGAAACTATCAGTCCCCATCACCCCAACCCCGCAAAAAACCTCTCAATAATACAAGTAAATGAAAAAGAAATACATTAAAGAACGAAAACAAAATGTGAACTGGAAAAAAAACAGAACGAAAGAAACAATTAAGAGAGTCAAAATCCTTTGTCAATATATTAAGCTGAGAGCAATGCTCCTTCCAACTAAGAAAATATTCCAGCTAAGAAAGTATATGATTTTTTGAATATCACCAAGAAGAATAAAAAAATTTACATACAGAATTATCACGATCAACAAGAAGTCCAACCATCATCAACAAGTCCAGCCAAACAGCTCGCAAGTTAATAATAAACTAGTTCACTGCAATACTGCATCTCTTTTGATAATTAGAATTTTAAATTTTATATATCAGAGTGAAATTTATTACAACTATAGAAAACAACACCTTTGAATTGATAGTTGTTAAGCAAATCATCAATAAAACTTAATCAACCCATAAGCTTTATGGGCTAACTCTGAATAAACATGAAAATATAAGCTACTGAACCAAATTGGTACACCAACAAAATAAAGTTAAACATAACATAAGCTTAACACCAGAAACAAGATGGCAGACAAATTCAATTATTTGTTTGATTTTTCTGCAACCAAAATGTTTCAAATTGAGACAGAGGCAATTAATGATGTTACACAGATAATATTCAACTTCCTCACAAGTAGTGATTGGATGTAAATTGCACAAAAACACAAAAGCGCAAAGGCAAAAACTAACTTACTTTTTCAGATGGCTTTTAAAGATCAATTGAGGGGGAAATTAACTAATTGTACCTTTTTATATAGAGAAAGATGAAATTTGCCGGCTTCCTTCAGCTGAGATATCCTATTTTTCAATGAACTGGCAACGTCCAATATGTTTGCTGAACCAATTATATGTAGAAACCTGTTTCATGAAATAATAAAGTGAAAATAAGAACCATCCTATATCTAAAATGAAACCAAAAAAGTGAAACATTCGATAATTGTTAAACTTTCTCGATGTATATTTCGTAAACCATTGGAGGTCCTGTAAATTTCGAGCACACAAAGTCTATACTTGGCATTGCTTGATTTCAGTTAAATGCAGTAACAGATGCTCCAAAAGTCCGAATGACACTTTATCTTTCTTGTTCTCACAGCATACACATGTCTCACACCTTTACAAAGCACCAACTAATCAAATAAACACCATTAGTGGAAATCACAGTTTCCCTTCAATACACCCCATCTAGTTACATGGTACTGAGAAACAAAAATAAATAAAATAAAGAGATCTACGGGATTTATCTTGGATAGTATCCATCAAGGTAGATATAAAGCAACATTAAAAGAGATGACAATTGGATTGAGTCCTTCACATTTATCAATTTACTAAATGTGATATTGAGATTTTGCAGAATTCAACTATTACATAAGGAATTTATGCCCTAATCTTAAAATTTAATTTAATGCCCAAACAATTTCCAACATCAATTAGCCCAAATTAACTAATTAACAAATCATGCCAAAACAATAACATACAACATCTGTTTCGGACGTTAACTACAAAACAATTCAAAACCCAGACACATTTGAATTGGGGCAAGTGAGAACATGAAATTAGGTCGAAACCTTTAGGAATTTGCCACAAGCCCGAGCCCTCGGATTAGGACTGAGAAGCACTCTGATGCAACTGGAGTTATGGCGGCTGACCGACGAAATGGATGGCAGCGAACTTGGGTCGGCACGGTAGATGTGGACTTGAGCGAGAAGACAGAGATGAGGAAAATCATTTAGCGAAGAGGATCGATGGAGAAACAAGGTTATTTTTGGATATGGGAAGGGGGGGGGAAAGAAGAATAATAAGAATAAAAAGCCCATATTAATCCTTTTTTTTTTTGAAGAAAAAGGAAGTATGATATATATACATATTGTTGGTGCTCCGGTGATTCACACAAATGCAAAAAAAGCATTCTTCTATTTGTTTTTAATATTTAAGTCAAATTTATTAATTAAAATGTTACAATTATTTGTGTTACAAATAATCCCTTGAAAAAGTGTTACCTATAAAGTGTTACTTATGTAAAAGTGTTACATATAAGTGATACATATTAATAAAGTGTTACAAAAATGCCATAATTTCAAAAGTGTTAAAATAATGTGATACATAAATCAATAATTGTAAAAGTGTTACAAGAATTGTGTTACCTATTCTCGCTTATGTTGTAGTGTGTCTATTTTTAGCATAAAAGATTTTATCGATCAAAACTCAAACATTTTGACGGGTTAAAATAATGTGCAAGTAGAAACAATGTGATGAGTTTTGGAAATAACATATCTTAGTATTTTGGCCATAACTCTGAAGAAAATTATGTTGAGGTACTTCGAGAGCAAAGTCTGATGTTTTGATGTTGCACAGTCACACGCCGTGATTTTTTTAGCAAGTTTCATGATTTTTCTTTGTTTTTGGATTATCGCACCTTGTATAGGAGTCTAGAACTTATAAATAAGACTTGGGGGATCCATATTATCGTATACTCTTACTTCGTAGCACTTTTAAACCCTAATTTTCACTATTTTCTCTTGCATCGAACATTGAGATTGCTTGTTCTTCCATCGAAGAACTTCTATAGCTTTATCCTAGTGTAGATCTTCTTCATTCTTCTTATCGGATATTCAGTTACTTGTGATTGCTATTATTGCATGATTATGTTCATTATTCCTTTCTCCCCTTCAGTTGAATTGATGAATCTATCTACAAGCATGAACTAACTTTCTTGTCCTAGGATTATGATGAATTGATTCGAACGAACAAGAATGAATATTGATTGATTGATTATGTATTGCATAATCGAATTGTTTTATCTTATAATTAATTGTCTGATCAACTTTTGATTATCTTGAGGAAATAATTGAGATCGAGAGATAATGTTATTGCCAGACTATATTCAGTTAGGAGGTTAATATGAATCAGCAATGTATTATATAACTTGGTTAGTTAATTGGGTAAATTGGATCTATCTAGACTTAATTTGTGAATACGAGAGTTATTAGATCTAGGCATACTTTGTATTTGTATTCCTTAATTGTTAATCGCATGACCAATTGATTGGTATTCTACTTGTGAGTTTGATGATATGATTCTAAAATCCCAGACACTTTCACTACATCTTTTTCTCTGGGTCTAATTGTGTCTATATTTTAATTGGTATTTTTCTTGATTTTTTTTTTAATTAAAATCTCAAATCTAGTTAAAGTATTTTGATTTAAATTATGTCTATTGTGATACATAATAATTATTTGTCGTCTAAGTGTTCAATGAGAGACCATTTGTGGTTAACTTGTTAACCTACAATTGATCTCGCACTCTTGCGAGTATCGCTAGATTGACTTAGATGTTTTGGGTTGAACAGCCAAACCCATCCCGGACTCACTCATTGCCTTCCATACCTCTATCACACCTAATAAGTTTTACTTTCTATCTAATTGTCTTCCAACCTCGAGGATATTTACTGAATGATATTTTTCATTTAATAGATAGACATAATCATAACTTGAGAAATCATCAATAAATGTGATAAAATATTTTTTCCAAAAGAGAAAACTTTAAAAGGCCTGCAAACATCAACGTGTATTATTTCAAGAAGTTAAGTACTTCTAGTGGCTCCTTTTATGTGTTTCCTTAAATATATTTCACACAAATACCAAGAACAGTAAAATCCAAATCTGAGAGAATTTCATTCTTTATTTCATTGGGAACATACCCCAAAAGTTTACATTACAAGTAAGTAGAATTTTCATTCCTGAAACCACGTTTAACTCTAACATTATGACGCAAGCCTAAATTTATATAAACCATCATTAACGACACCATAACCAATAAAATATTTTGTTTGATCAAACTAAAACATTCATTACCATATTTGAAGCAGTATCCAATTGAATCAAGTCCAAAAAGAGAGACTAGATTGTGAGAAACGGAAGGTACATAAAGAGCTTCAAACAAGTCTAAATAATGTCCAGTTTTTAATATCGAACGATAAGTTCCAATAGCTTCAACTAGAGCTTTGAATCGATTTTCCGTAGACATATTTTTCATTTGTACTTATAATTTGGGTTGCCAGAAATCCATGCATCATATTTTACATGTGAGTGATGCAAACGAATCCGACCACCAAGGGTGATGAGGAACGTCAACTAAATTTTACTCGAAATATACGAGAGCATTAAGTGTACCTTTCTTTTCGAACCATGTCTTACCTTCAGGCAATCGTTTTGGAAGTGTCCAAGGTTCCCACAGAAATGGCACTTAAGCTTGTTTTGTTATTCCTTTCTAAACGTCGGCATTTGACTCATTCACCTTAAATGGTCTTTATTTGCCATTTATTTTCTTTATTTTGACTTTCATAGAAGTTCTTTAATTAGATAAGCATGGAACGGAATGAGTTCCCAAATTCTTAATATGTGTTTTCTCATGTGCAAGCATACCATGAAATCCACTCACATTCTGTTTGTCCTTCATGGTGTTATAGTTCATTTGGAACGGACCGCACTCAGAGGGTAGTGAGTTTATGATAAAATGCACGAGGAAACTTTCATCCATATTCTTCATTTCTATTACGTGCTCATGGATGCTACGAGAATCATCAAACTTCATGGTGGTTAAGGTAGCCATTAACATCCCAGTAAAAGACTTGTGGGCAATTTACGAATGTTATCCCACTAATTACGTAAATAACTTAGCACTTTCAGTATGGGAAAAGTGATTTGATGTTCTTCTCCATACTCGTTCATAAACATCAGGCTTAGTCTGCTCAATATTTTCTAAGGATCATGGACAAATTTTTCAGTATCACTGCTAGTATCAGTAATAGCAGCAGACTTTTCAACTTGAAGTGCCAAATCAATATCCGAGACACTAATGTGAAATTAGATTTGTTTGCACGATTCAGAGAAATTAAGTTTGTTAAATAGTGGACGAGACAAAACATGTGAATGAGGAGAATAGGAATATGTACTACAATTAAAAAAAATTTGATTGAAACATTAATGCTTTGAGATCACATAATACGAAGAACAATTAATATACATTGAAGTTCTCCTTTCCATGATCCAATAATATACTACATTAAAGGTAATTGATGCTAAAATTAAATTCACATAAATATACTCTGACTAGACATATTTGCTATGTTTGGATATACTAAGTACATCTAATCAAGTATATTAATTAAAAACCATAATGTACATGATTATAAAATAATTGATCATCTTTAGGCAATCCTAATTATTTTATTATCAACGAACCTCAATATACACATTATAATATTATCACTTCATTTTGATTAATAGCATCACATAGTCATGGGTCATTAATTTTATTTAATTTTACATTTATGATAAACCTTCTAATTTGGCCACTTTGGGGACTAACAAATTATTCATAACATAGAATTTAAATTAAATAATGCATACTATACAATTAGATAGATTTTACGATTCAGTCATTGTGGTGACTTACAAACTATCTTTTACATAAATTTCAAATACACACTTAATACTTGAATTGTAGTGAAATTATTATTATATTTTAAAAATAAAATTAATAGTTACGAAAAAACCCTGAGGATGGGCTACTTCCAGAAAAAATTCAGAGGTTTTTGAAAATTAAAAAAAAACCATTAGATTTGATTTTGTCTTAAATTTAAGGGGGGTAATTAAAATATTTCTATAATATCATGAGTTTTTTGAAATATTTTTTCTTTTGAAGTGGGAAATTTAAGGGAAAAAAATCAAGTCTCAAGGTTTTTTTTTAATTTTCAAAAATATGTGGATTTATTGTAATTAGCCCAAACCACAATAGTATTTTTATAATTATCCTAGATAGGATTTGTGCATGTAATCAAGAGATTTTGAATGTAAACAACTTTATATTATATATATAGGATTTGGTTCAAATGAGACCAATATCCTACGATGAGACCGTGAGACATAATTTGGTACATCCATTACATTTTTTGAATGGTGTAGATTAATTCAATTTTTAATGTATATTTAATGTGTAAAAACTGTCAAAAGGATATATATATGTAATTACACATAGGGACGCCTCTTGTGGTAATTATGGATAGATTTGACCCCTTTATTATCGCCCAAAATGAGATTTTCATGCATCTTGAACACCGAGATTTTTCGGGAATGATTTAGCATGCTTAAATTTGATACAATCATTATAAAATTGATTAGGTTTTTTTATTCGAATTTTTTTCTACATATTCAGCTTGATCCAAATTTATTTACAGGGGTTGGTTCGATTTTTTTTTCATTACATATGCAATTAAAAAAACATAAACATGCAACGAAAGCCATAAATATGCAACTAAATTATTAAACTCCAAGCATACCTATATAGCGGTTGGTTCGAATATTTCTATTTATTTGAATTTTGTTGGAGGCATACCTATACGATGTGTTGCATATTTATGTTTTTTGTTGCATATTTTTCGTTAGTTCGTTGTATAAATTGAATAATTTCATTGCATATTTTATTTTTATTAGCTGGTAGGTTTACGAACCAGGACTTGTATAGATGAAATATTTTTCTTGCCTATTTATGTTTTTTTGCTGTATTTTTTTGACAATGTTTTTAGATTTTTTGTTGTTGTTTTATTTGTATATATATTTCATGTATAGATTTAAATTTTTTATTGCATTTGATAGAATTTTTTCATGCATTTTTTCATGATATGGAAGCCATGCTTCACAAGGAATTATGCATCGATATGTTAGGACTTATGCAAAAAAAAATTCAATTTTTATACATCAGTTTTGTTATGCATCAATGAATTAGTACATATGCAATTTTTTTTACCATATCTATTCATCAGATAGACATCTTATACATGCATCATAATTAAATTATTTTTATAGTATGAAATATGGCCTTTTTTTTGCTAGAGATTAGAGGATTTTGGATGTTATTATAATTGATTGCATCCCTAAATTAAAGGAAATAGATATGGTAACTCCTATTTTCTAGTTGGACGATTTTTTGTGATTTCTCCTAAATGCCCCCATCCGAAAATGATGCTAAATGATGCAACAATATCTAATATTTCAATCTTATCCATCCAATGATTAATTATAATGCTTTTGATTAGGTCTCACGGTCTCACCCCAATAAATGGTCTCACAAGAACCCATTTTATATATATATGTGTGTGTGTGTGTGTGTTGGGAAAATTTATGTATATGTTTTAATGATACCATGTAAAACTTTAATTAGGAAGTTGGCACCCTAATTCAAATGTAATTCAACTTGTAATAGATAGAGTTCTATGAGCTGAGTTGAAGATGACCAAGTTGAAGAATTGCAAAGACTTGATCAAGATTGAAGAAGAAGACCGGTGTGGTGGCGGTTGTGTGAAGTGAAGTGAAGGTTCGATCAAGTGATGAAAAAATGTCTCGATCGACTAATCGACAAGAAAGTCATTCCAAAATGATTGGAATCGATTGTCAAAGGGGTATGCAGCAGACAGAACTCGAGAAAGCTGAAAGAGATCCGTTGTCAATCAAAGTCAAGGTTTTGTTGGAAATAGGCATGTTTAATTGGCAAAGCAATAAAGTTGTTTTGCTGAAAGAGTGCAAAAAGCAAGGAACCAATGAGATGTACCTGAAATTCTGCAGAGGCTAAGGAAAGGCCGCGGAGCATTAAATTCAAGGTACGGTCTCCATAAATGTTGCAAGATAAGACAAGCCAACAACCTACAAAGTGTAGTTTGAAAAATGAGTCTATCTCTTCAGCAGACATATTTTCAGACGTGCACTATAAAAGGCTGAGGAGTCATTTAGAGAGAAGGTAATGAACGACACAGACTATCAAGCATACAAGCATTCAAGCAATAACCTGCAAAATATCTCTCAAGCTTACAAAGAATATCCTCAAGCCTAAACTCGAAGGAAATCGATCCAACACACTTAGTGAAGGAAAGACAACTTCATCAGTTGAAGAGGAAAACTTATTATCAAGAATAAGGGGTCTACTCCCCAAAGTTGAAGGAGGTGTAGTAAGGTTCCATCAAACCAATGCTTTGAACCAGTTGGAGGGCTAAGTGATCAAGTCCAAAGGTTTGAAGGAAGTCAAGTAGTGAGACGATCGTCTTGTGAAGAAGCAGAGTCCCAGGAGCAGCAGGCTGTGTGGTCAAAGCTGACTCGGACTGATAACTACTGTGTAACCAAGTCAAGTTACTTAGTGGATTCCTCCAGGGGTTGGAGAAAAGTGGATTAGAGGAATTACCCCATCCTCGAACCACTATAATTGCTTGTGTCCATTTACTTTCAGCGCACTTAATTTCTTGTATTATCTTTATATCTGCTGTTAGTTAAATTGCTAAAAAACGTACTCAAAAATTCTAAGGGTGAAAGCCTTCCACTGTTAAAAATCAAGTCAACTGCTTTTAAAGTGTTAGCTGAAAATAGCTAATTTATACTATCAACATCTCAATCAATTCTGTTGAGTGGGTAACTTTGTTGTGTAAGCCAACTTAGTTGTCCTTCAAGGACTTAGCTAACTTAAGCCAACTCTAAAATTGTTTAAAAGGACTAAAATCAAAAAATTGGTAAATTTTATTCAACCCCCATTCTAAACTTTACTTACAACCTTTGGGATCTACAATATATATATATATATATATATATATATATATATATATATATATATATATATATATGGAGGGATCTGTGAGACCACCCTCCTAGGTAAGACCATAGGACCAAATCTACACCATCAAAAACATAAATCAATGGCCAAGATCTAAATAAATCTATACAGCTTTTCATATGAAAATATACATTGTAGGGGGCAAAATAGGAATCCAGCAAATTATATATCGTAACCGCTTCCTAAAAATTAGGGACGTGATCTTGTATTGATCACGTCCCCTTAATCAAGCAATTCACCTTTCCTTTCTCTCCCTTCCTGATGTGAACCGCAGCAACAATTGTGCATACGACCCAACAACAATATGTTGTTAACCCAAGATTTTCACTAGTTTGGTTAATTTGGTGGAAACCTCGACCAGGTTGTGTTCTCCGGAACAAAAATTTCAATCGCAAAGACGGTCGTGTTGCACGACATGGCCAGGCCGTCGCTGGCCGAACTCGACATCAACCCTCCAATTGTAGCATGGTCGTGTTACCTGGACACGGCAAGGCCGTGTTGCCAAGCACGGACGTGTCCGTGAGCACAGTTAGACTGTGTCACCCTGCGCACGCCCTGTTTCGACCTCCTTTTCATCCCGAACTCAAAATAACAACCTAAGACGCGGCCCTAAAGGTTTTCTGAGCCTTTAAACATCAAAAAAACTCCAAAATAATTGAAAATTACGACTAACTAAGATAATCGAACACAAGACACTAATGAGACTTGATTACAATGTCTTCAAGACACAAAGTGACTCGTATTCTCGTGTATCCGTTGCTTGCTCGTCACCGAGGTGGACTCCGAATTGTCAATGACGCCAATCAACTGGACCACCCGAACTTCTTCCTCTGTTGGCAAAGCACTCTCGGTCTCCTTTTGCACGACTTGAATCAACCCATTGAGCGCATCCTTAAACTTCTTTGCTCGAGCCCGTGTTATCGGACCAACTGGCACTGTTACCGGATCCTTCGTCCATGGATTCTCATCACTTCCCATTCGAACCTGCAAATTATTTAAATATGGCAACAAAATTATGCAACAATTAATTAAAGTATACAATTCAATAAACTAACTATACATTAAAATATTACTAAATATACATTGTCACGCCCCAAACGCGATGCGACGGTGATCAATCACTTAAACAGAAATAAATCCAACATTCTAGAAAAAGATGTAACAATCCCAAGTGAAACAAGGTCTAAAGCAGCGGAAAACTACAAGTACAGTACGTTTACAAATTCAACCCAACAACCACATAGCTTACAGATTAACTAGGAAATAAAATACATATCATATCGCTGACTTTAAGTGCAAAGGGTCCTACGCCCTTACATTACGATCGAGTAAGTTCAAAGAAGATAAAAGAGTCCAAAAGTAGTAAAAATAAAAGAAATCGGTCCAACAACATAGATAACGATAGGAAGTAAGTCCAACGGGAGGGCACGAGAATTCAATCCAGGGCAGGTTCAACTTCTTCAACAAAGTCCTCTTCTAAGGTTAGAAAACAGGAGGGGGTGAGAGGAAATCTCGGTGGATGGGTGATCGTGTGCAAGTGTGGTGATATATATAGTTGATGCAAGAAATTTAGTTGTATGAAAACGCATGAGAGATGATGCATGATTTCACACACGATCCACAAGCGTCGTGATAAATATATTTAAGTAATATACTTATACGATTTAAGAAAATTCGTGGTCACGGGTCACGCAGCACTATGGTTCAAGCGGAGAGGATTGCGTGCGGATTTGTAACGCCAATCCTATGCAAGACAAGTAGCGGTTGCGTCACGGATTTGTAGCGCCAACCTATGCAATACAAGTAGCGGTTGCATACGTATTTGTAGCGCCAACCAAACAAACCGATTAACTCAGGAATCGTGTGGATCGAGACAAGCGATTCCTTCGTTCTTCCTTGTAACTCCCGAGTAAGATGGGTCAAGACTGTCACCTTATCGCTCCGTGGCAAAGACAAAATCCACAGTGGAGCTAGCAAGGCTCGGATCTGTCATAATCATGATTATACCTCAAGTACTACGACCCGCTTCCCTTGGACAAACTCCGTCCCTCAGTTGCGGGATTAGGACGATGGGGCCGGAGAGTGGAATAGCAGCCGAGCTGCCCGGTTCCATCCCCGATGTATCCATTCCGACTGTGAGCTCGACACACCAAGTCGACTCAGGCAGGAAATTAAATACACGTTCAGGAAAAGTTTTCGAAAATTTGCGTAAGGTAATTATGGCGTTGGTGGAGTTATTTGGATGAAGATGATTATCGGGAGGATAAGCAATCTTCGATATCTTGAAAGATTAGGTGGAACATAAGTCCGTTATAGATTAGATTCAAATCGCAAGAGGCGGGAGCCGCCGCGATCGGGTATTAATTGGTCAAGGCGGTCCGATAAGTCAATGGGTTTTTGAGAAAATAAAATATTTTAATTAAGAATTGAAGTCAGAGGGTCCAGGGCTGTTTTAGTAAAAGAAAAATAATTTGAGTTAGGTCCTTGATAAAAAGAAAATTTTCAATTTAGCCCCGTTTTGTAAAAACCAATACTTTTGGGGTTAAAAATTGAATAAATAAATATCCCGACCTTGAAAAATTATGAGGTCAGTTCCTAAACTCTCCAAATTGTTCAGAGATTCAGGTTTTTGAAGTTTTGAGGTCGATTGTTTTATAAGATTCTCATATTGGACCCAAATTTGTTAAAATTGTCATTTCGGGCTCTAAGTTTAAAATAAATGGAACTCACAAACCGGAAGGGCTTTTAATGTGATTCCAGTTGTAAAATGTCACTAAGGTCAGTGGGATATTGGGACAAAAGCATTTTTTTGAAAAGAAGCAAGTATAGGTCCCTTAACATTTGAAAACCTCATTTTTGTCCCATTTTGAAATAATTGCTTTTAAGGCTTTTAGGGGTCCAATTGTTATGAAATTTGAACCTTGGGTCCAAGATATAATTATGTTATAGTAAAATTAGTATTTCCCGGTGCATGGACTGCATAAGTCCTGGAAATTGTATTTTGTTCCTCAAGTTTAATCTTTTACAATTTGGTCCCTCAATTTTTATAAAATTACTTTCCAAGCTCTAAACACTTGGATTTTTGGAATACACTTAAAGTATGTTATTTCCAGTCCCTTAAGAGTTAAAATTTCAAATTTTAAAATTAGGGTCTGGTACAGTTTCGAAATTTGCAAAATAGCCCTTAAACTTCTCAAATTTTACAATTTAGTCCTTTGGCTTTTAAGGGTTGATTTTATTTATCTAAAAACTCTTAAAACTTTAATAAAATGTCAAAACATAATTTTTGAACCTGAGTTCAGTCCCAAAAATCGAAAATTACATAGGGGTCCCTTAAGTTTTATTTTCTTGCAATTAAGTCCACCAACTTTCCATTTTTGCATTTTAAGTACAAAATTAAAATTTAATCAATTATGCTTGACTTGTCCTGGTTATAAATCATTCAAAACATAGATTTCAAGAGTCATACACATATATATCCTTCTTATACAAAATTTCATCAAGTATAACAATAAAATGTGCATGTATGCCCTATATTTCGATAAATCACATTTTTGAGCAACACTTGAGAATTTTTCCAACTTGATACAAGAAAATAGCATGTAATACATAATATATATCTCTAGTGCTCAATAACAAAATACTACATGCATATTTTCAATTTAAAACACCTAGAAGTTGAAAGGATTTTTCCACCCACCTTAAAGATCGGTTGTTGGTGAAAATAGGATAAATCTCTCTCGATGAAGAAGTGACTTAGGTCAGCCCCTAAGTCAAGGAATATCAAAAAAATATAGGAGTTATAATAATGTGGTTAAAAATTTAGGGAAAAGAAGAAGATGGTGAGAAAATTGGAAATACTACACTTACCTTGTGTAGTGAGTAAAATGTGACTAGTAATGACTTCCAAGTAAAAGGTTTTGGTCACCCTTAATATCAACCACCAAGGTTAGCCCCTAAAATTCCAAAAATGAAAATGGAGTATCAAAATCTTGGAAAATAGAAGAGAAGAAGAAAGTGTACTAAAAATTCCATTTCTTACCTTATAGTCCAACTTCTTCACAATTTTTCTTCAAGATGACTAGTCTCTTAACTTCTTCAAAGGTCTTCTAGGTACACCTCAAAATCAAAAATTAAACTTAAATTAGAAGGTGAAAGAGATGAGTTAGGTGATATCAAAAATGGATTGAACAAGAAATGTTTCTTACCTTTGGAGTGTAGTTTGAAATTTTTTTTTTTTGAAGAGTAGGCGATGAATTCTTGAAGTTTTTGGTTAAGTGTTAGTGAAGAAGATGAAGAATGTGTAGAGAGAGGTAGGAGGATTTTTTTGAGAGAAGTAAGAAGATTCAAGGCTTGAAGTGATTTTTTGTGAGGAGGAATGAAATGAAATTTTGATTAAATGATTTGTGAGGTGAATAATTGGGGAATTAAGGCATAAATTAGTAATAGGCAACTTTACTAGGGACAATTAGCCAAAATGCTAAGCTTAGGGGGGGAATTTTTAAATTGGTCTTGTTTGACCAATTGGATGATTGAAATGGTGGGATTAATTTAAGATGTAGGTTTGAATTAATGGTGTAAAAATACACAAGATGAATACACAGGGTGTACATGTACAAGAGTTGGGAGATATTTCTACACCAAAAAAATACACCAATGCCGTCCCCCTAAGGGTAATTTAGTAATTCCATATATTTTTTTTTGTCCCAAAATTGATGATAATAGATGAATAAATATCAATCTCCAAAATAATTAGTGATTTCCTTTATCACTTATAAGTCTCATGATCCCTTAATCTAAATCAAATTCTTAATTCTATAAATTATAAATCCCTAAAATAAATAGTCTCTTAAAATTCTAAGGTGACTAATAAATACACCAATAATAATAATGATGATCATCCAGTGATCATAAATGCGAATTAAAATTAATAAATGATTATGATCACAAATAGAATTTAAAAGAATTAAATGCAAAATATATTTATCATTAATATCTACAAGTCAAAGTGACGAAGTAAAATAGTCAAAATAATACAAAGACGATCTGAAACAAGTACATGATCGAATAAAAATCGGGCTTCACATTCTCCCTCCTTAAAAGAATTTGGTCCCCAAATTCTCTCTAGAATAGCTCTCGGATATTGATTCCTCATGTCTTCTTCCATCTCCAATGTTGCGTCTTCGTCTCGGTTGTGGTTCCGCCATACAACTTTAACCATTGGAATCTCTCTGCATTCATGAATCGACGATCTGTTTGGTCAATGATTCGATTAGTTTCTCGGTGTAAGATAAATTCTCCATTAGCGGAGGAGCATCACGAGTGATGATGTGCTCGGGATCGGTTGATACTTTTTCAATCTCGATACATGGAATACATCGTGCATTCCCGCATCTTGTCTTGCCGGTAACTCTAGTCGGTAGGCCAACTTTCGATTCTCTCGCAAAATCTTGTAAGGTCCAATATATCTCGGGCTTAATTTACCTCCTTTCTTTGGGTTGATTAATCCTTTTCGTGGCAAGAGTCCGAGAAATACTTCATCTCCGGCTTCAAATTCTAAGTCCTTTCTCCTCTTGTCCGCGTAACTCTTTTGGCGGCTCGAGCCGCACGGATCCGTTCCTTGATCAA
Source organism: Rehmannia glutinosa (assembly GCA_016081115.2). Classification (NCBI taxonomy): domain Eukaryota; kingdom Viridiplantae; phylum Streptophyta; class Magnoliopsida; order Lamiales; family Orobanchaceae; genus Rehmannia; species Rehmannia glutinosa. Next base: position 117,767 of record JABTTQ020002900.1, read on the forward strand.
CTTGACCTTCTCCATGGCTTCCCGAACTAAGTCGACCTTTGGAATCGAGGTGACTTTCGTTTCTCCTTCTGAGTCCATTGGTCATCAATCTCCCAAAGTGTGGGGATCTACACTTTCGTCCATACAAGGCTTCGTAGGGTGCCATCCCAATCGTAGCCTGATAGCTGTTATTATAGGCAAACTCGGCCAATGGTAAGTGTGCATCCCAACTTCCTTGGAAATCCAATGTGCAGGCTCGCAACATGTCTTCCGGGAGTTTGAATTGTTCGCTCGCATCGCCGTCGGTTTGCGGATGTCTTCTTTGTCTTTGAAACTTAGCGAGGTACCCAATTCCTCATGTAAGCATTTTAACGGAGACAAACCTCGGGGTCTGTCGACACTATGTCGATCGGCACTCCATGCGGTCGAATGATCTCTCGGATGTAAATTTGCGCAAGTTTTCTGTTTCGCTTCGGTTTTCTTCATGGGTAAGAAGTGTGCGATTTTGTGAGTTGGTCTACGACTACCCATATAGCATCATCGCCTCGTCTAGTCCTCGTAGATCCATCACGAAGTCCATCGTTATGTGTTCCCATTTCCACTGGGAATTCTCAACGGTTGTAATAAACCATATGGTCGTTGGTGTTTTGCTTTTATTCGTTGACAAGTCAAACATCTCGCAACGAACTGCGCTACTTGGTTTTTCATGTTCACCCACCGGAAATGTCGTTTCAAGTCCTTATACATCTTGTTTTCTCCAAGGTGTATAGTGTATTTCGAACGATATGCTTCTCGCTAGAATTCTCGCTCCTAATCGCTCGTCACTAGGTACACAAACTCGATTCTCGAAAATCGATGATCCCATCTTCATGTACCGAGAATTCGATCCTTCTCCTTTAAGTATCTTCTCTTTGGTCTTTGAAGTTGCACATCTGTCTCTTGTCGCTTTGATCTCGTTGAAGAGTCGGGTTTAACAGATATGTTAGCACATGAAATGTGAGCATTGGTCCTTATCGGATTCCAAGTGCTCAATTCTTCTAATGATTTCCACTCTCGAATCATTAGTACGGCTAAACTCGCCTTTGCTCAAGGCGTCGGCTACTACGTTAGCTTTCAGGGATGGTATTGAATATCAAAGTGATAGTCTTCTATTAACTCCATCCATCTCCGTTGCCGCAATTGAGATCCTTCTCGAGAGAATAGATACTTTAGGCTCTTATGATCTGGTAAACCGTGAATGTTGCTCCGTATAGATAGTGTCTCCATTTCTTTAACGTGAACACTATCACTTTGCCAGTTCCAAGTCATGCGTAGGTAATTAGCCTCATACGGCTTGAGTTTTCGTGATGCATAAGCAATGACTTTTCCTTCCCCGCATGAGCACTACTCCTAGTCCCTCCTTTGATGCATCATGTAGACGATAAAGTTTTCTGTTCCCTTTGGAAGGGCTAGACTGAGTTGTAGTAAGTCGTTTCTTGACTCTTGGAAACTAGTCTCACACTTGTCATTCCACTCAAACTTGACTTGCTATGCAGGTTAGTCGAGTGAGTGGTCCGGCTATCTTGGAGAAATTCTCGGATAAATCTTCGATAATATCCAGCCATCCTAAGAAACTTTTGATCTGAATTCTGGACTCGTTGTTTCCATTCAACCACCGTACCTTGAAGGATCTACGACGATCCCGATGCAGGATACTATGTGTCCTAAGAATGCGACTTCACTAAGCCAAAATTCGCACTTGTTGAATTTGGCATACAACTTGTGCTCGTAGTGTCTCCAAAACAATTTTAGATGATAGCGTTCATGCTCTTCTCTAGACTTAGAGTATACGAGTATGTCATCAATGAATATCACTACGAATTGATCCAAATAAGGTTGAAAAACTCGATGCATCAGATCCATAAACGCTGCTGGTGCGTTTGTCAGACCGAAAGGCATCACTACAAACTCGTAGTGTCCATATCTAGTCTGAAATGCCGTTTTGGAAACGTCTTCTTCACAGATCTTTAGCTGATAATATCCCTGTTGTAAATCAAACTCGAGTACACCGTCGCTCTTGAAGTTCATCAAACGATTCGTCTATCCTCGGAGGGGATATTTGTTTTTGATGGTCACTTATTTGTTGAGTCCGCGATAGTCTATACACAGCCTTAATGTGCCATCCTTTTCTTGACGAATAATCTGGTGCCGCCAAGGAGACATACTTGGTCGGATAAATCCCACATCCATCAACTGTAATTGAGTCTTAAACTCTTGTAACTCAACAGGAGCCATTATATACGGCGTTCAGCGATCGGGCGTTCTGGTAATACCTCGATGGTGAACTCGACTTCCCTATCCGGAGGGACAGTGGTGAGTTCTTGTGAAAATACATTGGTATATTCGATACTATAGGTACTTGATTAATTTGTGTCTCAACCTTAGGTTTGTTAATTACAAATGCCAAGTACCCTTGTGCCCCCTCTAGCGATCGCCTTCCTCGCTTTCATTCTTTAAAATGATTGGGGCAATCTTAACTCGTGCTCTTCCCGAAATTTCTACTTGGCTTACCAGGGTTCACATAGCTTAATGGACTTGCGATGGAAGTCCATTTGTGCGTGGTGTGCGCGGACAACCAGATTCATCCCCAAAATTATGTCGTATTCGGATATAGGTAATAAAATCAAATCGGCGGAAAATTTATCTCATCAATCTTAACTTCGCATGCATTATAGATAATATCATTATCGGCTTGCGCCCATAGGAGTTGATACTTCAGACCTATAGGCATATGTTCCATGCATGCATGCGGCTTGTGTACAAAATGTGGTGCAACAAATGAATGCGTTGATCCGGTCAAATAGTACTTTAGCGTAGTGGCTAGATACCGAAGCGTACCTTCCACCACGCCTGTTTTCGGAGCCTCATGTCCGGCTTGTGCAAATGCTCGAGCGGGCATCCTTTCCGGTTACCCTGGCGTTACCCGCTTACGTGGTTGCACTGTTTGGTCCGGTCTTCATATTTCGGGCAATCCTTGGTGGTGTGATCACTACCCACAGCGTAAACACCTTCTGTTTACGCTTGATGTCATTGTGTATGACCCGATTTTACGGCAATGTGTACACACTTGACCCGGCTTTTTCAGACTTGGTCCTTTTCCTTTATCCATCTCATTAATGGTCCTTCAAACTTAGCGAGTCGCTTAGATGGCTGTCCCCACGCTTGTCCTCTTGAGATCGCTGTTTGATGGCCTACTCATTTGAATTTGTCCAATATGGTTCGGATCCCGGCTTGATGCAAGAGAGCGCTTTCTGCGGTTGAGTAGGTTGTCATTTAATTGATCGGAAATGTAAGTACATTTTTGAAGTTCTAGCTTGATCCCCGTGTGAACTTATATAATTTGTCCTCTTCTTCAGACCGATTGTCCCGAACGTATTTGGACAATCGATGAAACTCGAGACTCGTCTTGGGCTCTGAGACATGTTCCCTGTCTCAACCTATAGAACTCATCATCGTGCCTCCTTCACGACTTGGGAATATCTCGCTCATTAAATTCAGCCAGAAATTTTCCCACTATCTACTTGGTCTGGTCCCATTTTCTCTCAATCGCCGCCACCAATCTCTAGCGGCCGATTCTAGTCGGAACACGGCGAGCGTAACCTTTGTTCCCCCGAGTATTGGAGAGCATTGAAGATATTCTCCATTTTCCCAATCCATTCTTCTACCTTTAAGTCATCGGGCTCTCCTAAGAAAGCCGGTGGGTCAAATCGCAAGAATCGCTCCGAGTGCGATCATTCGCCTCTTTAGCGGGCTTGGGAATACGCCGTTGAGGATGTGCTTGTTGCCTCATGAAGACAAAAGATTCTACATTTGCGGGGCTATTGCGGTCAAGTTATCTCTCGCGGCGGAGGTGGTGGTGGTAGTTCGGGGAGAGGTACTCGTTCCTGGGTACGTCCTCATATCTTCGAGGGAACACGGCGGGGTCTCCGCGTCCACGGTTTCGGCCATGTATCGTAGTTTAGCTACAATTGAGAAAGGAATGATTTCCATAAGTACTTGCATATAACAAGTTATATCACAACAACAATACACAAGACATAGAATAAGTAGAAAAAATATATTCATTGATGTGAAATTTGAATACACCGAATGAGTTCATACAACATGAATATAAAATCGAAGATAAACTAGAGTCGGAGTTACAACTTGATTAAGGTACAATGAAAGCAAAATACAACAGGATGGAAATAAGCATCGGCTAAAATCTACCATAGAAGCTATCTACTCGGTGAGGTCGCCGTCATCATCACTAGCGGCCTCGCCCAGGACCGATCGACGGGTGAGGTACCACCTCGTAGGCGATTGGCTGCATCCAGCCTTTGCTCGATCGCGGAGCATCATCGAGTGGGCGGCTTCAAGCGCTCGGGCTCTTCATCTTCCATTGGATCTCATCGGGATCCTCTTGGGATCTTCTTGAGGATCCTCCTTGGGATCCTCTTCATTATCGGCCTCGAAGTCGGGCATGGGTTCCGCCTCGGGTAGTGGCAACGGTGGCGCATTAGGCCGCTAAGGCGGACCTCCAAAACAAGATCCCGCTGAGTTAAGGCATGCGTGAGGTCCTCTATCACCTGCATTTGTTTGATGATAGTATCTTGAGACGATCGATGGTGGCTCTCGACATATATGCCTCCCTTTCCCACTTCTGCGGCCTTCCTCGCGCGTTCCATCTTCGTGCGAGTAACTTCCAAGTGTTCTGGATTGACCGGATTTGATCCTCTCGAGCATGGATGGTATCCTTGCGATCCTTAGCAAGGAGGGTAAGATCGTTCTTCTCCTCTTGGCTCTTTGCCAGGAGGTGTGTCGATTCTTGGTTGCGGCGGCGTTCTTACGCCATTGCGAGATAGCCGAAGGTATTCCCAGTGCCAAGCGTTCGTGTATGCCGGAAGTAATCACGTTCGGCGCGGGCCTCAATAATTCCCACCGAGATAGGTGGCGTCGGCTCCATCCCGAACAAGCCAAACTAAGAAGGATTAGTCGAAGTAAGAAAAGATAGGGAAGAACAAGGAAAGAATGACTAAGGAAAGTCATCAAGAGTCAACTAAGTCAAATCAAGTATGACTATGGATTCTCCAAGTATAAATTCGACTTAACATAAACATCAATAATACGGTTCTATGCCATTATTGAAATCGATTTCACACTTAATTGGTCAGTCACGGTACTACCCAACACGAACCGAGGTCCTATCTGGGTCGGCTCGGTGTAAGTTTCCATCTTACTAGCCGAGCTCGATACCATAATCATCACGCCCCAAACGTGATGCGCGGCGATCAATCACTTAAACAGAAATAAATCCAACATTCTAGAAAATGATGTAACAATCCCAAGTGAAACAAGGTCTAAACCAAATGGAAAACTACAAGTACAAAGACGTTTACAAATTCAACCCAACAACCACATAGCTTACGATCCGAACTAGGAAATAAAATACACATCATATCGCCGGACTTAAGTGCCAAAGGGTCCAACGCCCTTACATTCTGATCGAGAATTTCAAAGAAGATAAAAGAGTCCAACAAAGTAGTAAAAATTAAAGAAATCAGTCCAACAACATAGATAACGATAGGAAGTAAGTCCAACGGAGGGCACGAGAATTCAATCTAGGGCGGGTTAAACTTTTTCGACAAAGTCCTCTTTTAAGGTTAGAAAACGAGGAGGGGTGAGGAGGAAATCTCGGTGGATGGGTGATCGTGTGCAAGTTTGGCGATATATATAGTTGATGCGAGAAATTTAGTTGTATGAAAACGCGTGAGAGATGATGCATGATTTCACACACGATCCACAAGCGTCGTGATAAATATATTTAAGTAATATACTTATACGATTTAAGAAAACAGTTTGTGGTCACGCAGCACTATGGTTCAAGCAGGCGGGAGGATTGGTGCATTTGACGGTTTGTAACGCCAATCCTATGCAAGACAAGTAGCGGTTGCGTTTAATTTGTAGCTCCAACCTATGCAATACAAGTAGCGGTTGCGTGCGGTTTGTAGCGCCAACCAAACGGGTTCGATTTACTCGGAATCGTGTGGATCGAGGCCGATTCCTTCGTTCTTCCTTGTAACTTCCCGAGTAAGATGGTCAAGACTGTCACCTTATCGCTCCGTAGCAAAGACAAAATCCACAGTGGAGCTAGCAAAGCTTGGATCTGTCATAATCATGATTATACCTCAAATCTATGACCCGCTTCCTTGGACAAACTCCGTCCCTCGGTTGCGGGATTAGGACGATGAGGCCGGAGAGTGGAATAGCAGCCGAGCTGCCAGGGATTAGGACAAAATCTTGGAAAATAGAAAGAGAAGAAGAAAGTGTACTAAAAATTCCATTTCTTACCTTATAGTCCAACTTCTTCACAATTTTTCTTCAAGATGACTAGTCTCTTAACTTCTTCAAAGGTCTTCTAGGTATACCTCAAAATCAAAAATCAAACTTAAATTAGAAGGTGAAAGAAATGAGTTAGGTGATATCAAAAATGGATTGAACAAGAAATGTTTCTTACCTTTGGAGTGTAGTTTCGAAATTTTTGAAGAGTAGGGAGACAAATTCTTGAAGTTTTTGGTTAAGTGTTAGTGAAGAAGATGAAGAATGTGTAGAGAGAGGTAGGAGGATTTTTTTGAGAGAAGTAAGAAGATTCAAGGCTTGAAGTGATTTTTTGTGAAGAGGAATGAAATGAAATTTTGATTAAATGATTTGTGAGGTGAATAATTGGGGAATTAAGGCATAAATTAGTAATAGGCAACTTTACTAGGGACAATTAGCCAAAATGCTAAGCTTAGGGGGGGAATTTTTAAATTGGTCTTGTTTGACCAATTGGATGATTGAAATGGTGGGATTAATTTAAGATGTAGGTTTGAATTAATAGTGTAAAAATACACAAGAGGAATACACAAGGTGTACATGTACAAGAGTTGGGAGATATTTCTACACCAAAAAAATACACCAATGCCGTCCCCCTAAGGGTAATTTGGTAATTCCATATATTTTTTTTTGTCCCAAAATTGATGATAATAGATGAATAAATATCAATCTCCAAAATAATTAGTGATTTCCTTTATCACTTATAAGTCTCATGATCCCTTAATCTAAATCAAATTCTTAATTCTATAAATTATAAATCCCTAAAATAGATAGTCTCTTAAAATTCTAAGGTGACTAGTAAATACACCAATAATAGTAATGATGATCATCCAAGTGATCATAAATGCGAATTAAAATTAATAAATGATTATGATCACAAATAGAATTTAAAAGAATTAAATGCAAAATATATTTATCATTAATATCTACAAGTCAAAGTGACGCGGTAAAATAGTCAAAATAATACAAAGACGATACGAAACAAGTACATGATCGAATAAAAATCGGGCTTCACATACATAAGTAATTAACTAAGTATACAATTACACTAAACTACCTGTACATTAAAATATTAATAAGTATACAGAAACATTTAACTAAGTATACAATTACATTGAACTAACTATACATTAAAATATTACTAAGTATTCATAAATATTTAACTAAGTATACAATTACACTGAACTAAATACACAATTCCACTGAATTACTTATATAACTAAGTATACAATTCCATTGAACTAAGTATACAAATCCACAGAACTAAGTATACAAATTCACTAAACTACTTATATAACTAAGAATACGATTCCATTTGAACAAAGTATACAAATCCATTTGAACTAAATATACAATAAAACATGACTAAATATACAAGTCCACTGAACTAAGTATACAATAAAACGACTGTTCACAAATATGGCGGAAAGAAGTATCAATTTTGTAAAAAACGCTTGAAGTTGATGATTTTTCCTCCCTAAAAAATGAGTAACTGAAAAGGTAGGATTATGTTTCCTTAAAAATAGCTAATAACTGCCCAATTAACAAAATTGATTAAATATAAAAGTACAATTATACCCTTATAAGCCTAAATTAACTAAAATGATCTACACCATCCAAAATTTTAAATCAAGAGTCCATAAGTTTTCTTATGGACTAACTTAAAGGGATTGTTCTCATTTAAACCAATCCCTATATATATATATATATTTATATATATATATATATATATATATATATGCACAAGTGTGTCTAAGTAGCATTCAAGTATGCTTTAACCCATTATTTAGGATCCTTGAGGTCCTGGGTTCAAGTCCCAAGAGGCACATCTCAACTGGTTGACCAATCAACAACATTATCTTGCTTATAGCAGCGTGCTGATGGTTCACATCCTACTAGAAATCGGAGGCCTCTTGGGAACTAGAACGGGGGGCAGTACGTGGCATTAGTCCCCTTGTGTACAGAAGTTTAAAAATCTTGTTGGAAACATGAGGTAAGTTGAGGCAAATCTAGCGATTTACTTCCCTCAATATCCCAGATACGAGAGTTTTTGGGGTATAGGAATAGTCCAACGAAGCAGGAAAGCTGAGACATAAAAAAGAATTTAAAATAATTGACGCCTATTAAAGAACTAATTTTGAAAATTACAGATTAACACAAATTTATGTTGTACATACAAGTGTTCACACACCACTTTAATTACACAAATATTTTAACGACAAAATGGGAATCACTCATATAATTCTGGATATATATACATATATATCAAAAACCATAAATTGAAAACTAATGCTGAATTCATGCTAAATTTTATGGAAGTCATAAACCAGAACCATAATAAACATTGACCAGACAATGCATTAGTGGAGTCCACAACATATCTATACGACAAACCCCAATCAAGCAACTGATAATATACACATGATATACACTATTGTCCACGCATAAATATTATATATAGATAATCAGCATTTCATCGATTGAGAGATTTCAGGAATTCAATATAATCAAAGTCTGGAATCAGACAATGGTCGAGTGGCTAAGACTTTAAAGTCCAGACTAGAGGTATGGGGTTTGATATCCACCTCACTCTCTTCTACCAGAAATGTATGAAAAAAATGCTATCAATGTTGAAATCAAAGATCATAAACCAAACTATATTGCTACGGAAAAAAATTGACCATTTTCGTAAATTGAAGGATTTAACAATCCTAATTGGAAAATCATGAGTTCTTAAACCTAGAGCTTTGATACCTCATGTAAGTCTAAAATGAAAATCCAATTTCCGAATCTTAAATTCCATATTTTCACAATCCAAATCCTAGATTATCTGAATTGATGGCACACTCTTTATATTTGGCTCTTTATTTCAAAATTTTTGTGGTTTTTGGAAATTGCCTTAAAAAATACTCCCTCCTATTCACAATAAGTGTCGTTTTGACACATGAATTTTTTTCAAAAAGAATGTCCTCACATTTCAAGGTTGGTGAGAAAAAGATTTCCCAAATTACCCTTAAATATATTGTTTCCCAACTAACACTAATACCTAAATTTGTTGTTCCAAAGTAGCATTTATTATTAATTAAGGGTATATTTGATATTTTAACACAATCCTTAATATGTGTTTTTTTCTAGAAAGACACTTATTTTGAATAGGAGGGAGTATTCATTAAAAGTGCAAGAAAACAACAAATATGGTATTGGAAGTAATTGATCATTTATTATAATTAATTATAGAGAGTTGTTTTGGCTCTCCCAATTTGGAGAGTGAAAACTAATTCGACAACATTATCTTAAAGATAACACATACTAAGAATGAATTGAGATAGATGCTATATTAATCAACCACATATCTAAAAGGTAAAACATAATCCAAAAAATAAAAGATTGTATCTATATAGAATTTTTTTTTCTGTAGCCTGATATAAAAGGCCTGTAAAAATTACTTAGAAAATTAGTTGGGTGTATTACTACATTGAAATCTTAACTCTTATATACCAAGCATGTAAAATTTATATATTATTTTTGGGATATCTTGAAAAAACTTAATTTTTCATTCCATTTTTTTTAAGATATACTTTAGAAAACTGCATAGAAATTAGATGGGTGTATAACTACACGGAAATCTTAATTCTTATATAACAAGCATGTAAAATTTATATATTATTTTTGGAAGACGTCTTGAGATCACTCAATTTTCATTCCACTTTTTTTTGTAAGATACACTTTAGAAAAATTAGATGAATAAAGAAAACAAAAAGAGAAAACAAGATTCATTTATCTTCCAAATATATATATCTTTCCTATTTTCTGAAAGACGTCCGTGTATTATATGGGATTTAAACAAATACAATGTTTTGGTGTTTTACAAATAAGTTTTTTAGAATTTGAAATGAACGTATGATTTGTATGATACTCAAAATTTTGAATTTATATTTTAATATTTCTAATTAGTATTTTGGATCTCCTATAACTATTCCGACAAATTTGCGACAATAAAATTTTATGTTTCGACAAATCCCGTATAACACACGGGTATTGTTCTAGTAATTATAATAATACTAAATACAATAACTCGTATATTGTAATTAGATAACTTATATATTGTCATATTTTGTTGCGGGTTATTTTTCCTTATCAATAACTTATCAACGAAAAAATTACAATATAGATTAATTTGATTCATCATTATTATTATTATATGTAGGAGTGATCATAAATTTTTAAAATTCACCTAAACCGCACGACACCAAATTGTTGCTAGTTGTTTTTATTGAAACCGCGATTTCAAACTTTGAATGAAAATCGCACGAACTTCTTGGTTGGTTGTGGGTTTAGATAAAAATTGCAATCGCCCTTATACAATTTTTAGGGGTAAAATAAAAGATTCTTCTACCCAGTAAAATTGTCTTCTTTACTAAAACCGCACCTTATATTTTATTTAATAAAACAATAATTTGAAATTATTATTTAAAAACCCACATATACCAATTTAGTTTAAAAATTGTTAAATCGCAATGTGATCATTCCTAATTGTATGTATCTTAATTATATTGTCAATTTTAAGTAAAAGTAAATATAAACTTATTTCCCAAATAAATATTTATAAAGAAATAATCTCTTGTAAAAATATATTAATAAGACAATCTCAATAAATCATCATCATGATATATTTAGTTATTTCTTTTTTTTTTTAAATCATAATACATTTATAAACTGAATAACTCTTCCAAAACTAAAGAAGTACTGTTATTTTCCAAAAAAAAAAAAAAAAAAAAGGACTCTACAAAACTCTAGAAATGACCTTTGGTACAAAAACGCTCAATTTCACAAGATGACCAAACAATTAACAAAGCCTCTCTAATCTCTCAATTCTCAAATAATTTCCCAAATCCCGTCCAGCTGCCTACACCATCAATCTGACCATCTCCAACTCGATTCCGACTTCGGCCACATCAAGTTTTGCCCTCCAAGCCGCCGACCACCAACTGCTGGCACCGCGAGGAGACTTTGGCCCATTCTGAAAACTAAAGCCACCGTTCGCTGCTTCACCAGGCTATGGATCGCCCTCCCGTGCATCGCCTTTGCCGTACGAGTAGATTCATGGGAACCTCCTGCTCAGCGGCGCCGGTGAAAAAGAAATGCAAACGACACAAATTAATTGCATTGCCTGCAATACTTCACACGGGGTTTTCTCCCAAATTTATGTTCTTGCATTTTCTTTACAATTTGATATTAAATAAAAACGTATTTAACTTGAGATATGGTTGGTGATAGTTTTGTATCCTAATATTTCTGGATAGATGGTATTTTTAGATAATAAATAATTAGAATGATAAATAAGCAAAGTCTATAAAAAAATAATCACAGCCAAAAGAATTTTTGGCGGCATAAACTTTTGTTTAGCGTTTAATATTTTCAACTTAATTGAGGCTTATAAATAAATAGATTCATTGTTATCTTGATTCTACCCATCTCTTCCTTTTTACTCTCATTCATATATGCCACTGATTAGGTTAAGAATATATCAAAGATATATCTTGCGCCCCTCTCGAGTTCGTCAAATTGTAGTCTCTAGTCACTGTCTTGGTAATATCTCATTTCTAAAAAATTTCTTCATGGAAACCACTCATATATTGGGTTTTGACAGGTATTGATACTTGCTTATGTGTAACGTATGTTGCTTGGTTTGAGAATGTTGTGTTATATGTTGCTTTAGATATAGACTTTTATTAATATGAAAATTAAGAACATATGTGTGTATGTAAATGAGAGATGTGTGTGTTATTATGCGAAGTCCTGTGTCAATTAACTTATTTGGATTTTGGATGCTGAGTGTTTTGAATGCACAGTTTTTTGTGTTTCATATTCTATATGTTTTTGCAGAGTATTTTAAATGAAAAGTATATCAATATTTTGTTCATTTGCACAAACAAGAACATGTTATTTTGTTCATGCCCTAAGACTTAAAAAAATTATCATCTACAAAAGATCAGACTGTACATGAAGGGAAATTCATTATATTTGCAGCTTTTACATGCCAAAGTCAAATAACATTTAAGTATCTGTGTGTTGTATTTGTCCAGATTATGTTACATGACAAATAAGTATCATTCAAAAGTTAATAAAATAAGTATCTAAGTATTTGACTTAGGAAGAGTCCATTTTTCTTTGATTCTTTTGATTAACATCAATGTTGCTTTTTTCGGGTTGATTGAATGGTATTGATTTCTATTACTCCAGTAGGGAACATTGAATAATTTGGCATTCTCTCATGCTATTCATAGCATTAGACGTATGAAACCAAAAGCACTTGTATGATCCCAGGAATAGGGCACTGCACTGCAGAATATGTAGGTTGAGTTAGTGACTGGATCCCACCATATTTATATTTCTGATTATTGTTAGCATTTTCAATCACCTTATTTATTGATTAAATTATATGTTTACATGTGGAGTTTTAGAAATGGCTCAAGGACGTCTCAAATGAAACCAAAAAGCATCTCAAATATTCTCGACAAAGTCTCATAAACCGCATGTAACGACCCAATTTTATGAAATTAATTTACTCTAAAAAAATATTATTAAGAATACACAAATTTATAAATGAAAGTAATCCCAATAATTATCAAAAAAAATTGATTGATAAATTTTAATTCTTAAGGGAAAAAAATATAAAAATAATAATAATAATAATAATAATAATAATAATAATAATAATAATAATAATAATATTAATTATAATAATACATCTTCCAAATTAAAATATCCAACAATTTTTCCAAGCATAAACGAGAAAATTAAAGACATAAATCTAAAATTTAGTCCGATCATAATTATTTAAAATATAGCATGATTTATTCCACCATCCACAACATCATATCTTCAGACGGAGTCCTCAACCTGAAAGTCATGATAATAATAGGGTGTGAGCTTCATCTCGCTCGAGGCGATATATCTGTCAATATTAATATAACATGAAAAACATTCACATAATTACAAAAAGTAAATTCATTTATTTCCTCTTTTTCCTCTCGTTGGACGATTCCTGCGATATAGCATTGCGGGTTCACCCCGAAGATACGTTTGATCCCGGACCTTTTTCATGTCCCTAGCTGATATGAATTTATTTCCTCTTGACATATATTGCAATCAATGAAGTGCAATCATGAAACATTAAATAAAGACAAATACTATAGAAATCCCTACCTTAATAATCGTAGATATTCGATGTAGAAAATGAACAGTAAAAGTCCTAATCCTCGACCCTTTCGTTTTCTATATTAAATAAAATTATAATTAATATGTGATTTTAATAAATCAAACTAATTAATGAAAGAATTTGTGAAAAATATTGAAAGAAGCTTGTGAATTTTGAATATATATATAGATATATATGAAACTTGAATAATAAGTAGAAAGAAAATTTCATTACCTTAATAATATGTAAATTTGGGTGTAAATTTGTATGAATTTATCTAACCTATTTAATTTATACTAAATAATCCTACCCCCTAAACCTAACTTTAACCCCTAATAATAAAACTAACCCCTAAAAAAAGAAACTAACCCCATTTGTACCCTAAAAAGTTATACAACCCCTAGAATTAATTAATGGTTATTACATTCTACTCTCCTTAAATATAATTTCGTCCTCGAAATTCGATATCTTACCGGAATTGAAAAACTTGGGTACTTGACACGAATCTCCTCTTCACGCTCCCAAGTAGCTTCATTTCTGCCATGACGTCTCCACTGTACTTTGATCAGAGCAATATCTTTATTTCTCAAATGGTGAATCTTGAGTTCCAAAACAGTTTCTGGTGCTTCCTCATAAGTTAAATCATTGTTGATTGTCAGATCCTTATAATTCACGATGTGACTTGGATCGTGAACGTACTTTCTTAGCATAGAGACGTGAAAAATATTGTGCACACTTGATAGACTCGGTGGTAATGCTAGCTGATAAGCTAAATCTCCAACTCGTGTAAGGATTTCAAATGGTCCGATATATCTCGGTTTTAACTTTTCTTTTTCGCCAAATCGAATAACACCTCTGATAGGAGCTACTTTCAGAAATACTTTTTTTCCTTCATCAAATTGTATATGTTTTCTCCGTCTATCAACATACGACTTTTGTCTATCTTGAGCCAAATTGTATCATAGCTATTTTCTCAACAGTTTGCCGAATTAATTCAGGCCCCAAAATTTTTCTTTCACCAACTTCGTTCCAATATAATGGTGATCTACACTTTCTTCCGTACAACGCCTTATATGGAGCCATCCCAATAGTTGCTTGATAACTGTTGTTATAAGCGAATTCCACCAAGGGTAATAATGTTTCCCAATTACTTCCTAAGTCGAGCACACATGCTCTCAACATATCTTCCAATGTTTGTATAGTCCTTTCAGACGCCCATCTCCGTACTAAAATTTAGCTTTGTTCCCAAGGCACTTTGTAGACTTTTCCAAAATTTAGAAGTAAAACGCGTATCTCTGTCTGAAACAATTGATACAGGAACTCCATGAAGTCTCACTATCTCCTCAATATAAATTTGTGCATATCGTTCCATACTGAATGTCATCTTAATGGGTAAGAAATGAGCTGACTTTGTTAACCGATCTACTACAACCCAAATAGCCTTGTTTTCCTTGATTGATGGTGGAAGCCCTACCACAAAATCCATAGTTATGTGCTCCCATTTCCATTCTGGAATGTCAAGTGGTTTGAGCAAACCAGATGGTCTTTGGTGTTCGGCTTTAACTTGCTGACAAGTCAAACATTTTTCCACAAAAGTTCCAATATCTCTTTTCATACTTCGCCACCAAAATACTTCTCTTAAATCTCGATACATTTTTGTACCTCCGGTGGTGAGTACTGCACACGCGTGAGCTTCTTCGAGAATTTCTTTTCTAAGCCCTTCTTCTATAGGAACACATAATCTCCCTTCATAAGTCAAAGTACCATCATTTGTTATAACAAATCCTTTTACATTCCTTCACAAGCTTTTTCTTTCATTTTGCTCAAAAATTTATCTCGAGGTTGAGCTTCTTTTATCTTCTCTCTCAGAGTAGGTTGCACCACCAAAGATGCTAGTACTATCTCTGTGCTTTTGGTGGTACCACTACTTCAATTCTCATCTTGGCGAATTCTCTCACAAGATGTTCTTGTTCGAATATCAAACTTGACATTTTTCCTTTTGTTTTACGACTTAATGCATCGGCTACAACATTAGCTTTACCTGGGATGATAGTTGATAGTGCAATCATAGTCATTCACCAATTCCAACCACCTTCTTTGCCTCATGTTTAGCTTTTCTCGAGTAAACAAATATTTTAAGCTTTTGTGGTCGGGTGAAGATTTCATATTTCCTCCATATAGGTAATGGCGCGGATCTTTAATGCATGCACTCAAAGACTAACTCAGGTCATGAGTAGGATAATTTTAACTCATGGCTTTAGTTGTCTTGAGGTGTAGGCAACCACTTTACCATGTTGCATTAGCACGCATCCCAAACCTTGTTTTGATGCATCACTATAGATAACAAAATCTTTAGTGGGTCAGAATTGTTAATCTTGAAGAAGTTAGCCTTCGCTCCAACTCCGAAAGCTTTCTTCGCATTTCTCATTCCATTGAAACTTCCCTTTTCTTGTCGGTTGAGTCATAGGCGCAACTATTTTTGAGAATCCTTCAATAAATCTCCGATAATAGCACGCAAACCTAAAAACTGCGAACTTCATTCGCATTCGTAGGTGCACTCCATTCGTTGATCGCTTCAACTTTAATCGGGTCCACTTCAATTCCTTGCGGTGATTACATGTCCAAGAAACACCACCCGATCTAGCTAAAACTCACATTTCTTGAATTTCGCATATAACTTTTCCTTGCGAAGTGTTTCTAGCACTATTCTTAAGTGCTCAGTGTGTTGCTCTCTATTCTTTGAATATACAAGTATATCATCTATAAAGACTATGATTTAATTGGTCTAGATATCTGGATGAAACACTCTATTCATCAAGTCCATGAACTGCTGGTGCATTACTTAACCCAAATGGCATTACTACAAACTCGTAATGTCCATATCGAGTTCTAAATGCCGTTTTTGGAATATCACTCTCTTTAATTTTTAACTGATGATATCCGGATCTCAAGTCAATCTTAGAGAAAGTGCTGTCACCTCTCAATTGATCGAACAAGTCTTCAATCCTCGGTAGCGGATACTTGTTCTTCTTTGTGAGTCGATTAAATTCTCTATAATCGATACACATTCTAAGTGACCCGTCTTTTTCTTTACAAACAGCGGTGCTCCCCACGGTGATACACTAGGTCTAATAAATCCCAAATCCAAAAGTTCTTGTATTTGCGCCTTTAACTCTTGTAACTCCTTTGGCGCCATCCTATAAGGTGTCGAGAGATATAAGTCTTGCCAGTGTACCAAATCTATTCCAAATTCAACTTGGCGATCGGGAGGAATTCCGGCAAGTCTTTTGGAAATACATCCAAAAATTCTTGCATAATTGGTACATCATTAGGTGTCACTTGGTTGTCGAGGTATCTACTAAACTCACTAGATATCCTTGACAATTTTTCTTTTTCAACATCTTTCTTGCCTTCATTGCCGATATCACTCGTGGTACTGCCTTAGACTTAATCCCATAGAATTTTATCTCATCATTTCTGGCGGTTTGAATATTATTTCTTTCTTGTGACACTTAATGTCTTTGATATCTACTAAGCCAATTCATACCTAAGATTACGTCAAAATCCTTCATCTTAATTATGTATAGATCGGCTTTAAGATATTTTCCCCTATATTCACTTCAACATCCTTATTTCTTGAATTAATTGTTATTGAATCTCCGGATGGCAAGCCAACCTCAAGGGGTTCACTTACTCAGCACTCTTATGTCCTAATATAGCATGAAATTTGCGGATAAAACGAATGTGTGGCACGAGTGTCGAAAAAGTACAAGAGCGGTATTCAGAGATGGTTAGCATACCCACGACATTGTACCGGGTTCGATCGACTTCTTCCCGAGTCATAGCATACATTCGAGCTCTACCTCCGGATGTTTGTTCTCTTCTTTCCCTTTCGGCTTTTAAAAGAGGACAATTAGAGACTTCATGTCCTGGCTTCTTACACTTGAAGCATTTTCCTTGTCATTCGACTAAACATTCTCCAAAATGATTCTTCTTGCATTTTGGGCAAGTTTTGTCTGCTGCGTAGTTGGACGTGCATTTCCATCGATCTTTATCTGTTTATTTTGATTTTCATTTTTATTATGTCTTGCCCGTCCCATTTTCTTTTCTCGGGTAAAACGACCAACTTTTGCTCCTCTTCGTCCCAAAGAAACTTGCTTCCACCTCATGAGCCCTTCTCACCATCACCGAGTACTCCAAATCTCCTTGGCGGATAGTATTCCCGATAGTTGTGCTCAAGTCCCCTTCAACCTCAAAGCCTTTTTCAAATCAAGTATCCACGGTGTGGAGCAAACCGACTTAATTGATTGAATGTCTCTCGTACTCTGTGTGACGGTCATGTTTCTTTGTTTAAAGTTAAGAAATTATGTCTCCTTCTTGTCTCGATATAATTGTGGGAAAAACTTTTCCATTACAATCACTTTGAACTCATCTCATGTTAAAGCATCCCGCTCTCCTCGGCCTTAGTCCTCCAATACCCTTCCCACCAATGATCGGCGTCTTTGATAAGTTGGTAAAAGACATACGACTCTTTTTGCCTGCGGCATCCAATAAGTCGAAAAATCCTCTCTAGCGATCGAAACCATTCTTCTCTCATTGTCGGGCCATCACGTTCGTTGAATGTGGGTGGACGATAGTGGCGAAATTGTTCCACAACTCATGCATTATTGTTGTTTCTTTGCCCCCGTTGTTACGCACACCTCACGAGGAACTCAAAGAATTATATCTCCGCTGATAGTAGTGGTTTGATTTCTTGTGTTAGTGGAGTTCTCACCATTGACTTGATTTCGACGACGGGGAGACATATTCCTAACGTCATACATAATGTATTATTATTATTTATCCCAATTTATTAATGGATTTTGCATGAAATATCTAACTTAAAATCTAAATATCATAATATAATGGTCAAATAAATTAAGATCAATTAAAGGACAACTAAGCTTTATATAATAAGGATTTATTTATCAATTATTGCAATACATAGACCCATCTATCTCTACTGATCCATGTCTTCATCTTCCTCCGGATCTTCTTCCAGGTCTCCTTCCGGTTCTTCATCTTCTGTCATAGCTTCATTGTTCAAAAACTCAATCCATTTACGGTATAACCTGACAGTAAATGTCCCGTAGTTGATTTTGAGTCGATCATCATGCCCGTCATACTCCAATAATGAGGCATAAAGCTTTTCAGCTTTGACGTTCCAAAACCAGGGTAAGCTATCAATCACTCTACGGGAGGCAGCGGGTTCATTTGGAGCACCGATGACATTCCTCACATTATACCACAACTGATGAATTTTAACTATATATTCTCCAATGTTATCCCCCTCCTCAATTTGATAGTTGAAATAATGATTGAGTCGGTTAATGGGATGATTCGGACCCCAGTTATTATTATTATTGTTCTTTCTTGCAGTGTGGCGAGTGCGAGTTTCTGCCATCTATATATACGTGCATTTGCAACTATAAGTCTATTTTTACAATTGTTTTTTTTTAAATACAAGTTCATTTAACATATAAACTGATATTATATTTCTAAATCAGTATATAATAATATGGAATACATCATGACATAAATGAGCATACTGGTACAATTGTATAATGTAACTTGCATTAATAATTCTCATACCTTGAGGAGACCGACAAGATATGATGGAGGTGGATGTTATTACACCATTTTATCTTATACAAAGTTGGATTTTTTTTTTAAAAAAAAACTATACATTTTAATTTTAATTTTTTTAACAAGCCTACAGAAACGTAGACCTACTCTGATACCACCTGTAACGACCCAATTTTATGAAATTAATTTACTCTAAAAAAATATTATTAAGAACACACAAATTTATAAATTAAAGTAATCCCAATAATTATCAAAAAAAATTGATTGATAAATTTTAATTCTTAAGGGAAAAAATATAATAATAATAATAATAATAATAATAATAATAATAATAATAATAATAATAATAATAATAATATTACATCTTCCAAATTAAAATATCCAACAATTTTTCCAAGCATAAACCAAAAAATTAAAGACATAAATCTAAAATTTAGTCCGATCATAATTATTTAAAACATAGCATGATTTATTCCACCATCCACAACATCATATCTTGAACGAGTCCTCAACTTTGAAAGAAAGTCATGATAATAATAGGGTGAGCTTCATCTCGCTCAGTAGGGATATATCTGTCAATATTAATATAACATGAAAAGCATTCACATAATTACAACAGTAAATTCATTTATTTCCTCTTTTTCCTCTGACTGGCCAGTTCCTGCATATAGCATTGCGGGTTCACCCCGAATATACGTTTGATCCCGGACCTTTTTCATGTCCCTAGCTTATATGAATTTATTTCCTCTTGACATATATTGCAATCAATGAAGTGCAATCATGAAACATTAAATAAAGACAAATACTATAGAAATCCCTACCTTAATAATCGTAGATATTCGATGTAGAAAATGAACAATAGAAGTCCTAATCCTCGACCCTTTCGTTTTCTATATTAAATAAAATTATAATTAATATGTGATTTTAATAAATCAAACTAATTAATGAAAGAATTTGTGAAAAATATTGAATGAAGCTTGTGAATTTTGAATATATATATATAGATATATATATGAAACTTGAATAATAAGTAGAGAGGAAATTTCAGTACCTTAATAATATGTAAATTTGGGTGTAAATTTGTATGAATTTATCTAACCTATTTAATTTATACTAAATAATCCTACCCCCTAAACCTAACTTTAACCCCTAATAATAAAACTAACCCCTAAAAAAAGAAACTAACCCCTAATTTGTCCCCTAAAAAGTTATACAACCCCTAGAATTAATTAATGGTTATTACACCGCACAACAAAGGATGCTTCATCTAGTTTGATACCTCGAAGAAGTATCAGACGATCTTTGGACAAAACAAATGTGGGATCCGATTGTGGGACTGAACATTGATAACAATTGGAATGCATAATGGTTCGTCCGAAAGAGGCTAAACTACTACAACAAATCACACCAATGAGAGTGAGAACGTGCGACAAAACCTTGAAGTTCCACCAAGTCAAATTCCTGAAATTATGTCTCATCCTGAGAGCATACAAAATTCATCACCTGATGTGAATGATGATGGAATGATATCAGTTCAGGTATATGTTATGCACATTCATAATTTTTTTTTCTTACTAGTGTATCCACTTTCGAAGGTGTTTATTCAACGTCGGGCTTGAATAATCTTTTTATATGTGGGAATTTTTGTTATGCTCGATGGCTAAATTTTCTTGATATGTGAATCTGGTTTACCACATCGATAAGAATATGACTATTCATTATTTTCTTTGCATTCATGTGATAAGAATCATACACTATTTTGATTGCCTTAAAACTTGTTAGCATGAGTTATATATATCGTTTAAATATTTACATAGAATATTGTATTTTGGTTTATTTTATTTTTTTGCTTGATGGGTATGTGCATTTATTTTTTCCTTTTGGAAAGGGTATGTACATTTACTTAAATGAGAATTCGAGGAGTAAAAACATTTGTAGATCTAATTTTTTTTGTTTCCGCGTGATAGTGTTTAGTTTTTGCAATTCATATGATGTTACCAAAATAATGTACTTTAGCATTTTTATGAGCTCATTTACTTATGAAGTTAATTTTTTTCTTGTATTAAAAATGTCTCCAGGAGCTCACAAACTAAAACTGAAAAGCATCCCAAGAAACTATGAACAATGTTTCGTAAATGAATCTACCAAGGATGTTATATCTAATTCAACACCTTGTAGAAGTATTACACGACTTTTTGACAAAGTAAATGTGGTATCTGGTGGTGCAAATGAGGCATTGGTTACAACTGGAATGAATGATGGTTCCATTGAAAGAGATGAAACTACTACAACAAATCCCACCAATGAGAGTGACAATATGGAAGTTCAATTAACTTAATGTCGTGAAATTCAATCAACTCAATGTCCTGAAGTTCAATCAATTGAGGGCATTCAAGATCCATCATCCGAAGCAAATGATATCACCGGTATACATTATTTGTATTCCTAATTTTTTGTTGCTTGATCATACTGGTGAAGTTGAAATGCCACAGTCTGCAAACTTAGATTGTATATATAATTTGCTAATGTGATATTTTCATGAGTCTGAAATTGAGAAAAAAAAGAACGACATTCATTCAAATGCATTGTATATTTGATTATTGACTTTTACTGCTAGTTCCTTCTAAGTATCGATATAATCCCTATGAATATGATGTCGTTCAGGATCCATAATTGGCTAGTTTAATAAATTTCTTGATTATTTTATGTGGCAGTTGGGTTACACTGGCTCAGTTATGATTGGCCTGTTGATTTTTCTATTATGTTGTGAGAGAAATATTGTGTTTGTTTATTTGGTGTGTTGTGGGGTAATCCTTCGAGATTAAAGAATGGGTGAAGAATATATATATATATATATATATATATATATATATATATGTGTGTGTGTGTGTGTGTGTGTGTATTTCCTTAATTTGATTTTGTTGCTAAATTGGGAGCCTTTCTAAATTTCATGGCATCGACTGTGTTTTTGGAAATTTGTGTTGATTAAGCAATTGGGTTAACTCTTGATGTGGATAAGTTGCTACATTAGGTTCTGGAGGATTATTGTTGAATTTGTGCTTTGTTGCTACTTTATTTGGTTCTAAATAGAGGGCATTAATTGGCTAGCTAATTAATGATCAAGCTTACATCTTCTTCATTTGTCCTTTATTTTCTGTCCATTTTTCATTCTCCCTTTTCTATCTGTTTTCAATTTTATTACTAGATCAAATAAACATATAGATTCATATAGAATAGTTAACTTTGCAGTGTGAAGAGGTAATTGCATAGAATAGAGAAAGGGAAAAACAAAAATAAAAAATAAAAAATAGCAATGTATTTTAACTACTTTATCTGATGTTGTTCTTGATAATTTTTTTTGTCTTCTCAGAACATTGTCCAACGCCGAAACTGAGGTTTGAAAGTGGTCACATGCTGGTTGACTAAAATTATTGATTATATATGTCATATGAATTGTAGATAAGAATTTCTAAAAGGATTATGAACTAGTATTCCTCTCCTTTTATGTATACACGTTTATGTGTTTCTTTGTTTTACAATTACCTTATTAGTTTTTTACTAATATGTATGCACTAATTTAAATTTTTGAAATGTACAGGTGAATCCGGATGGTTATAGATTCAACAAGAAATTTCTGAATGTACCGAATGGAATATGGAAAAACTCAGCAACTTAGAAATGAGATATTTGGCGACATATGGTTTATATTTATGAGTATTCTTTGGGTTTAGACGTCTAATGTTTCATTTTCGAATATTGTTCAAGTAGTTTTATAACTTTCATTTGAAAGTTGGATATTTCAGCATTGTTCTTATATTAAAAAATAATCACGTTCTATAAACATGTTGGTTTTTTTTTATTTTTCATACTTATTTGACTTTTTAAAGTCTGCAATGCCTCATTTCATGGACATTTATGTCGTCATATAAAACTCAATTGGTGATATTAAAATATTTTGTAACTGAAGCTATTAATTTCCACAACGAACTTAGACGTCACCATGCATATAATATACAATTGGTCATTAAAAATATTTTTTTTTCCTAACGAAATGTATCATCACATATAGATTTAAAATTTGCCACTCAAAATGAGTCATTTATGATGATTTGTGTGTCACCATATAAAACTATTTAGTGACGAAAAATTTTGTCACGACATACTTCTTTTGTGATGAATCAGTTCATCACAATTCCTACGTGGTTAGAGACACTAATCAACTTTGTCATGTAATATTAATTTTTTCGTAACAAACATGTCATCACGTTTAATAATTTTTTGGTGACAATGAATATCGTGTCATTGAATATTAATTTTGTGACAAATTATTTAATTATTATATATAATCATTAAGTGACAACCATTATTTTATAACTATAAAGCATCTATTATATGACAAATAAAATAATATATGACGAATTAGTTAACGAAATTGTGACATCAAGGCGTCATCAAAATTTGATAATATAATCGTTTCGTCACCAAAATTTAATGTTTGGATGACAAAGTATGCGTTAAATGTCGTTTAAAATGTTACCTTTTGGTGACAAAATAAAAATTTAAGTGACAAAAGTTTGATCATTGAAATGATGAGTTATGCGTAACCAAAAATGATATGAATGATGAGTCAAAAACTTGTCATGTATCTGATGTGGACGGTAGTTAATGTCGTCAAATGTTAAATATTTAGTGACAAGTCAAAAACTTGCAATTCACTTTTTTTGAAAAATAATTTTGTACCTTTACCACGGGCCATGTATACCTTTTACCACGGTGACGATCATTATGACGCCTAAATATTGTCACCTAATAACTTTAGTGACGAAAAATAGTATTTATATGACGAATTTTATTGTCATGTTTCCTCTAATTTCTTGTAGTGATATACATACATTTTATTCAAAATTCGATAGCAATTGTGGAAGCAAATTATAAAGTGTAGAATATTTAAATATTTATTTATTTCTAACAGATTTTCATATTTACTAATTTATAAAAATATTATTTTAAGTCTATTTACATAAATAAAGCTTAAAAAAATAATAGTAATTCAATATTTATTATCTCAAATCAAAAACTCGTAGAAGTTGAATATTTATTCTCAATACCAATCAATTAACCACATTAAGTCTAACAATGTAAATAGATACATAGAAAAGTGTAATTTGTTTAACATTTTCTTATACATTAAAGAACATTTAAAAATATAAGCATAACTCCATAGTTTCATAGGCCATCCGTTAACCACACTAAGTCTAGCATCGTAAATAAATACTTAGAAAACCATAAGTCGTATAACATTTATTTATTTAATTTAAGAACAACACTTATAAATAAAGTCAATACTCCAATAGTTTCATAGGCCATCCATTATCCACCGCCAATAACCTTCGCCAACTCCCTAACCTGAAAAGTGGGATTATAATTGGGGTGACTGAGTTGTTAACATTGTTCAAGTTAAAACAAAGTAATTCACAATAACATACAATAACAATACAATAAAACATAACAGTAGCATTTTAGAAAACCATAGACATAGATAGAGCTCGCACTGGGGCGGTTCCCCCGAGGCATACATCGATCCCGGACCTCTTGAGTCCCTGCGGCGAGAGGGGCATCTAGAGAAATTGTACGACATCATGCAAAATACTAAGCATTTAGCAAGGACAGTAGAGAGTTTAGAAAACAAACCCCACCTTAAAATTTTACTTGAAAATAGTATAATGATTATGATGCAATATTCCTATTGAACTTCAGGGCTCGTTGTCCTCATCGCCTAACTTGGATATATATCATCTTAGTTCAGAGAAGTAAAAACTTACGTATTAACCTAGATCTCGAAAGCACTAAAATACATTCTTGGAAGCTCACGATATTTTCCTAAGGTTAGAGTTCAACTTGGTTGGTTTGAAAGATACTAAATCTCTGCGTACTTGGGATCAAATAATAATTTTTTCTAAATCATAAACTTAAATTATTTGAAATTTTACAGTAGTTAATAGATTAAAAATAGATATTATGTAAAAATTTCAGGAAGATTCAAAACATTTAGCTATGGGTATTGAATTTGTGAAACTGAAATTGTTGAAACATTAAATCATGCACAACTATGAAAGAAAAATCATATTTAAAAAAATACAAGACTAACGGATTTGAAAATTTAACAAATTATATATACTTACCAAAGTATAACATATACAAAAATCATATTATTTGGAGTTCGTTAACTTTAGGTTTTGAATTTAGTAAACTAAAACATTTGTTATAGCCTAAACTATAACGTTTTGGAAACTAGTTAATATTTAAATAAATATATGTTAGAATGGTCTGATATTTTACCACACGGTAGTATACATTATAATACATAAAAATATCTAAAATTAAATATTTTTTTAGGTCTTAATCCATGGTTTCTTGAATTTATATATCAAAAATAGAGTATATTCAAGATTTGGAAAGCATGAAAGAAAATTCCATATAAAATAAAATAAAAATAAAAAATACATGAAGTTTTAACTTAAAATTACATACAAGTCTAACATAACATAGAAAATTTCATGAAATTTGGATATGCATAAGTAGGGTTCTGGATTTTTGAAAACAAAAATAGGGAATAAAATAAATTTTGACATCTTGTATTGAAAACTCAATAACTACAAACTAATCATCGGATTAATATGAAATTTTAACTATGTGATAAAACCTCATGAAGTACAACATATTAAAATTTCAAAAAATTCAGAACAGTATATCTTGGGTTTCGAATTTTTGAATAAAATTGCCTTAGGAATTGAGAATGAAAAAGAGAAAACAATGGAGGGACCATGGCGTTGAAGAAACCTTCATCGTTGTTGTATGGTTGGTGATGGAGATTGTGATGGCGCATAGAGAAATAGATTTGGAACGTATTTTTTTCCCTCTCTAGTATAGGATAATAAAACCCTAGCTAATAACAGAAGACTCCTAATATAATTACTCTGGCTAGTTTCCCAAGCGCCTTTGGATTCCTCATGGGCCATAGTATTAGATAATTAATCCAATAACAATAATATAGTAATTGGCTATTTAGCTAATTAAATACACATTTTTTCCTTGGTGTTACAGTATCAAAATATAAGCAAATAAATTTGTCATTAACTGAACTGGAGTATTGGATATACCATTTTGATTTTGATGTGCCAAATTTGAGTATTAAAATTTTAGATTGATTTGGTACATGATTTTATGAAGAAAAAAGTAGTGGTGTAAATGAGTATAATCAAGTCAAACATCAAGCTATTATATTCGTATTCGGCTCAATTACAGAGTATTGTTATTTATATTCTTTTAATATTCAAATAGAAAAATTAATTTTTATTCTTATTTGAAAATACATTCGAATATATATGAATCTATTTGAATATTCATATTCGAAGTTCTAACCTATATTTATTATTGATTTCGACAATATCTAATTAGATTGCAATAATAATTAGAATTTGTTGGAATATAGTATTAAAGTGGCTCAATTATTCAAAATTGAATTACGAGTAGCTGCTACAATTCGGTATTATTGGTATGGAGGAGTCAATATAGGGACAGTTACAATTTTGGGAGTTGCAATTTTGTCATTAATGAGGGTTCTCTTTCCTTACCTATAAAAAGAATGTGATGCTCATTGATTCACATGCTTCAGAAAAAAGGCTAAGGTTCGAAGATCTTCTATTTTTTCTCTATTCAATTGAGCTTTAAGTACTTGTTTCTTTAACTTGTAATAAAAATGGCTGCAAAAACGGCTGCAAGCAAGCGGAGGTAAGCGTTCGCACTAAATTCTTTTATGAGTTTTCTATATTTAAAAAAAAAATCATATTTGCTCATATTTTGTATCAAGGACCAATGATCTATTAAATGAATATAATTTGGTATTGGCAATAGAGGGAAAATTGCAAAATTGGTCTTGTATCTACAGTGGTATTGCAAAATTAGTCCTGTAACTTTTAAAGTTGCAATTTTAGTCCTATGACAATTTTGCCCCTAACAAAAATAATAATTTTAATTATATAATTTTTAGAAATTGGCAATTTTAGTCTTTTATTATTTTGTTGTGGTAACTACGGTCGTATTATTCAAAATGACAAATTTTGGCCTATTTTTATGTGTTTTTGTATTTTCATAATTAGAAAATAATACATGTAGAACTCGTACCTCGGATTTTGATCTGAATTCATAAATCTAAAATTATTCCATCATTAGGTAATCTATAGTGATAAATAAATTCTGCTCAAGTAAATAAAATATAGGTTCTAATACTATTTTAATTTAAACTTGATCTTAGATATATTGATTTTTGGGCTATCAAGGGCATTTTGGGAATAATTAAAATACTGAAATAGCTCTTAGGACCAAATTTGCATCAACTTAAAATTTATAGGACCAGAATCGAAGAAATCTAAAACTTACAGGACGAAAATTGTAAAACAAAAGCAAAACATACAGGACTAAAATCGCAACTTTAAAAATTACAGGACTAATATTGCAACACCCCTATAGATATGGGACTAATTTTGTATTTTTCCCTGGCAATAGATGTATATCAATTAGTATCAGCGTTATTTTGTAGCCTTGTCATTAACTTTTATTAATATTTTAGTAATTGTTTTTCAAGTAATATATTTTATTTCAATTGTTATATTTAATGGGTATTTCAATGTTAGTGGCTATTATTTGTTTTCAATTTCCACAAGTTTTTTGCTAATTCTTTTGTTGACTATCAATTTTAAATTTATTTCCATTCACGTTCCATTAAGTGGGTTATACATATTCTGTCAAACTGTAGGAATTATATATTTGGATTATTGTATGTCTATAATTTATGGATTACGTGGGAGTAGCCACAACATCTTAAGCAATGTGATAAAAGAATTATATTTGGCCCCATAAGGATGTAACAAATAATCAAGATCAAATATCATGATATTTCTATACGCATATGCATGATTTATTATGGTGTTTGTCATGAAGTTTGTAAATTATATGCATGTCTTGCAACTTTACCCATAGGAAGTTTTGAATTTATTTCTTAAATTTTATTTGTAGCATTGATATTGTGGTCTTTATATGCATTTGTTTCTAGTAATTTGCTTAAGTCTCGTATTCCTTTGTTGATTGTCGATAACTATGTTGATTGAAAAGAACATATCCTTTTGACCTGTGGTGTATGGAATTGGACTTATAACTTCGTGTAGATGGACCACCAATCCCCCAAAAGATAGTGCACAAGAAGCAAGGGCTAATTATGAGCAATGGGAGCGAGCAAATTGCTTAAGTTTGATGCTCATAAAGTCTCACTGAGCAAAACCATAAGGGGATATTGATGACACCCGAGCCGAGCTGGAAGAAATTGTTCCACGTGGCCATCCAGTACACGTATACGCGGGGCCCACAGGATGACATGAACCGAGCCGGTGACGTCAGCTGCAGTACCTGGTGACGTGTCACAAGTTAGGCTCGGCGACCCCCGAGCCCGATTTCCGAGCCCAAGTCTTGGCGGGAAACGCATGCGCGGGAAATTCAAAGGATAAATATCCGTCCATGCTTAGTGCTCCATTAGCACCAGAGGCTGCCACGTGTCAGAATGTGGTTAAGATGAGTCACCGAGTGGCAAAAACGTGGCTAACATGTATGATTAGGAGAGGACATGTGTCCTTTTCAGGTTATTTTACTAATTAGTGCAAAGATGACTATTGAAAATCCACTTACTAGAGGGGTATAAAAAGCCTCATTTAAGAGGAAAAAGACAAGAGAGAAAAATAAGAAGAAAAAGCACTTGTAAACGTATTCTTTGTCAGAAGAAAGACCGACCCCGATTTTCGGCTCGGCATTATATCAAAAGGCAGAATTAGCCATAAACAAACACTCATTTACATTCCCACGTGTTAAACTTTTCATATATTTTGCTTGTTGACAAAAACGCACGTCCACAAATTGGCGTTAGAAGGAGGGCCCGTATTGGTCCAGTCCGAATTCCAAGCTAAGTCGAGTTAAGTGAAATCAAGTAAAGTCCAACGTTAACCTTTTCGTAATAGACAAAATGAGTCAACAATCAAGAAATGCTCGTTTAACCGAAGAACAACACCCAAACAACCAAACTGGCCAAACCACTAATAGCCAAAATGTGCCCCTGACTGAAGCAGGGAGCACCACTTTATTCCCTTTCGCCCAGCTAATTGCTAACCCAACTTTTGTACAACAAATGAACCAACTTATTTCTCAAACGCTTGCTACCACAAACTCACAAGCACCTCATCCACCTCCTATAAATACTCACCCACTCAATCCCCCGCTGAATATTAATGTTAATCCACAAGCCCCCGCGCCTCCTCATAATGAAGGCCAGGAGGCTAGTTCTGGTCATGAACAGCGTGGTCGTCGTGATAGGAGACAACCGCGTGAAGACGATGAAGATCAAAGTCGTGTAGCAGAGTCACAACCGGAGCCTACACGCCACCGTCGTGCTCACTCTGTGTTCGCCGGACGGCTGGGGGTTGATCCTCTCCGTCCAGTCCGATCGATAAATTCCCGGCTCTGGTTTCCAGATGAACGAGAGCCAGCTAGGGTCAACCAAACTCAGGACCCTAGCTTGTGGCAGGAACGGGAGGTAGAAATTCAGCGCCTTCATCGCCGTTTGAACGAGCTGGAGGGCGGTCCTGAAGGTTACCAGCTCCAGAGGCCACACCAAGTGATGAGCCAGCCTGCCGTTATATCTCCTTTCGCCTCTAGTATTTTGGCGACCCCATTGCCACCAAAGTTGAAAATCCCCCAGGTCGGTCTATACAATGGGGAGACTGACCCAACGACTCACATCCACAAATACTTAGCCTGGATGGAGCTCTACAGCCCTAGCGATGCCATTCTTTGCAGGGTGTTCCCATTGACGTTGGGCGACCGAGCCCACCACTGGTTCAGGACTCTGCCGCAGGGGTCTATTCGAACATGGGAGGATTTGGCCTTCGCCTTCACGATGCACTTCCTGACCTCCAAGGTCCGAGCCACGCCGAAGGATTCCCTTGTGAACATTAAACAAGGGAAACACGAGACCCTGAATAGTTATATCGCTCGGTTCAATAAGCAAGTTCGAGAAATGGAACCGGTGTCGGACGACGCCATTTTGATTGTTGCCATGGCCGGTCTTGCCCCCAAGACTTGGTTTAATTATTCCATCCACGAATTGGGGGCGACTTCATATCAAGAATTCCTAATCCGCGCGGAACGCCACATCTGCGCGGAAGAAGCCATGGCGAGCCACCGCACCGAGCAGAAGGCGGGGGGCGTGAAAAGGGATGGAAAGAAGGAACCCGCATCCAAGTCGTGGTTGGGATTCAGACCATTTTTGAAAAACCCGGCCACCGGATTTAAGGCCCGCCAGGAAGCTCGAGTCGAAGTTGCCGCGCTGAAGAGTGCCTTGACCCACACTCTTTCAGCCATATGGAATGAAATACAGGGTCTAAATTTGCCGCCACCGGCTCGGCTTTGAAGGTAGAGCCGCCAAATTAGACGACGACGATATGAGCCTATCATAAATCGATAGCTATGATATCTCGATAAGTGTCGGACCTCATCGTGAGATTATGCGCATTGTTCAGCGAGGCGGTCTTAAAAGATACGTCCATGAATTACCGCCCCCACCAGCGCTAGCTCCAGGTGTTAACCCGGAGCGATTGACGAATCCGACCCCCCTACCACTGCCGCCAAATGAAAATCAAGGTAGGGAGATCCTCATGATGTCTGGTGTGAATCGGATCAACACCAATGCTGCTCAAGATAGCCGCTCGAATCGGAAAAAAAGGCTGAGATTAGATAGGCCGCCCATGCAGAGAGGTAAGTCCGGGTGGTAGAGATTAAAGAAGGCCAACCCACAGGACGTTTTGTCTTCTCGGACGTAGATGCTGACCAGGTGGTCCACCCACATTCCGACCCCCTGGTCATTACTGCACCGATCTTGGGTATCCCAGTCCACAGAATTTTAATCGACTCAGGGAGCTACTCGTCGGTGATCTATGTTCGAGCTTTTAGGAGGTTAAATGTGGACGATAGCTATATTCGTCCGTACAACGACAGTATTTTGGGCTTTGGAGGAGAAAGAATAATCCCGCTCGGGGAAGTTGAACTGCCCATCAAAATGGGACAGGGGCCGCACAAACGAACCGTCATCACGACATTCAAAATAATCAATGCTGATTCGGAGTATAATGCAATTATTGGAAGGTCGTTGCTTTATCATTTAAAAGCGGTTGTTTCAATATATCATTTTTGCGTGAAGTTCCCAATGCCTGATGGAGAGGCTATACATAAGGGGAATCAGAGGGAGTCACGAGAGTGCTCTCTCAAACTCCGACCAGTGGAGATTAATGTGATAGAACGACGAGAAACCAGTGGGACGGTAAAAGACGATCCCCGAGAAGAGAACGAGCCCAAGCGGGAGGCAAGGGTTATTTCGAAAGATGATCCAGGTAGGCGACCTGGAAAGGAACCAATGGTGGAAGACCGAGAGAAGAAAATGGAGCCAGGAGACGAGCCAACAACTGAAGACGAACCGCCCCTACAGAAAAAAGAGGGGCAAAGCAAAAAAAGAAAGCACGCGGAACCAGTTGAACAAGTCGACACGGTCGACATTGGAAGGCAGGATGGAGGACGCTAATTACGTATTGGCCATGACCTCCAAGAGCCATTCCGGACAGAACTGATCGAATTTTTGGGAAATAATCTCGATGTCTTTGCATGGACTCACTCTGACATGCCAGGGATCGACCCCAAGAATGCCTGCCATCGCCTTAACATCGACCTGACGTTTCGCCCGGTTATCCAAAAGAGGCGCAAACTCGGCCCCGATAGGCAGGTCGCCCTAGAAGCCGAGGTCAATAAGTTGCTCGACAATCAATTTATCAGGGAGGCCCTCTATCCCCGATGGGTAGCCAACCCTATGCTAGTAAAGAAAAGCAACGGCCAATGGCGCCTTTGTGTGGATTTCACCGACCTCAATAAGGCATGCCCCAAGGACAGTTATCCATTACCTAATATTGATTACATGGTAGATGCCACGGCCGGACATGAGCTGATGAGCTTTATGGACGGCAGACCGTTACAACCAAATACGAATGCATCCAGACGACGAAGAAAATACGTCGTTCTTCTCTGCTCGCGGTATCTACTGCTATAAGATGATGCTCTTTGGGTTGAAAAACGCTGGTGCGACCTACCAGAGGTTAGTTAATAAAATGTTTGAGAAATGACAGGTCGCACTATGGAAGTTTATGTAGATGATATGTTGGTGAAATCTTTGTATATATCCGGTCATCTTAATGATCTTAATAAAATATTTGATGTTTTGAGAGAGTATAAGATGATGTTAAACCCGAGAAAGTGTACTTTTGGGGTCGGCTCGGGTAAATTTTTGGGATACATGGTTAGCCAAAGGGGGATCGAAGCCAACCCCGATAAAATAAAAGTTATCATTGATCTTGAACCCCCTAATTCTGTCAAAAGAATACAAAGCCTAACAGGCCGATTAGCTGCCCTTAACCGGTTTGTTTCACGGTCCACGGACAAGTGCAAACCTTTCTTTGAAATCATAAAGAAAAATAAGAATTTTGTGTGGACCGAGCAAGCACAGGTTGCCTTTGAATCACTCAAGCAACACTTGTCCTCAATCCCTGTACTAGAAAAGCCCACCCAAGGGGAGGATTTATATTTATACTTGGCGGTATCCGAGTACGCCATCAACTTAGTGTTAATCAGACTAGATAACTCTGTTCAACATCCGGTCTATTACACCAGTTAAGCACTGCATGATGCCGAGCTACGATACCCACCTATGGAGAAGTTGGCCTACTCGCTAGTCATTGCAGCATGAAAACTCCGCCCGTACTTCTTGGAGCATAGAATCGTGGTCCTTACTAACTACCCCTTGAAACAAGTGTTATACCAACCCGACACCTCTGGTCGGATGATCAAGTGGGCTGTCGAACTCGGCCAATTTGATATTCTATACGAGCCACGCACAACAATCAAAGGACAAGCACTGGATGACTTCGTAGCCGAGTTCACACCTTCCATCCAGCTAGAAGTAGTTGAAGATCAAGTGTGGGAGTTGTTCATTGATGGCTCTTCCACCGCAGGCCGAGCAGGGGCGGGATCGTGATAATCGATCCAACACACAAGTGTTACTGCTCGGCCGTGCGGTTCCGATTCCCAGCAACAAACAACGAAGCTAAATATGAAGCACTACTAGCAGGACTGGAAATGGCAGCCTCGATGGGCTGGAAACAACTATCGGTACATAGTGACTCGCAGCTGGTCGTCCATCAGATCAACGGCGAGTACGAGGCAAAGGAACAAAAGATTGCCCGGTATCTGGAATTGGTCAAGGAAAAACTTCTGCATTTTAAGGCAGAAATCTTGCACGTGCCCCGAACCGAGAACATGCAAGCAGACGCTTTGGCTCGGCTCGCCTCCAGCCCAGGGACAGATGCCATTGCGGATGTAACTGTCACTCAAATGTCTGCCCCGTCGCTTAACGCAAAGAAAATACATGCTACCAAAGCCACCGATCCGACCGGATGACCCCTAACATCCAGTATTTAGAAAAAGGAGTTCAACCGGAAAACAAGAGCGAAGCCAGAACACTGCGCACTCAGGCGGCTCGGTTCACACTAATAGACGGCGTCCTATACAAACGTGGATACTCCGTCCCACTCCTTCGGTGCTTGTCCGAAATAGATGTGGATTATACACTCCGGGAGGTACACGAGGGAATATGCGGGAACCACGCCGGGGGCCGAACGCTAGCTTACAAGTTAATACGGCAAGGGTACTACTGGCCATCCCTAAAAAAGGATGCGACCGACCTTATCAAAAAATGTGAAAGGTGCCAGAGATTTGCACCACAGGTCAAATACCATCCTGAGCAGCATACCTCCACTTTCAGTCCTTCGTCGTTTGCCAAATGGGGAATGGACCTCATCGGACCACTCCCCACTGGCAAAGGGGGCGTGAAGTATGCCATTGTGGTAGTAGATTATTTCACAAAATGGGCCGAGGCGGATCCTCTGGCGAAGATAGACGAGGAGAAGATCGTTAATTTTGTATGGAAGTCCATTATCTGCAGATTTGGGATACCGCACTCAATCATCACGGATAATGGGAAACAATTCAATAACCGGAGGTTTCGAAATTTTTGCGAAGGATTTCATATCAAAAATCATTTCTCGACTCCGTACCACCCCCAATCGAATGGGCAGGTTGAAGCAGTTAATAAAATACTCAAATATACGATGAAGGTGAGATTGGAGGAATCTAAGGGTAATTGGCACGAGGAGTCGCCCGCCGCATCGTGTGGTCGCATGACCCGACACACCGAGCGGCCAGGGGGAGACACCTTTCTCTTTAGCTTACGGAACCGAGGTAGTTATTCCTGTTGAAATTGGAGCCCCTACCTTCAGAATTGTAAATTTTTCTGAAGAGAACAATGAGGCTGCGCTCCGAGCGGAGCTGGATCTGCTAGAGGAAAAAAGTTGTAGTGCCGAGATGAGAAACGCCGTATACAAACAAAGAAGTGAGAGGTACTACAACTCAAAAGTGAAGGAAAGAAAGTTCCGGGTCGGTGACCTTGTTCTAAAAAGAGTAATGGGGATGAACCAACCCGTTAAAACCGACCTGGGAGGGCCCATTTCGGGTCAGCAATGTTTTATCTGGTGGAGCGTATGAGCTGGAATATTTGAGTGGAGAAAAATTTGCACATCCATGGAATGTAGCATACCTTAAAAGGTACTATCAATAAAGATCTCAGTTTACGATTCAGACATGATTCTGAGGAAATATCCTTTCATCTGATATTTTGTGTGCTCTCTAAAGGGGAGGAAATTTTTACTCACCTCGGCTACGTGCCGAGTGCCGCAAAGATTCGCCTCGGCTACGTGCCGAGCGCCGCAAAAATCGCCTCAGCCAAAAAGCTGAGCGCCGACAAGTCGTCTTGGGTACATCCCTTGCATGCTAAAAAAGGGAGGCCCGCCCCAAAGGCGGACCTACCCTAAAAACAAAGACTCGGTTCAAACTCCGAGCAAAAACTAAGACTCGGTTCAAACTCCGAGCAAAATCCAAAACTCGGTTTAAGCTCTGAGCATAATCAAAGACTCTGCTCAAATTCCGAGCACAGAAATCAACTTAGGCAGACAAAGCCCATTACTTATGCCACTCGAATGCTGGGAACCGAGCCCCATACTTGGGAAAACAAAAGAGGCAAGTAGCCAAACTACGAAAAGAAAGGAAGCACAAAAAATTTAAATGCATACACAGGTGACTAAGAAGAAATTTCATTCCAACATCAAAAATACTTATAGTGCGGGGCCGGAGCCCATTACATTCAAAAGCTCAAAGCCGACTAGCCTATCCACAAATAAGTACAAAAGCTTACAAAAGGAGAAAAGGAAGAAAATACTAAGCCCCGGCAGGAG
This sequence comes from Rehmannia glutinosa, assembly GCA_016081115.2. Lineage (NCBI taxonomy): Eukaryota > Viridiplantae > Streptophyta > Magnoliopsida > Lamiales > Orobanchaceae > Rehmannia > Rehmannia glutinosa. Next base: position 153,452 of record JABTTQ020002900.1, read on the forward strand.
GCGGAACCTCAACAGGCCCACTAGAGGCAACTTCTTCTGCTTTTGGAAGAGGTGAACCCTGGTTACCGGCGGCCCCGGCAAATTGAGGGCGAAGAGTATCGAGGTCAGCGTCCAAAAGGGCCAGGTCCTCCTCGAGCGTGCAGGCAATGATCCTCCCAGCCTTAAGATCCCTGAGGATTTCTGCAATGCTGGTTGCATGACAAAGCAGTCAACATAAAGGCGTACTCTTCTGAGTCCTTGTAAACTTGGACGGCATCTATACAAGCCTCCTCAACTTGCTTACGAGAAGCCTCCTCTGCCTCTCTGCGTACCTCGGCCATGCGCCTCTCCATTTCTTCAGCCTGAACGGTAGCTGCACGCTCCAACTCGGCGACCTTCGCATGGAGTTCTTCCTCGCCCTCACGAGCCTGATCCCGCTCGGCCTCGGCCCTCGCAGCAGCTTCCCTCTCGAGGCTAGCCTGGGCCACAGCCTTCTCTGCTTGGGTCTTCAGAGACTCTTGCACTCCTTAACAGAGGGCGTGAGCCTCTTGCAGATCTTGATGGCGCTTCTCCAACTCTTTCATTCCGCCCATCATATGCCACAAGATCCCAATAATGCACCCAAACAGCCCCATGACATATTGGGCCTTCTCCTTCCAATCGATCTCCAAGTAGAACTGTTCGATTCCGGTGGTCCACGCCCTTGCAGCCACGTCTCTGGCTGCCCGCCCAGCCTTAGGCAAGTTCTTCACCTGCTCATCAGTAGGCGTGGAGCACCTCGTGAACTCCACGAACCATCGAGGGCGAGACCCGGCCATCCCGTTGCAGGACTCGTTCCTCACTTGGCTTGGAGGAATGAAGTGGCCTTCCCAGCCGAGGTCATCCGATAAGGTCCGCGGAACCCCACCTTCAGAAGTCCGCACATGAGGTATCGGCGATGTCCGACCAGCCCTTTCAGTCTGCCCGGGCTCCTCAATTATGATTCCCCCTCTTCTCCTTTGGGATAGGGGCTCCTCTGCCTCAGGGACGCCATCAGTGGGACGCTTCCTAGCCCGAATCTCCTCCCTCCGAGCCGCCTCCACATCCACAGGGAGGTCCATAGCCACTTGGGCCCGGCACGCGGCCGTGTTCCTCACACTCCAAAGGCGCACGCAGAGGTCCAAGCCACGCCCTGCAAAAAGTGTTCATTGGGTAAGAGGCAAAGAACAGAAAGAAGGAAATGCAAAGAGAAAAAGAAAAGTACGAAAAATATAAAGTACATACCTCGACCCACGGCAGCCCTAGGCGGCTCAAGAGTCCGGACTTGCTCGGTCGGCATAGATGCTTGCTCCGTAGGACTAGCCGCTGTGGGAGACGGCCCAGCCTGCTCTGTCTGGGCAGAGCACTCTTCCGACCCGGTAGGGCACACCCCCTCAGCCCTCGGAGGGTTCCGTTGAGGCTCCTCCCTAGCCTCTTTCTCCTGCCACTGCCGCTCCCCCTGAGCAGCCCCCTCAGCTCCGGGGTCGGCGGGCAAGGCAGGCCTCAGACCGGCCGCGACCAGATTAACCTCGGTGACCAACCTCTCGATCCGTCTGTCCATCGTGCCCCTGGCCTGGATGTTCTCTAGCCTGCGGATGAAGGCGGCCGACAATGGGCCTTTGGATTGTCGGTTCCCTAAAAAAAAGAAGAAGAAGAAGAAGAAGAAAAAGGCAGAATTAGCCCCAGAAAAATGAAATGAAGAAAGAGTAAAAAACAAAGGAAAAAGAATAAACTTACTGAAACCAAAAGTGAAATTTGAAGGGGGGTGAAGGATAGTTTCGTCTGCTCCAACCCCAACGCGAGCCTGCCACTCACCGCTCACCCAGAGCCATTTATCCTTCCATTCCTTTAAAGATTGTGGAAGGCCTTCGACTAGGCTGTCTGGGTACCCAGATCGGGTGTGCACATAGTACCATCCCGATGGCTGCCCCCGACCCAGTGATGCAGGGGTCGCTCGCCATACGAAGAGCTCGTTCATCTCTCTGAATTTGGGGCGAGGGTACCCCTCCAGGTGAAACATCACCAGTAAGCCAATGATTCGGCCCCAAGAGATGGGGTGCACCTGAGTTAGAGGAAGGCCCCACTTACAAAACCACCGCGTAAGAAAATGGCGTGGAAAACGCGGTTTGTATAAGATCGGGAACATGTATGGCCACGCACCCCTCCGGTGGATGCTGGGGGCACTCCATACTGTCCGGTACCCAAAAATGTATGCCGCCTGGAATTTGATACTTCCGGAGGAGCTCCCCCATTTCCGGGACCATCAAAATGCTTGGGATGTCATTTAAATCGCAGGGCGTCCACCTGGGTTATACACGCAGTCGGGGGCCTCCTCCCCGCCTGCCATCACCGTTACGATGGCCCGCCGGCCCTAAAGGTCTTTCGGCCCTCGAATCTCTAGAGGGTTCATCCACCCGCTCCGCATGATCACGCCCAGGCTCCTGAGGGTTCATGTCTTCCTCTCATTCTTGCTGACGATGTTGGGGCTCAGAACTCGGAACTCCTTCACTGGAGTCTTCTTGTGCTAACCCAGGCTTATACACAACGCCCTCTCAAAAAATGGTTACTGGTAACAGATCGAAAACCATATATGTCTGCTCCAATGGAGTTCCGGCTGGGGAAGTATGATTTAAATTCGAGATCTGAACGACACTCGGACTAGGAGGCGTAGTTTGATGGGCTGGAGAAAAAGAATCAAAAGGTTCAGAAGGGGGGTCTTCAATTTCGACCTCCACACTGTAGCTGCGACTTCGGCTATCTTCAAAAGAAGACATTTTATTTGAAAAGAAAGGATTTTTGAGAAAAGTACCTAGTTCTGAAGTCTCTGAGCTTTGAAAGTGGACCCAGAATTTCTGCTCGGTCTCAACAGATTTAGCTTGGAAGATAAGGGATGCGAAAGTGTAGAATGAAGAAGGAAATGGATATTTATAGGTGCAATTTTCTCGAAAAATGAGACACCCACTCGAAAAGACGCACCTTTTCAGTCTCAAAAGCCGTCAAAAGTGACAAAAACGTCACGTCCCCACGCCCGCTGACAGGACTGACACACCTCTTCGGTTCCTGCCTACGCAGAGTTGGTCCAACCAAAAGAGGCCACGTGTCCGTCATTATGGCACCGCAATTAATGCGCCGCTTCAAGCATTTATCGCTACATGCCGGGTGCCAGTGAAGGATGACTTTTGACGTTTCTTCTTTAAAGACTCATGATTAGCATTAAAGTTTAAATTCGTCTTCAGGAATTCTTCTCTTGGAATTAAACTTGGGGGCCATTGATGACACCCGAGCCGAGCTGGAAGAAATTGTTCCACGTGGCCATCCAGTACACGTATACGTGGGGCCCACAGGACGACATGAACCAAGCCAGTGATGTCAGCTGCAGTACCTTCTTGGTGGAAAATGCATGCGCGGGAATTTCAAAGGATAAATATCCGTCCATGCTTAGTGCTCCATTAGCACCAGAGGCTGCCACATGTCAGAATGTGGTTAAGATAAGTCACCGAGTGGCAAAAACTTGGCTAACATGCATGATTAGGAGAGGACATGTGTCCTTTTTATGTTATTTTACTAATTAGTGCAAAGATGACTATTGAAAACCCACTTACTAGAGGGGTATAAAAAGCCTCATTTAAGAGGAAAAAGACAAGAGAGAAAAATAAGAAGAAAAAGCACTTGTAAACGTATTGCTGTAAGAAAGACCGACCCCAATTTTCGGCTCGGCATTATATCAAAAGGCAGAATTAGCCATAAACAAACGCTCATTTACATTCCCACGTGTTAAACTTTTCATATATTTTGCTTGTTGACAAAAACGCACGTCAACAGATATTTTCCTAATTGTGAATATTATTGAGGAGAAATTTGTAGCTACAATAAGTCTATGGCTAGAACCTTAATGAAAAAACTTTAAATCATGAAATATGAAAAAAATAATGGTATGCATGAACATATTATGGAAATAAGGATACAGTTGTTGCCTGCTAAACTTAAGTCCTTTAAAGTTGAAATTTCTGAAGCATTTCTTGTTCATTTCATTCTTAACTCACTTCCATTAATGGAATGTGGTCCTTTTAAGAATTCTTATAACATAATAAGGATAAGTGGTCTATCAATGAATTATTGACCATGTGTGTTCAAGAGGAAGAGAGATTAAAGCATGAGATGCATGAGATACCTGAAAGTGCTCATATGGTAACTCGTGATAAAAGAAATGTGAAAAAAGAAAATGGTGTTTCTGGAGTCTACAAGACTGTCCAAATGAAGCATAATGGAAAAACGATTATCTGCTTTTTTTTTTTTTTTTTTTTTTGCAAGAATGTTGGACTTATGAAGAAAGATTGTCTCAAATATAAGAAATGGCTCAAAAAGAAAGGTAATTTTGCATTTACTTTTTTCAGTCAAACCTTATTGAAGCTCCTAGAAATACTTGGTGGACCTATCCGGTTCCTCAATTGACATTGTTAAAACATGCAAGGATTTCTAAACTTGCGAGAATCTAGCGGGAAGTGAATAAAGCATCTATACAGAAATCGGGTGAGTTCACATGGTGGAGGCTATTGGAAATTTTAAACTTGTTTTGGATTTTGGTGTTTGCCTATTATTGAAAAACATTTTATATGTTCCGTCTTTTCTAGAAACTTGGTTTCTATTTCTAGTATTATGCATACGTGTTTTTCTTTTCTTTTTACTATGTTTCTTTTGAATTTGTTAAAGATAATAAAGTTCTGGTTGTGGTTTTTAGTTTTTTTTTTTTGAGAATGGTTATGGTTTTTTAGTTGAAAACTTATTTAAGCTTTTATTAGATCCTAAGTTTTGAAACAAGTCTCATAGCCTTATTACCAACATTAGTAATAAGCAAAATATTGTAGATAAAAATCCATCAATGCTTTGGCATAAACGTTTGGGGCACATTTCTCTTGAAAGATTTAAGAGATTAGTAAAGGAATGAATTTTTAAGAATCTTGATGACAAAATATAGTACTTATGTAGAATGCATAAAAGGATAACGTACTAACAAGATTACAACTAAAAGTGTTACAAGAAGTATTGAGCTTCTTGAAATTATTCATACAGATATCTGTGGACCTTTTCACACACCTTGTTTAAATGGTAAGAAATATTTTATTTTATTTATTGATGACCACTCAAGATTTATGTATATCTACTTCTATATGAAAAATCTAGATCATTTGATGCTTTAAAAGGCAAAGTAGAGAAACAAAGGAAATTAAAAGGATAAACATAGTAAGATCTGATAGAGATGAGAAATATAAAGGTAGATACACAGAAAAGTGACAGCGAATCAATTCATTTGCAAAGTTTTTTTTATAGATGATGGTATTGTTGCCCAATATACTACTGCGGGTACACCACAACAAAATGGTGTTTAGAGAAGAAATTGCACCCTTATGCAAGTGATTAGAAGAAATTGCACCCTTATGCAAGTGATTAGAAGTATGATTAGCAGAAGACATTTACATGTATGGGGTTATCTAGTTGAAGTTGGAATTTTTAAGCCAAACATTGAGAAATTGGATTCAAGAACCGCTAATGGATATTTTATTGGATATCCAAATAACTCCAGTGGCTATAGGTTATATTGTCCTTCTCATACTCCTAAAATAGTTAAAGCTAGAATTTCAAAGTTTCTTGAAGGTTGTGAAGTTAGTGGGAGCGGAAATACTCCACAAGTGGGATTTGAAGAAATAAAAGAATTTGTTGATGCTTAGAAAACTATGGATTAGAATGTTGGCACCCCATTTTCATGTAATTTCTATAATTGTAATTGATAAAATATAGGTTGACTCTAAAGCAGCCAAGTAGATTGCAGAAGACTTGGTGAAGAAGGCATCAGAAGACTCAAAGTTGAATTCAGCAGATTCGCAACTGAGTTGGTTAATAGAAGACTCTCAGCAGAGTATGTCAGCTAAGTCTTTCAGAAGACTGACAAAGAGTGCATCAGAAGACACTCTCAGAAGATTCAAGTATTAGTCTTAAAGGGGTAAAGCAATTGAAGGACAAATTCAACTAAAGAAGTCTGTTGCTCTATGTCCATGGAAGATATACTTCAAATATCATATGAAGTACAATGTTTGACCATAAATATGCAAGACATTTATGAAGGCAATGAGGTTCAACCTATTAGAAGGCACCTGCAGTCTGCCATTTTCAGAAAGCGGCAGAAAGCATAAGAATACAAGGAAATGTCAACATCAAAGCTGCAAGAAAAGACATGTCAATTGTCCAATAGTGAGATTTGAGTTTTGTCTGTCTTTTCAACGGACAAAATTCAAATCTTAACTATAAAAACTGAGGATTTCTCAGAGAGAGAAAATGAGACACAAGGCACAAAAATCTGTGAACAAGCAAGAATTCTAAAATCTCTCTCACGTTTATCTGCAATCCTTGAGCTTCATCAAGAACACTTCATCAAACACACACTATAAAAGATTGAAGATGGCATTCTATTTAAGAGGAAACTTGTGGAAACAATTGGGGTTTACACTATCTTGGATTGAAGAAGTGCATTGAGGTTCCTGACAAACCAAGATTCTGAGTTGTTGAGGGTTGTATGAACAAATCCTGCAAGTTCAGATAGCAGAAGTAACTGGCGGGTTGTCTAGTGAAGAGATGAGTCCATACTGTAGTTGGATGTGTGATCAAGGCTACTAGGGTTGTATCACTTTGTAACTAAAGTCACTTGTTACTTAGTGGATTCCTCCTGGAGTAAGAGATAATTGAATAGAGGAATTACCCCATCCTCAAACCATTATAAATATTGTGTCTTTACATTCTTGCACTTACATTTCTGTACATTTACATTCTGTTATTTGTTTTCCATCCATATTGAACAATAACTCTCTAAATACACTAAGTGTTGATTAACCAAACTCAAAAGGGTGTACGTCTTCCACTGACTTAAAAGAAAATTGGTCTTATAAGCAGTTGACTTTGTTCAGATGAAGTACTCTATCAGCAGCTCTTTCAAGAGAATTGTTGAGTGGTTAACTCTCATGTTGAATCTCAACCCAGTTGTCTAAAGACTTAGTTGTTTTCTTAAAACTATGGTTTGTGAGAATAAAAAATTTGTAAAGTCTATTCAATCCCCTTCTAGACTTTACATGACACCCTTTGGGACCTCAAGTGGTATCAGAGCGGTTGGTTCAAAGAACCTTCCACATTGGTTACTAAACTATATAATGTTTTTTCAAAAATAACCAACACAGTTAGTTTCTCAAGTTTGTAAAGAGTTATCATAATGGAAGCAAATCTAACTCGTATTCCTATATTCTCTATTGAAGAATTTGATGGTTGAAAAATAGATATGCAGACACATTTCTATGTACTACGTGATGAGATGTGGTTTATCATCGAGGATGGAACCATTAAGATCACAAAGGTGAATACAGTTGTTGCTAGAGAAGTAGCTAAAGAAGATGAAGTTGCAATAACACTTGAGGTTGATAAGCCATGAAGCGAATGCACTAACGAGGATAGAAAAAGGCACAACTTGGATAATATGCGAAAAGACATACTATACGAAACATTGATAAAGTCATGTTCAACAAGGTTAAATCATGAAAAACAGCAAAAGAGATCTAGGATAAGCTGACTCTAATCATGTGAGCGCACAGAATAGATTAAAGAGAATAAGCTTACAGTTGCAATGCAAAAGTTCGAAAATTTCAAGATGATGTTTGGAAAGTTATTAGACCAGTTAGATGCAAGATTATAGAGATAATAAATGAGTTATCTGCCCTTGAAAAGGAATATACACAAAAAAAAAAATATGTATGAAGATCCTTAGAGCCCTACCAGCTGAGTGGGAGATGAAAGTTATGGCAACATGCACTCAATGGACCTCAAAAAAATATCAAATCCATGAGCTATTTACATATTTGAAGGCCTATAAATTTGAGCTCAAGAGAAAAGAGCAGGATGAGATTGCTGCTCCCAAAACTGCTGTCTTGTTAGCAAGTGAGTTTAAGTCAACAGACTCAAATCATTCTATTGACAAGGAAGAAATTTACTTGATGGTTAAAAGATTCAACTATTCTTTAAAAAGAATTATTAGAGGAACAAATGAGAGTCGTCTAAAAGGCATTAAGCTCCCTCCAAGGTAAAAGAGGAAAGACCACCCAAGAAAGTTGATAAAAAGATAGAAACCTTGTGCTAGAATTGCAGACAGTCAGGTCACTTTGCAGGTGACTTCCCCTATCCACTAGTCAACAAGTACAGAAATGAAGAAGAAAAGAGAGTCTTCAGGGAGAGAAGAAAAGAAAGAAAGAAGGCCGTGTTGGCTGAGATAGAAATAACTAAATTCAAAGATGTAGAAGAGTCAGATGACAGTGAAGCTGACTACTCATCTGATACTGATGAAGATGCACTCATATGTCTCATGGCCAAAGAACAAGAAGATGAGGTAATTCCTAACTCTTTTGATTCCGATTTTGATGATAGTGATCATGACACACACACATCATCACTCACAGATCTTTATGAATCATTAGGCAAAATGATGAGAGATTTTGAGCACATAAAATCCTCTCACACACTTCTAAATGAGGAAAACAGCCAACTCAAATTCCAACACTCACAACTGGCTGAAGAGTTGAGAGCTCTAACTCACTTAGCTGATGAGAACAAAGAGTCGAGAGCTAAAATTGAAAAGGTCAAAGCAGAGTATACTGCTAAAAGAAAAGAGAGAACAAGAGCTTAAAATGTTATTGCATCACTCACAAATTATCTAAAACATTCGATGAGTTGATGACGATACACAAAGAGATTGGCGATAAGGCTGGAGTAGGCGTTAACTCCTTTGTGATTGCACAAACCCCAAGAATGATCTTAGAAAAGGAATCCTCAAGTAATGAGGGAAGCAAGAAGTCTAAGACATCATATATTGCACCTACACATCACCATCAATAGCACACACATGCTGGACTTGGATACAAAGGCAAAGGAAAGAAGCCAGATGAGTACAGTGACAAGACTGCTGAAACTAAATTCAGAAAAGTCTATCAACAGACTCCTAACATGAAGTATTCTGTGAAATCAAAACAGAACTACCAAAAGTCTTATAACTTTCAAAGAAAGAAAGCAAATGATATGAATGGTAGAAAGGATCCAACACAAGTTAATTAGTCCCCAGCAACGGTGCCAAAAACTTGTTCGCCTTATTTTTAGCTTCAGCGCAAGTGTACGGTGTAGTTTATAGAATAGGATTAGCAAGGTCGAATCCACAGAGACTAATAAACTAATGTACTAAATATTAGGATTGTAATAGTCTTATTTTTATCTAGACGATCGAAATTGAGTGATTGGTTTTGTAAAAGCAAGACAAGAATTTATCATAAAAAGACAGAATAAGAGTTGATTGAAAGATCAAGGAGATGAATGGATTCCTGGGTTATGGTTTCAGTTAATATCCCCTTTTGTCATCAGATTAATCACAAGCAAAGTTATTAGTATTCTTCCCTATAAGACAATGACGAAAGTATTTTACCCTGTCTCTCAAGATGTATGTAAAAACGTTGATTGGATTATCTACGCTCGCATCTCTACTCAACATAAGATATCCAACTCCCAAAAGCACAAAAGATTATAAATCCTCACAAATATTCACAGACTTCTCTATCTTGCAAATACTCATGTCAAGTACTCAAAGATCTAGTATTGGAATTCATATCTCGAATTATGAATCAATAAATCAAAGCAAGTTAAACCAATAGCCATTTGATAAAACAAGTGATAAAACAAATTACTCGAATAGGGTCTGAAAATAATAACTTTAATTGCAATTAAACATCAACAAAAATATCCATCAACCTAATCCCAAACCTGGGAATCACAAGATGTTTAGTCAAACATGGGAAATAAATAATTCATAGACAAATTATTCAAGTTCATATCTAACTAATCGAAAATAAATGATACTATGGGATGAGCAAACTCAGGGATGTCGATGATCTCTCGATCTATCTTCAATCCTCAAGCGTGTGGTTGCGACCTCGATCAATCTCCCAAATCCTCCGGTAGAAGGTTGCTCTTTTCTCTGCTTTTTAGGGCAAAAATCAGTGTGTCCTCGTTTGGGGCCGCCTCATCTCTATTTATACTTTTTTTGGGTCAAAACCTCATTAAAATCTGTCAAACCCTATTTTTCCGGCACAGACGCACGGACCGTGCGACTCGCGCATGACCAGCCCGTGCGTCAGGCCATAGGATAAGTCACTCGCTGAGTTGATGCACGGATCATGCGCTCCACGCACAACTAGCCCTTGCGTCAGACCGTGGGCAGTGTCTGCACTGGTGATGGCGCACGGGCCGTGCTATAGATGCATGCCCTGCCCGTGCACACCTGCTAGAGCTGATTCTACTCTGTTTCTTTCCGTTTCTTGCCCGGTTCGTCTGACTTCGTCTCGCTTCAACTCCAAACATCATACATTAGTTTGATTATTGGCGGTCCTTTACCGCAATGCTCCGAATTATCACCAAAATGCTACAAATATAAATTAATTCCTACAAAACGAGCAAAGCATAATACCTTTTCCACTTTAAAAGAATATAGCCCATTTTACTTAAGTAATGCATGCATCTCAACTTATTCTACCCACAATTAAGCCCAAATACATGCAAAACTCGTACCAATCAAAACCCCCAAACTTAAACTATTGACAGTCCCGGTCAACGCTTTATACACAAGACAAAACACCAATGGGAGTAATGAAATGCAATCAAGAACAACACATCAAAATTCATGTCGTTTCTCCATAGACGTCAAGCAATAAATCAACCAAGCCTCGAACATCTAACACAGAGCACAAGTCAATTAAAACCATGGCAAATGCTTCAAATCACGACTCTCACGGATCAAGTGTATACTCTCCTCTCAAGAATAATAAGGGACGTGTATTCGCTCAAATCATATCAATGTTGAAGAATTACCATAAGCTTGCAAATCATCTGACATCTCCACCACTCGAATGTATGCAATTCATAAATCAAAAAGGACTTTTCTTTAGGTTGTAATGAAGGCTCTTTGGTTAGGGTAGGGAAATATGGAAAAAGTGACTCAAACTCAAGCGTATAGACTGGTAAGCACATCTTTTACTCAATCAATTATTCTCATTCAAACCAAACATGCTATTCCAATCACCTCTTGTTCTTATCAACATTTTGTATCTCTTTTCACCCTTTGTTTTTAATATCCACTTTCTTTCGCCTCACATCACCAATCCCAGCCTATAAGTTCATTTAAATCTAACTCACTTATAAAGTCGATTTTTTTTCGACTCTTTTGTGAGTATATATCCTCTCTTTTCCTCATTTTCTTTCTTTTTTTTATTCCCATCAACCAACACTTACACAATTAGCTAAATTCCCGACATCCTATCATTCAACCTTATTCAATCCCCTTACTCAATGCTATATGGTAAAGTCTCGGGTAACAGATATATCAAGTTAAGGCTTGAAATGTGGCTATCAAAAATTAGGCAACATGCTCAAATTGGCTAACTAGGGAAATTCAATATCATTAGGTAGACAAAAAGCTTGAAAGGCTTAACAAAAATGGCCTTAAATCATTTTCATAAATTGCATACAACATGTGACTTTGACAGAGATACCAGAGCAAGTTCTAGAATTCAAATCAACATGAATGACACACTCAATCAACAAACAAGACTGCATAATATGAAAGCAGTAAAGGCTCAAAGCTCACAGGCTTGCAATTGTGTAATTCAAAGCATAACAACCATGTTTTCAATATTCACATGTTCCATATCATCTATTCTCAACGCGATCAACTCACACCCAACACCCAATTCAAAACAACACAAACTGTTTCAAAGAATGCTCCCAAGGTCACAACAAGCATCACAATAGCGGTCAACTCACTCCCTAAAAACCTAATAAAGCAATAAACGTGCTAAAACCGAAACAAGCGTCTAATGCAATGCAACCTACATGCTCTAAATGCAACTATATGAATGCTAATATATATATATATATATATATATATTGCCACACCCTTCAAATTAAATAACTCCCTCTCCTCCCAAACTTGAATGGAATTATATCGCATAGAAGACAAGATAGAATTTCAAAGAAAAGTGTGGAATGGACCTGACTCACTACGGGGGTGGCGGCGGAAAGTGGCCCTGGGAGATGTGCCACATATGTTTCTGATGCATCATCTGCCTCATCTCCAGTTCCCGATGTTCCTGCGCCTGGTGCCATTGCTCTTGTTCCGTCCTGAAAGTACGAAACTCATCCTAGTGTTGCCTGAAGTCATCTCTTGATCGCCTCATGCTCTCCTCAAGAGCAAATAGTCCTGTCTTTGTAATCTGGCCCCCCACGCTCCTCACCTTGGTGGGAGCTCTCAGGTATGTAGGGCACCCCTTGGCGGAACCCTTGCTCAAAACCCCTCTTCTGTCGGTCATACTCCATTGCCTCAACTGCCAACTCATCCTCATCAGGCAACCCGGCGACCCTTCACCTTTTTCGTGCAAGCATGGATTCCATGACTCTGGTATGCGCCTCAGAGTTCATCAATCAATTGGCCTGATCATTCATGTTGACCCGCGATTGTGAGTTGCGGGTTAGGCAAAGTGGGAAGCGCGTTCGACCCTTTGTTGGAAGAGGGTCATGCCCTCTTCTTTCGTTATAATTTTCATTTGGCGTAGGGCATTCATGTTAATCTTCCTACTGCCTTCAATGGGCTCCAAGCCTCTCAAATCCACACGAAAATGCCGAGCAATGGGAGTGATCATTTCCCCAATCAATATCATACCACTGGGCTGCTTGGCCACAAATTCAGCATGTTCTGCAAAATGGGTCGCCGTGTTGTAGGGGGTACAGGTTAGCGTACACCACAGTAGGTATAGCTCCCGCACTTGCATACCCCCATTGTTGTGTCGGGCGAAGACAGAGTGAGCCGTGACCTTCTGAATATACCTGAAAATGGGGTTCCGGAGCGATGATGCTTTAGCCGCGTGCGGCTCATATATCATTGGGCCTGTCTTCGGCGTCTGAACCAATAATCGCAAAATTCATACTGGCTATAGTGTTCGGCATTTTTGTAAAGGGCGTCAGTAGGTACCTTGAAAATGGCATTGAGTTGGGCAATAGATAAATGCCGCCGCTCGTTTCCTAACTGGAAATGTACCTCAAATGGCTCAAATTTCCTCCTTGTTTGTAGACATCAATTGAGCTAAGGAATTCGAGCGAGTTTTTTGTACGTTGGCCACCTCCCTTGCATGAAAGCGGTCCACCCAACCCGTTCAAATAGCTGCCAGACATCATTGTGTATCCCAAGAGTTTGGGTACACTCGTCATTGGCATATCTCATTGGTGCCATTGGTCGGGTGACCAACTTATTCCATCGCTCCAATTCATTAAATTCATCAAGCCAAGAAGAACAACCCTCAGAAAACGGGCTCTCGGGTCCATCGCTTGAGGTGCGATTGCGGCCCCTCGTGGGCGTCCTTTACCCTATTGGTTTCTTCGGTCGACCATAAGGTCAAGTTTGTACCTAGCAAAACAAATATGAGAATCCGAACATGCCAAGTATAACAAGAACAAGATGAATTCAAGCCAAACAAGTCATATAAGGCATGATGTCTCTTCCCTACAATTTAATCATCAATTAAGCTCCCAAGCCTAAATAACAATGCAATTGCAGAGAATCATAGCCACTAACACCCTAAACATTCAAACTCATGCAAGATTCATCATCAAACAACCACATATATCTCAATTCAACAAGACCACAACGTGTTCGATAATATGCCTCATTGAATAATTCAAGTAAAACATGGCAAATTCATCAAAACATGCACCAAATATAAACCCTAATCCATAATCTTCAAGAAATTCGAAAAAAAACTTGAAGTTCTTACTGGAATTCTCGAAAATTAGCAAAGGGGCGAATTTGAAACCCTGGGTGCTTCCTTCAACCAAAATCTCAACCCAAAGCAAGTATGTGTGCTCAATTCGTGTGTGGTTAGTGTTGGAGGCGAGTTTTTGAAGTGAAAACCAAGTGAAGGGGTCGATTTCTTGAGATATGATGAGAGATTTTTCGATTTACGGCTCAAGGGATTTTTTAGAAGTGAAAAATCATACCTGGTTCATGATCGTTTTTAAGTTCAGCTGACAAACGCACGGGTCGTGCGCGCTGTGCACGGGCTGCCCGTGCATCATGCCGTAGAAGTGGGTCAAAAGCCTTCAGTGTACGCACAGGCCGTGCGCATGGCGCACGCCCAGCCCGTGCGTCCTGCCGTACCAAACTTAAAATTTTTCAATTTTTCGTTTTTTTTTAAAGTAAAGCAATTAAATCCTAACTAATCACAGGGAAAAAAATGAAATAAAAAAATTATACAACAAACCATTGGGTTGCCTCCCAACAAGCACTAAATTTAACGTCTATAGCTTGACGCTTGTATAACTCGATCACGGCTCCTGTAAGGAGAGGCGTGATACCTCTTCTTTTTTATCTCTATGAAAGTAGTGCTTAATCCTCTGGCCATTCACCATGAATGTCTCCCCATCCCTAGACAACAATTCTACTATTTCTGGGGGATTTAACACTTTCTTAATCACAAACGGCCCCGACCACCGAGACTTGAGTTTTCTGGGAAAGAGTTTAAGGCGCAAGTTGTACAAGAGAACTTGTTCACCGGGTAAAAACTCTCTCTTCTTAATCATCCTATCATGCCATCTCATGGTGCACCCCTTGTAAATCTGGGAATTCTTGTAGGCTTCATCTTTGAACTCTTCCATCTCATTCAAATGCAATAGCCTCTTTTCACCCGCTGTTTTGAAGTCAAGATTTAACTTCTTTACAGCCCAAAATGCCTTGTGCTCTAATTCCACAGGCAAGTGACATGATTTCCCGAATACCAACTGATAAGGTGATGTGCCTAATGGTGTCTTGAATGCAGTCCGATATGCCCATAATGCATCATCTAAGAGGCACCGGATCCATCAAGAAAAATGGTTTAGAAATCACATATGTTGCATATGTTGAACGCCTCAACTTCAACCTGTTAAGCATTAGCCAACCCTGTGACAAGGGCTATATGTTGGATTCAATATGGGAGTGTGCCAAATCAAAGACACAGAATCAAATGAAGTAGTGCTGCAAGGTTCCAGACAAAAGAACATGTATGTGGTAGATTGGTCGACTGCCACACCAAGCACTTGTCTGCTAGCAAAGAGTACAACCGAATCAAGTTGGTTGTGGCACAAGAAGCTGAGTCACGTAAATTTCAACACAATTAACAAGCTTGCAAGGAGTAATCTTGTAGAAGGACCGCGGACTCAAAGTGTACAAGAAAGAAAGTGTTTGTGATGCATGCCAGATGGGAAAGCAAATCAAATCATCATTCAAAGAGAAATCAAGTCCATCTTCAACAAGGATATTGCATCTGTTGCATATGGACTTATTTGGTCCAGTTGAGCCAGCTAGCATAAGTGGAAAGAAATACACTCTAGTGGTGGTGGATGATTATTCAAGATATACATGGACAATTTTCATGTGCAAAAAGAAAGAAACCCTGCAAAATTGAGTTTGTCAATGGAATAATAACTCAGTATTGTGTTGAAAATGGTATTGCTCATGAATTATCTGCAGCAAGGACTCCACAGCAGAATGGAGTAGCAGAAAGAAGAACAGAACTCTCAAGGAAGTCGCAAGGACCATGTTGGGTCAAGCAGGTGCGCTAAAAGATTTTGGGTGAGGTCATCAACACCGCATGCTATACTCAAAATAGATGCATGATAAATAGACAGTTGACAAAGACTCCCTATGAGATTTGGACAGGGAGAAAGCCAAATGTTGCATATTTTAGAATATTTGGATGTAAATGTTTTATCCACAACAATGAAAAGGATAATCTAAAGGCTTTTGATGCTAAAGCTGATGAAGGTATCTTCTTGGGATACTCAGCTGAGAGCAAAGCCTATAGAGTGCTGAACAAGAGGACAATGGTCACAGAAGAGTCTATCCATGTGGTTTTTGATGAACCCAATGTAAATGGAGAAGACATTGAAGAGTTAGCTGATAAGCTGAATCAACCAACTATGCAGAAGAGCCCCTATGTTGAAGCTGAAGCTGGAACAATCAATCAAGATGAAGGTGAAATAGCTGAATCTCAAAGACAGCTAGAAAATCTGCAGCTAAGTGATGATGAGAGAGCTGCTCAAGGCAATACAGCTGCAAGGCGACTGAACCCAGCTGACTTACTCCAACCTGATGTGAGATGGCTGAGAGACCATCCACCAGAGCTAGTCATTGGAGATGTAAGAGATGGTGTAAGAACAAGAAGCTATGTTCACTTGTTTTATTTCCCAAATAGAGCCAAAAGATGTGTCCCAAGCATTGGATGACACACATTGGATTCAAGCCATGCAAGAAGAGCTGAATCAGTTTGAAAGGAATAAAGTATGGGAATTGGTTCAAAGGCCAACCCATCAAAATGTTATTGGCACAAAATGGGTGTTCAGAAACAAAATGAATGAGGAAGGTTATGTGGTAAGGAACAAAGCAAGATTGGTAGCCAAAGGGTATTGCCAAGAAGAAGGAATAGATTTTGATGAAACATTTGCTCCTGTTGCAAGACTAGAAGCAATAAGGATATTTCTTGCCTATCCGCACACAAGAACTTCATTTGTATATGTTGAACAACCTCCAAGATTTGAGCAGAAGACTCTTGGAGATAAGGTGTACAAACTCAAGAAAGCTCTATATGGATTGAAACAAGCACCTAGAGCATGGTATGATACATTATCACAATTTCTGACTGAAAATGGATTTACAAAAGGCAAAGTAGACAGAACACTCTTCAGAATTCAAGATGGAAAGAGTATATTGCTTGTTCAAATATATGTGGATGATATTATTTTTGGATCCACAAACAAGGAGCTGTGTGATAAATTCTCAAACCTCATGCAAGGCAAATTTGAAATGAGCATGATAGGAGAGCTGACATTCTCTCTAGGACTTCAAGTAAAACAGCTGAAGGATGGAACCTTCATAAGTCAGACAAAATATACCAGGGATCTAATGAAGAAATTTGGTATGGAAGAGAAGTCTTCTGTGAAAATACCAATGAATACATCAGTCAAGATGGACATGGATGCAGATAGTAAGCCTGTGGATCAAACCAGATACAGAGGACTTATTGGATCACTGCTCTATCTCACAGCAAGTAGATCAGACATCACCTTTGCAGTAGGTGTATGTGCAAGATTCCAATCTGCTCCAAAAGAAAGCCACATGACTTCAGCTAAGAGAATCTTAAGATACTTGAAGAGAAGCCAAGAAGTCGGCTTATGGTATCCAAAGGAAGGTGGATTCAAGCTAATTGGTTACTCGGACTCCGACTATCTTTGGATGTAGAGTTTGAGGAAGAGTACCTCGGCAAATGTCAAATGCTCGGAAACGGGTTAATTTCTGGTTTAGCAAGAAGCAAAACTCAATAGCCACATCTACAAACAAGCAGAGTACATAGGCTGGGCAAACATTTGTTGTGCCCAAGTCTTATGGATGAGACAAAGAATTGAGAGATTATGATGTTGAAGAAAAAGAGATTCCAATTATGTGTGATAACACAAGTGTTATTGCAATCACTTAATCTCGTGTTGCACTCAAGAACAAAGCACATTGATGTCGATATCACTTTATAAGAGACCATGTTGAAAAGAAGGACATCACCTTGAATACATCTCAACCGATAATGAGTTAGGCGACATATTCACAAAGCCATTATGTGAATCAAGATTTGAAGAACTCAAGCATGAGCTAGGCTTAATTGAGCTAAGTTGACACTTAAAACTCAAGGAGAAGAGATGGAACGTGAAAAGATGAAAATAGAGTGGAGCTCTCGAATCGACTAAGTGAATCACCAGATCGGAAAGTCACCAGACGAGTTAAGTTCCGACAAAATTTGAGTCACTATGTGGATAGAGAGAAGAAGAGTTGAGTCAGGTAAGGAGTAAGCTGAGTCATTTATGAGCTAAGTGACAAAAACGCAGTCGTTTTTAATAAGCAGGAATGTTTTTAAGGATGATGTCAGCGTAACAATGACAGTGCGATTAAAAGTCGCACGACAAAGCATATGATTGGATATAAATCTTTGCCGCATTAAATGCGGGCAATTAAATGCTAATCGCGTGCTAACTGAGCCGTCGATCTTGATCAAATTTCAAAAACCGAAAGCACGTCCTTTCATAACCCATATATACCATTTTGTTCAGTTTCTCTCTCACATTACTCAAAACTGTTCATCCCTCCAAAAGCAAAGAAAGCATTTTTCTCTCAAAACCCTACCAGTCTTCAAGGCAAGTTAGTCAAGGTTCGTTCGGTAAAACTCAGAAAAATGGCATCAACCTATGATTTCACAAAGCTAGGGAAGTAAATCCACACAGGTTCCACCGTGGATTTTGAAGGGATGGTTAAACAGGGTTCCGATGAAACCCTTGTGAAGAAGATAGCTGACAAAATCGAGAAATCTGGACTGAAACCCTTTCTCACGATGGAGTTTCAGATGACATACGTTGAGGAGGTAGCATAGTTCTACGTGAACGCTGAAGTTCACGACGAAGGCATCAAGTCCTCTGTTCACGGAAAGGATTTTACAATCACTGCGAAGATCTAGCGGAGCATTGTTTGCTGCCGTCGGAAGGTGCACCAGAGATATTTGAAGCTGATGTAAACTTGGTTGCTGCATGGAAGGAAGTGGCCAGACCGGAATGTGCTGCGAAGGTGGTTTACACAGCTGATAAGAAGCTGCTGAAGGACGATTATCACAAGTTGATGGATATCGTCGCAAAATGTGTGGATATGAAGTTTGGAAGCTTCAATCACCTATCCAAAACGGCCGATCGTCATGGCTGAGATCATGGAGGAGAAGAAGGTCAACTGGGCAGAATTCGTCTACAGCAGACTCTGCCAGAATGTTGCAAATAAGTCATTCAAGGACGATGGGTCATTTGGAGGATCTTTGGGCTATGGCCTTGTAGTTGGCCGCTTGATGGAGGTGAAGGGTGTTCCACTCCGACATGGAAAAGTATTCCATGTCAACAAGAAGATGTTCTGGGCAAAGCTTTCAGGAGCTCAGAAGAGAGCTTACGCCAAGAGGGCGAATACCAGTGAGGGGGAATCAGCTGACCCTGAGGAAACAGTTGTTATCTCCCGTCCAAAGAAGAAAGCTGCCCATGCAGCTGCAAAGAAGATAGTTGCCCCTGCAGCAAAGAAGAAAACCGCACCTGCCCCTGCAGCCAAGTCACCTGCCCCTGCAGCCGCGGTGGAGAAGGAACCATTAATACCTTCTCTAGGGATTAAGAAGAAGAGGACTGCGTCTTGGAAGGCAGCTGCCTCTAAGAAACTGCAAAGGCTTTTACCTTCGAGTAACCGGAGGAAGTGGAACCAGACATTCCTTTGGTGAAAACCAAAAGAAGAAGAAGAATCACCAAGCTCTCCAACTTGAAAAGATGACTGAGTCTGCCACTCAGCTGGAGAAAATCAGAGAGACTGGGGAAGAAGTACAGTCTCCAGAAGTGCTCGATGAAATCGCCAAGTCTGCTGAGGCCGATCAACAGAGGCAAATCGAAGACCCAGCTATGGACAGTAACAAATGAGAACAAGAAAGCAAGCGCAGAGATAGTGAATCTCTCCTCGACAGGATCGTGTCTCCACTGCGCAGATGTCTTTTGAGGGTGAAGAGCGCAAAAAAGCTACCCTCCATTCCCCGAAAAAGGAAGGACAACAAAGAAGATGACGATGATGTGATTATGCTCTCTCCACCATATCCAGACATCCAAAATCGTCTGTGCGAATGGAGGAAGTGGAAGTTGAGTCGCTCGAGGGAATAGTTCGAAAGACCTGAATTCATTGAAGAAGAAGAAGAATTGATGAATTTCCTCGGCTTGACCACAAATGGTCCGTGCAATCGGATGAAGAGAATCGCCAGATATCTTGCAGATCTTCAAAGAAAAGGAGGAGAGATTCGGAGGAAGTCAAGCTCGTGAGAAGGCCAACATCTGTCCTTTCACTGGAACCACTGATCATACTCATCCTCACTTCGATGCCTTCTCAGGAAGTGATGAGGACTTGGACCCAGCTGCTGCTACAGAGGAGTTGGAAATGCAGCAAGCCATGCGGGAATCCAGGATAATGCATGAGCAACAGCTGACGGAAGGACCTGGAGAATCCTCCAAATCTCAGCTGGAAATTGATCCATTGGGAGTGGTACAACAGATTGCCACTGTTATTGCTGCAACCACTTCCCCAGCTCACTCAGAGGATGGATCTAGGGGACCTGGCGATGAAACTGGGAACTTGGGGACCCAAGTCGAGCCAACCCATGTTGAAGGTGTCTTACCACCTGCCCCCACGGCATAACACTCAAAGGACACAGCCGGGAGTCTGGAGAAGAGTGACCCCATCATAAGTCACTCAGCTGGTGTGCCAGCTGAGGGGAAACTCCCTCCACTGCAGCTAGGTCGGAGGATGTTGCAGATGACTCCACCATGAATATAGGAGGTGAAGTGGAGAAGGAACAAGAAAAAACACCACAGAGTTGTCTTGTAAGCTCGGACAGTTGAGTCTGTCTCGGTGAAGTGCCAACCGCTCCGCAGGCCGATGACGCCGCTGATGCGATCAAAAGGCACAGGATGGATCTGCCCCGGGAGTTAACACTCTAGGCAATGAAAGTGCAATCCACGGAGTTGAGACTCCTGTGGATGCCACTGTAGAAGACCCTAAGACAGTTGAATCTGTCGAAGGGAATGTCCAAGGCCTAGCTGCAGTTGAGACTGCAGGAGGTAATGAAGGCCTACGGGAGGTTGAGACTTCCCGAGGTAAAGAGGCAGAAACACAGAACATATCTCCTGTCCACATTGATGATTCTGAGAAGGAGATAAGTGCCCTTCATGATTCCCAAGACAACCCTGACATAACTTTTCTAGGATCTGAAGGTGAAGATGAAGCTGAGTCCTCACCTCCTGCAAATCTAAAAGACTCAGCTGAGGATGTTCAACCCAGTACGAGCAATCCAGACCTCAAGGCTGCTCGACAAACGTTCAATTTTGATGATGAGCCACTCCTTCAAGTCTTATCATCTTCCGATGACGCTACTGATACGGCCGAGGAAGCGATCAACTCAACAGACAAACCACAGTGAGACCAAAGAAGAAGTCATTAAGACGATTGAGGCTCACCACCGGGTCAATACCATCAGAGGCCCCAGCTGGAACAGAATCATCTGCGCAGGCTCCCAAAGCTGCAGCAGACTCCACTCAACCAGGCACATCACAGGCACGCGTAACCGTGGAATCCATACCATATGTCCGTGATGATGCATTTGAAGAGACTTTCCCTTTCTCAATTAAGCTGCCTGAACTTGATGAAGAAACATCTCGAGAGCAGAGACGCTTCAACGTCCAACCTGACCCTGTTATTCCCACAGATACCATCGTCCCAGCAAACTTTGATTTTGATACTGCTTGGCCGCCAGCTGAGACAGAGGTGACAGCTGAGGTTCGAGAGGTCTTCAAGACAATCTTTGCGGAGATTGATAAGATGGAAAGGCACCAAGCCATATTGGATATGCGGCTGGACAACAGAGATGCCAATCTTACGGCCGATCTGCGTGGAATAGTGGTCAGAATCGGGAATGGTGTCAACAGCAGCGTACAATGCGTTTAGAACAGGTCAGATATTTCAAAGCATTGTACAATAAAATGTTGATCCGGAGCGCTAATAATGCTGATATGAAGAGGAGGATGCAAGAAAACATTGACAGAATGCATGCCTTCCACAACACTGAAATGAAACTGTTGCGTGAATTTCACAAGAAAGAACTTCCGCATCGAGGAGAATATGGATAATAAATTCAGCCTTCTCATGGCTGAAATAAAGCTGGTGGCAGCTGAATCCAAAGCCACCCGCTCAGAATTCCGAACAGCATACTCCGCAGCAGAGACTCAAGCAAAATTGACTATCGCCAGATGGACTTCATGCTTGGGTGAAAAGTCTGTTCCCAGGGGTTCCTCTCTCCTTTGATGATGCCAAAAGGGCGAAGAGGAATACCTGAAGATGTTGAAAGGGTCGGTAGTTGAGAAAAAGGACGCATCTGTTGAGAAGCAGAAGAAAACAGCTGAAGAACAGAAGAAAGAAAAGGGAAAAACAGTTGAGGGGGAAGGTTCAAAGGATATGACTCTAATGGTTGCTAGAACCCCTCAACAAGGACTTGTCACACCTGACGTTATAAGCAAACTTCCAGTGACTCTGCCGCTCCAACACTCTGTTGTACCTATGTCTGAGAAGAGAAAAATTGTAGAAGCAGGGATGAAGGAGGTTGAAGGAAAAATGGATGCCCGTGTGATGGACATATTGAAACAATACGGAGGCATTCCGATAGGAAGAGACACTGATGCCATCCCAGACGATGGAAACAAGCCACGATCAGTAGAAGAATTCAAGATGCTCGAATCCGAGGGATACTTCAAAAATATGTCCATAGCCCAAGCGTGGGACTTGTACTGGGAAAAAGGCCTTAAGTCATGCGAAGAAGTTCGACAGTGCAGGACTACTAGCGATCGCTCTGTTTGGAAAGAAGAAGGCTCGACAATACACGCCCAGAAGAAGAGGAATAAGCAGTGGAGGAAGAGGTTTTCAACCTAGACCTGTACCCAAAAACATTAAATATGTAGATCCGGGCAAAAAGGGAAGGATCTACTGGGCTAGATATGATGAAGTAGCCAACCGGGAAGTGGCTAGGAAGAATGCTGACTATGTCAAAAGGATTGAAGAAGAAAATAGAAAACAAGATCAGCTGTGGGAAGAGAGTCAACAAAGACAGGAAAGAAAGAGAAAAGACGAAGGTGCCAGAAGAGCCTACGAGAAAAGGAAAGCAACTGAAGATGAGAAGAAGAGAAAGAGAGCAGAGGGAGGAGCTGAGTCAAGAAGAAGAGGAAAGAAGGAGACAACGAATGCGATGAAGTGTTGTTGTCCATCCCTTCATGTATTTTACTGTTGTAAATACATATGTATGTAAGTCGTCTGTACATTGAATAAGAATTGTGTAATCTCTATACTTGCGTAGATATAAAATGCTATGTTTGCTATGATACACACTGTAAACAGCTTTGTAAAGGAAGAGAATGTTATGATCAATAAAAAGATCGATTCTACGCATACATTCTCTGTTACTACATTGCCTGTATGTATCTTTGATGCTTACATTTTGTATGTATGTTTTAAGTTTTGGCATCATCAAAAGGGGGAAATTGTTGGGAAATTATTGTTTAGATTTTGATGAATGTCATGTAAAACTTAGACTAGAAAGTTGGCACCCCATTTTCCTTGTAATTTGCATTGTAATAGATAGGGTTGTACGAGCTGAGTTAAGTCAGCTATGCCTGGATATGCAAGAAGTCAACTGAAGATTAAAATGAAGACTCCGCTGTAAAGCAGCTGAGCATGGCAAGAAGGAGAAGTCAAGAACTCGACTCAAGGAGTATCAGCTGGGATACAGCTGTGTGAAGTGTCAGTCAAGTCAACTCAAGAAGCCAAGTCTCAAGTTGAAGTGACAGATGAGTTATCCATTGACTGCGAGCTGACTCGAAGTCACCTGGGGAAGTTAGAGAACTGCGGTCAAGTCAAGACAACTGAAAAGAATCCGTTGCACAGAAGTCAAGAAGGTTACTTAAATAAGTAATACTTCCATGTTGCCATGTCTTAAAGTGTTCAGTCTTAGAAGCGTGCAAAAGGAATAAACCAATGGGAAGCACTGCACCTTGTGTCAGACTCTGAAAAGCTGAATGTTCATTTAATACGAAGAAATGTCAATATCAAGGACTGCAACAAGACAAGCCAACGAACACTAGTGACTTTTGAAAATCAACATATCTCTTCAACGGGCAGATTTTTGAGAGATCACTATAAAAGGCTGAGGAATCACTTTGAGAAAAGGTTACCTTGCATACCTGAACCACGAACATTGAAGCATTTATTCAAACTGTAACCTGCAACATATTCTCAAGTTATTCAAGCAAAATCCTCAAGCCTAAATTTCGAAGGAAATCAATCCAACACTAACCTGTGAAAGAGAGACAACTTCAAACTGTTGAAGAGGAAACTTTTGAAGAATCAAAAGGGGTCTACTTTTCAAGGAGGATTGTAGGAAGGTTCAAGGTCGAACCAGTCTTAAGTTATTGGAGGGCTTCGTGATCAAATCCAAGAAGCTTGAGCAAGTGAGTCAAGTAGCAAAGCGCACCGCCCGTGAAGAAGCCGAGTCGGATGAGAAGCCAACGGTGTGATCAAGGCATCTCCGATCGAGTCCCAAAAGATCAAGTTTGTGTGATCAAGACTTGTATCCGGACCGATAACCACTTTGTACTCCGATCAATACTTAGTGGATTCCTCCAGGAGTTGGAGAAGAGAGGATTAGAAGAATTACCCCATCTTCGAACCTCTATAAAAATTATTGTGTCCTTTACATTTTAGCATTTCATTTCTGCATATAGTTTATATCTGCTGATAATTTGCATTCCAACTGATAATCAACAAAGTGCTAAAACCAAGTGTTAAAACAAACTTAAACCAAATTCAAGGGTGTTAAGTCTTCCGCTGAAAATCTCATCACAGTTAGACTAAATAGTTGAGTTATTCTATCAACAGCTCAGTCGAGTCTGTTGAGTGGCTAACTCTGCTGGTTAACTAACTTAGTTTTCCATCAAGGACGTAGCTGTGAATTTAACTCTGTATTATTTTAAAAGGACTAAAATCGAAAAGTTGGTAAGGTTTATTCAACCCCCTTCTAAACCTTACACTCACACCCCTTGGGACCTACAGTCAGCTAACTGCTTATCAGTTGAGATCTATTCCAAAGTGATGTCTTTCTTTTCAACATGATCTCTTATGAAATGATATCTGACATCAATTTGTTTTGTTCTTGAATGCAATACTGGATTCTTGTTATTGCAATAGCACTTGTATTATCACACATAATTGGAATTCTTTTTTCTTATGTATCATAATCTCTCATTGTTGTCTCATCCATAGAACTTGGGCACAACAAATTTGCCGCAACTATGTACTCTCGCGTTTGTGGATGTAGCTATTTAATTTTGTTTCTTGATGAACCAAGAAACCAATCTATTTCCAAGCATTTGACAAGTACCTGAAGTATTTTTCTTATCCACTCTACATCCAGCATAGTTTGAGTCTGAGTAGCCTACCAGCTTGAATCCTCCATCCTTTGGATACCATAAGCCAACTTCCTGGCATCCCTTCAAATACCTTAGTATTCTCTTAGCTGCAGTCATGTGACTCTCTTTTGGTGCAGATTGAAATCTAGCACATACACCTACACTAAAGGTGATGTTTGGCCTACTAGCTGTTAAATAGAGAAATGATCCAATTAGTGTTCTATATCTAGTTTGATCAATAGCTTTGCCATCTGCATCCATATCCATCTTAATTGAAGTGTTCATTGGAATCTTCACTGATGACTTCTCTTCCATACCAAATTTCTTCATTAAATCTCTGGTGTATTTGGTTTGACTTATGAAGGTTCCATCATTCATTTGCTTGACTTGAAGTCCTAAAAAGAAAGTCAGATCTCCCATCATGCTCATTTCAAACTTCCCTTGTATGAGGTTTGAGAACTTATCACACAACTCTTTGTTTGTGGATCCAAAGATGATATCATCCACGTAAATTTGAACAAGTAGTATACTATCTCCAACTTGAATTCTGAAAAGTGTTCTATCAACTTTTCTTTTGGTGAGTTCATTATCAATTAGAAATTGTGACAATGTGTCATAACATGCTCTTAGTGCTTGTTTCAATCCATACAATGCTTTCTTGAGCTTGTAGACTTTGTCTCCAATAGTTTTATGCTCAAAACCTAGAGGTTGTTCAACATAAACTTCTTCTTCGAAAAGTCCATTTAGAAATACACTTTTCACATCCATTTGATATACAGTGAAGTTCTTGTGTGCAGCATAAGCAAGAAACATCCTTATTGCTTCCAATCTAGCAACAAGAGCAAAGGTTTCATTAAAATTTATTCCTTACTCTTGGCAATACCCTTTGGCTACCAATCTTGCTTTGTTTCTTACTACTGATCCTTCCTCATTCATCTTGTTCCTGTATACCCAATTAGTACCAATAACATTTTGGTAAGTAGGCCTTTGAACTAATTCCCACACTTTGTTCCTTTCAAACTAATTCAGCTTTTCTCGCATAGCTTGAATCCAATGTGTGTCATCCAATGCTTTTGATACATCTTTAGGCTCTATTTAAGAAATGAAACAAGTAAACATGGCTTCATGTTGAGCTCTGGATCTGGTTCTTATTCCATCTTTAACATCTCCAATAATTAACTCAGGTGGATAGTCTCTCAGCTATCTCACATCTGGTTAGAGTAAGTCTGCTGGATTCAGCTATCTTGTAGCTAAGTTGTCTTGAACAGACTTCTTCATCATCATTCGATTCTGAGACCTTCGGTGTCTTTGAGATTCAGCTATCTCATCTTCTTCAGGATTGAGTGCCCTCACATCTGCATCAACATAGGGACTCTTCTGCATAGTTAGTTGATTCTACTTTTCAGCTAACTCATCTATGTCTTCTCCATTTACATTTGGTTCATCAAACACCACATGGATAGACTCTTCATCATCATAGTCCTCCTGTTTAGCACACTATGAGCTTTACTCTCAGCTAAGTATCCCAAAAAGATACCTTCATCAGCTTTAGCATCAAAAGCTTTTAAGTTGTCCTTGCCATTGTTGTGGATGAAGCACTTTCATCCAAAGATCTTGAAGTATCTAACATTTGGCTTTCTCCCTGTCCAAATTTCATAAAAAGTTGTAGTCAATTGTCTGTTGATCATGCATATATTCTGAGTATATCAAGCAGTATTGATGGCTTCAGCCTAAAATCTCTTAGGCAATCCAGCTTCAGCTAATATTGTCCTAGCAGCTTCCTTGAGAGTTTTGTTCCTTCTTTCAGCTACTCCATTCTGCCGTGGAGTTCTTGCAGCTGATAACTCATGAGCAATACCATTTTCAAAACAATACTGAGTTATAATCCCATTGATTAACTCAGTTCCCCTATCAGATCTTATCTTGATAATGATTTGACTCTTCTCATTTTGAACTCTTCTCATCAGCTGAGGCAATTTCTGCAATGTTTCATTTTTTTTGCACATAAAGATAGTCCATGTATATCTTGACTAATCATCCACCACTACTAAGGTGTATTTCTTTCCACTGATGATGGTTGGCTCAACAGGACCAAATAAGTCCATGTGCAACAGATGTAGTATCCTTGTTGAAGGAGGACTTGGCTTGTCCTTGAATGATGATCTGATTTGCTTTCCCATCTGGCATGCATCACAAATACTTTCTTTTTCGTATACTGAGTCCTGGGGTCCTGGGGGGTTAGTGCTATAAGATGTTCCAACCAACCTATAGCCAAATGATCTGACTCTAAGAGGTTGCCATCTATCAGTTCCATAATCATAGTGCACATTAGCAAATTGCTTGGTGGGTTTTAGGATCATACAGTTGTCTCTTTTATCTGTATGTCTATGTGTTTGTTTGAGCATTTGCTTTCTTGGGGTAATAGTGGACTTTTTGTACTTGATGGGTTTTGTGCCTGTGTGCATATGTGTGCTGATAATAGCTCTTTTGCCTTGGGAATGGCCTTTGCTGAGGTTGAGGTCTTTGCCATTTTGGCTTGTAGACCATGGGTCTTTGCTGATATCTTACTTGGTTGTTCCAATCAGCTTGGTTTCGATAGTTTCTACCATTCCCATCATGTGAATTTATTTGCTGAAATTTCCAGGGCTTTTGGTAGCTCTGATTAGCTTTCACAGAGTATTTTCTGTTTGGAGTTTGTTGATGGACTTTTCTGAATTTCATTTCAATTGTCCTTTCAGCATACTCTACTGGTTTCTTGATATCCAAGGCCAGTATGATTGTGATTCTGTTTTGGTGTGGGTGTTGGTACAACATATGGTGTTTTGGATTTTTTGACTCCCTCATTACTTGAGGATCCTTTTTCCAAAATCACTCTAGGAGTTTGAGCATGCACAAAGGAAATGAATCTTATGCCTGTTTTGTCTCCACACTCTTTTTGAGTCATTATAAGTTCATCCAATGATTTTGATGCCTTTGTAAATGAAGCAATCACATTTTTGAGATCTTTCTCTCTCTTTTGATGTGATTAACTCGCTTGGATCTTCGCATTTTCATCCTTGACTTTTTATTATCATCACTATGTGACTTAGAGTACTCAATTTGTTTAGTCAATTTGTGAGTTTTGGCATTTAAGATGGTTGTTTTCCTTATTTAAAAGTGTGTGAGATTTTGATGTGCTCAAAGTCTTTCATCATTTTGCCAATTGAATCATAAAGATCAGTGGGTGAGGAAGTGTTTGTGTCACAATCACTAGAATCTGAAAGAGATGAGTTAGAGTGTACCTCATCTGCTTGATCTTGTTCTTTGGCCATGAGGTAGATCAGGGCCTCTTTCTCAGTGTCACATGAGTAGTCTGCTTCACTACTATTCGAGTCTGTTGGTTCCTTGCACTTGGCTGGTTTAGCAGTTTCAGCAGCTAACATGGCTTCTTCTTTTCTTGTCTTCTCTCTCTGCAGACTCTTCTATCCTCTTCATTTATGTATTTGTTGACTGGTGGATAAGAACAGTCAACAGCAAAGTGTCCTGTGTAGCGCCCTAATTTTCAGAAAGTGTAACTACGCATAATAATACCCACAAATGACTAAGTTTTAACAAAAACTAGTCAACGATATATTGTTTTTTCAATGAATAAAATATCCAACTTTAATAAAATTCCATCATCCATAAAAAAAATTGAAATAAACTAAACAATGTTTTATAAATACGGTAAACTAAAGAACCGGCATCGTTCAAGGAATTTGACTACTAATGAAAAATTCGAAAATAAACCAGCTATCATGATCAATTCACCCGCTACGCGCCACGACGGACTCCTCAACCTGAAAAGTTTAAATTATTGGGGTGAGTTATCGTCAACTCAGAGGGGAAGAAATTGTTCAAGTCAAATACACATGCATAACAGTTAGCACAAACTTTCACGTAAAAATATCATAGTCTCAAGTACAGTTAAGTACAAATAGTCTCAAAGTCTCATTTACATTTAAGTACGAATAGTCTCAAAGTCTCGCGTACAATTAATTATCAATAGTCTCAAAGTCCAATTAAGTACAAATAGTCTCAACATCACGCATCATATTTATCATGAACATGCAACTAACAATTAAAACACGACATTTAAAGTAAATAAAAGCAATAAACCCCACCTCGATTAAAAAGCAAAAAAATCAAATGCGTGCTCGCTTGGAAATTTTTAGACCTCGTAAGAATGAGTTCTTACAATAATAAAATTAAAAAATTAAACAAAAATAACTTAATAATATTTTTAGAAAGATTTTGGCCAAAAGAAAATAAATACAGAAAAATGGGCTAGAAGTGAATATTTCAAAACATATGAAAAATTGAGCCTAAGGGTTCAGTCAAAACTCTAGGTTGGAAGGTCAAGAATTAATGTTGGAAAATAGAAAAAAAAAAACAAAATTTGTATTTGGGGCAAAGTTACAAATTAGATTGGCAGGGTGGTGTAACCCATAACTTGAGTTCACAACGCCCAATTTGGAAGCCCACATCCCATCATCTTCTCCAATCTCATGTCCCTCGACTCTCTCCCTCTCTCTCTCTTCTGCTCTCTCTCCTTTTTCTTTAGAAAAAATTTCAGACTTCTCCCTTAATTCTCTTCCTCCCTCGCAACATCTCTTTCTCTCTCTCTCCCCCAGATTTTCACTGCCACGCATCACCATATCGTCGGACGGCGACGCAGCGGTAGACTATGGGCATGGGTTGCGACGGCGGGTCTTGGGCAGGGGATTTCCAGGAGTGGGATTGGGGTATGGTGGTGATGGCGTGTGTATTGGAAGTTGTGCGTTCTGGGTTCAATAGTGGTAACAGTTTCCAACTTTTCGGTGGGTTTGGGTTTCTCCAATGAGGGACTGGTGATCAGACTATTCTTATGGGATTTTTGTTCTGATCGTGCGATGATTGTGACGTGTTGGGTGGACAAATTAGTAGAACTAAAGAAAAATACTAGACAATTTACCTTAGCTGTGAATAATTTGCAAGGAAAAGGAACTGGATTATGAACTTGGAAGCCTCTTTCTCTCTCTCTCTCTCTTTTTTTTTTGACAATGGTTTGTGATATAGTAGACGAGTTTTTACGTGAGTTTTACTGGAGTAGGACTAGTGGGAGTTTTTTGGTTGAGGGAACGTGTTTTAGTGGGTTTAATATATCAGTGTTTTGGGTTATCTAGAAGTTGGAGTTGTGGAAAGTTGTGGAGAACGTGGGATTTTGGGATATCTGATAGGCCATTATCAGTTTAACAAAAGATTTGGTTTTATCTGGTATTTATCAAAATAAAATAAAATTAAATCAGTATAAATTGAAATTTTTAAATTTGAATTAAAGATTTTCTCCAGATTTTTAAATCTTCTAAAAACTGGATATGGGCTTTTGCAAATAAAAATAAAAATATAAGTTTATAAATGGGGCTGTCAATATTATTAAGACTGGGCTTGATAAAAGACTAAGATTGAAATTCTATATTGGGCCAAAAATTAAAATTCTAAACGTATAAAAAAATACTATATCCCAAATTGCTAAAATTGGGGTATTACATCCTACCCACCTCAAACAAAAAAATACAACAGTTTACCAGTTTAGGCTTTAAGACCTGGTCTCGCGTCGGTCCTCGCCTGTTTATTCTGATTTTGATTCTTGTCCTGGTTTCCATTCCAGCTCCATTTTCCCAAATTCCCTGTTTGTTGCCGGTCTAGATCCTGACAGGCAGCAATCTCCTGAGCACGGAATACTGTATCCGCGTACGATAGAACCCCATGGCTTGCGACAATGTGGCTTATCCCTGGCTATAAACCCGCTCGGAACCTTAGCGCTCGTTTATGGTCTGTATCCACCATATATTCCACGAAAAAGCTCATTTGGTTGAACTTCCTCTCGTACTCGGTAACGGACATCCCTTCTTGCTTTAGATCCCAAAACTCACGCTCCATTTGTTCCCGATAATATTAGGGATAGTACTTCTCCATTACTATCTCTTTAAACCCCTCCCAAGTTAGGGTTGCTCGTTCCTCGGTAGGCCTTAGTCTCCAGTACCTCATCCACCAACATCCTGCATCTTGTACCAGTTGGTACTGAGCACAAAGGATGCGGTGTGCCTCAGTACACCCAATTAATTCGAAAGTACGTTCCAGTGATACAAACCACTCGTCCACATAGGCAGGTCCTTCTTTCCCGTTAAAGCTCAGGGGTGAGAAGCGGCGAAACTGCTCCACCACTTGGGCCTGAGTTAATGCCGGTGCTTGGTTGAATGCGTTTTCATTCTTGTTATTCCCTCGGTTCCACGCCGGTAATGGGTTTGCCTCATTATTTTGGTTCATGTTGTTATTAGTAGCAGTAGCAGCAGCTCGGGCACCCGATCTACGTCCTCGAATCATTTTCCTATAGTCAAAAAGTGTAATCATAACTTAGTAAAACTCGTCTGAGGTATGCGTTCTAAGTCAAAAATATAGTTTATAAGTCAAGTCATCACCAGATAAGACATCACTAGATAAGACATCCATAATATAAAAGAAAACACAAACATTTCAATTATAATTAATTCAAAAACCTTCAAGAGGTACAATGCACTAATCTGAAAAACAACTGGAAAATGGAAAACAAAATGCTGAACTAGCAAGAAATCCTAACTACTACGCTAAATTACTGATCATTGTTGGAGTTTTCATCCCATGGTTCCTCTTCGGGATCTTCCTCCATCTGATCTTTTGGCTCAGTTATCTGCTTCAGCCACATCCCATACAAAGAAGCAGAGAAGTCTGCAAAGCTGATGATGGGAACATCTGCGGTGTAGGTGAAGGTCGCTCCTCGAAGAAAGAGAGCTCTCACACGAGGTTCCCACTCCGGGGTCAAAGTGTCCATCAGTTTCACGACTGCAACATAGTCGGAGACGCCATCTTGTTTCATCATGGCCCACATCCTTCCCATTGCAAGAATGTGGCCTCCCAAATAATGATTGTCCAACATCTCATAATTCTTAAATTCTCTAATACGCCTCCTTTTCAGGACTACGGGACAAATGACAGACTTTCTAGCGGTCACGTGTGGCCCAACCATCTAACTATATATCAGGCCCATAGAAATTTTTTAAATATCATGAAATTTCTTAAGTTCAAAGCGTAGTAAAATGAAGACATATATCATTTCTAAAATTAAAAATATACATTTTTCGTAATAAATGACATTGACATAAGGCTCAAGTCTCATGAAATAACATGTTCACATAATACATGGCATAAAGCTCAAATTTCATAATACAATATGACGAGAAAAAATATAAGTATTACCTTGAAGTCCCTCGTGGTGCGGCGAAGGTGATTGATCATAGATTATTTTAAAAAGTTCCCGACTCTTTTTTTTCCAAGTCTACAGAAATGTAAGCCTGCTCTAATACCACTAATGTAGCGCCCTAATTTTCAGAAAGTGCAACTACGCATAATAACACCCACAAATGACTAAGTTTTAACGGAAACGAGTCAACGATATATTTTTTTTCAAAGAATAAAATATCCAACTTTAATAAAATTCCATCATCCATAAAAAAAATTGAAATAAACTAAACAATGTTTTATAAATACGATAAACTAAAGAACCGACATCGTTCAAGGAATTCGACTACTAATGAAAAATTCGAAAATAAACTAGCTATCATGATCAATTCACCCGCCACGCACCACGACAAACTCCTCAACCTGAAAAGTTTAAATTATTGGGGTGAGTTATCATCAACTCAGTGGGGAAGCAATTGTTCAAGTCAATTACACATGCATAACAAATAGCACAAACTTTCACGAAAAAATATCATAGTCTCAAGTATAGTTAAGTACAAATAGTCTCAAAGTCTCATGTACATTTAAGTACGAATAGTCTCAAAGTCTCACGTACAATTAAGTACCAATAGTCTCAAAGTCTCGTGTACAATTAAGTACAAATAGTCTCAACATCACGCATCATATTTATCATGAACATGCAACTAACAATTAAAACATGGCATTTAAAGTAAACAAAAGCAATAAACCCCACCTCAATTAAAAAACAGAAAAATCGAATGCGTGCTCGCTTGGAAATTTTTAGACCTCATAAGAATGAGTTCCTACAATAATAAAATTAAAAAATTAGAAAAATAACTTTATTATATTTTTAGAAAGATTTTGGCCAAAAGAAAATAAATACAGAAAAATGGGCTAGAAGTGAATATTTCAAAACATATGAAAAAATGAGCCTAAAGGTTTGGTCAAAGATCTAGGTTGGAAGGTCAAGAATTAATGTTGGAAAATAGAAAAAAACAAAATATGTATATGGGGCAAAGTTACAAATTAGATTGGCAGGGTGGTATAACCCATAATTTGAGTTCACAAGGCCCAATTTGGAAGCCCACATCTCATCATCTTCTCCAATCTCATGTCCCTCGACTCTCTCTCTCCTTTTTCTTTAAAAAGAATTTAGATTTCTCCCTCAAAACATCTCTCTCTCTCTCTTTCCCAGATTTTCACTACCACGCATCACCATATCATCGGACGGCGACGCGAGTAGTAGACATTGGGCATGGGTTGCGACGGCGGGTCTTGGGTATGGGATTTCCAAAGGTGGGACTGGGGTATGGTGGTGATGGCGTGTGTATTGGAAGTTGTGCGTTCTGGGTTCAATAGTGGTGATGGGTTCCAGCTTTTCGGTGGGTTTGGGTTTCTCCGACGAGGGACTGGTGATCGGACTATTCTTATGGGATTTTTGGTCTGATCGTGCGGCGATTGTGACGTGTTGGGTGGAAAAATTAATATAACTAAAGAAAAATACTAGGAAATTTACCTTGGCTGTGAATAATTTGCAAGGAAAAGGAACTGGAATATGAACTTGGAAGCCTCTTTCTCTCTCTTTTTTTTTTGACAATGGTTTGTGATATAGTAGACGGGTTTTTACGTGAGTTTTGCTGGAGTAGGACTAGTGGGAGTTTTCTGGTTGAGGGAACGTGTTTTAGTGGGTTTAATATATCAGTGTTTTCGGTTATCTAGGAGTTGGAGTTGTGGAGAGTTGTGGAGAACGTGGGATTTTGGGATATCTGATAAGCCATTATCAGTTTAACAAAAGATTTAGTTTTATCTGGTATTTATCAAAGTAAAATAAAATAAAATCAGTATAAATAAAAAATTTGAAATTTGAATTAAAGATTTTCTCCAGATTTTTAAATCTTCTAGAAACTGGATATGGACTCTTGAAAATAAAAATAAAAATATAAGTTTATAAATGGGCCTACATCCTGGTTGTCTGCAGTTCCAACACAGGTTTTCAGCTCTCTGCAAGTTAGCTCTCTCAGCTCTCTGCAAGTTAGCTCTCTCGGCTCCGCTTATCAACCCTCGATAGTCGGCTCTTTAATGTTCACTCTCATGGTTGGTCTGTCCTCCCTTGTTTTGGAGGGTGCTGAGTGTCTTCTGAAGGTTTCACCCTTGTTTCTTTTGTAGTTCTTATTGAAGAACTTGTTGAACCTTTTTACCATAAGGGCAATATCCTCCTGGTCAATAGTTTCTTTTGGCTCAGCTTTCTTCCCTTCACTGGCCAATAGTGCAACCGTTGTCTTGGGCACAATGCTTTTTCTTCTTGCTCTTTTCTTCGCAGCTCAAACTCATATGCTTTGAGATCTGGGAACATCTCATGATTTGATGTTTTGGAGAGGTCCATGGAATGTCCCAGGACCATGACCTTCATTTCCCACTCAGCTGGGAGGGATCGTAGAATCTTCATGCACATCTCTTTTTGAGTGTACTCCTTTCTCAGAGCTGAAAGCTCATTTGTAATTTCCGTGAATCTGGCATCCAGCTGATCCAGACTCTCACCTGCAAGCATTTTAAATTTTTCAAGTTTCTGGACTGCAACAGTTAATTTATTCTCTTTAATTTGTTCAGATCCTTTACAAATCAGGGTTAGCTTATCCCAGATTTCTTTACCTGATTTGCATGATTTGACTTTGTTGAACATAGCCTTGTCCAAGGTCTTGTAGAGGATGTCCTTGGCAACATTGTCAAGGTTGTATCTTTTTCTATCTTCGCTGGTCCATTCACAACATGGTTTTTCAACCATAGCAGGTCTAGGCTCTGCTGCATCATCTTCTCCTTCAGCTGGAGGTGCTCTTCTTACAGCAGTGTTGACATTTAAGATTTGCAGTGGCCCATCTTCTATCACTAGCCACATCTCATCGTGCAAAGCCGATAGGTGAGCTCGCATACGAATTTTCCAAAGTCATCAAACTATTCCACAAAGAAACATGGGAATGCGAGTTAGATTTGCTTCCATGATAATAACTTTGCTTTTGAAATAAAAGCTTTAAAAACTCAAGTGTTGTATCTTTTGAAAGATTGAGATCTAGTTCAGCAACCAGTGCAGAAGGCTCAGTGAACCAACTGCTCTGATACCACTTGTAGGTCCCAAGAGGTGAGTTGTAATATTTAGAACGGGGGGTTGAATACACCTTACCAAATTTTCGAACTTAGTCCTTTTAAATAATTTTAATAGAGTTAACTTAAATCAGCTAAGTCCTTGAGGGACAACTAGGTTGGCTTACTTCATCAAAGTTACCTACTTAACAGACTCGACTGAGCTGTTGACAGTATAACCCAGTTGGGTCAGCTAACACTTAACTTTGTAGTTGATTTGGTTTTGTTCAGCGGAAGTCTTTTCACCCTTGATGTTTTAAACTTGTTTTTAACACTTGTTTTAAGCAAGGTTATTATCAGTTGAGTTTAGCAATTTTAACTTAGCAACAGATATCAAATATCCAAGAAAGTAAAGTGTTGTAAGTAAAATGACACAAACAAATTTTATAGTGGTTCGATGATGGGGTAATTCCTTTAATCTACTCTTCTCCAACTCTTGGAGGAATCCACTAAGTAACAGAGCTGGTTACAAAGCAGTTATCAATCTGAGTCAGCCTTGCTCACACAGCTGGCTGCTCTTGGGACACAAAATGGATGTCTTGCTACTTCAGCTCCTTCGAACTCTTGGAATTGATCACACAACCTTCCAACAAGCTCAAAGCTTCTGGTTCGACCTTGAACGTTACTACAACTCCTTCAACCTTGGAGAGTAGACCCCTTTAGTTCTTAAAATTGTTTCCTCTTCAACTTGATGAAGTATTCTTTCCTTCACTAAATGTGTTGGATCGAGTTCCTTTGATTTTAGGCTTGAGGAATATCTATGAAAGTTTGAGAGTATTCTTGCAGGTTTTCTTGCTTGATTGCTTGATTATTCTCTTAGAATTCGTAAACTTCTCTCATTTGCTTCCTCAGTCTTTTATAGTGCTTATTTGAAAATTTGTCCGTTGAAGAGATAGGTAATTTTCAAATAACACTTCTTGGTCGTTGGCTTGTCTTTTCTTGAACTGCAGCTTGTGATGGTGACATTTCCTCGTACTAATGAGGTGTTCAGCTTTTCAGTTGTGCTTCCCATTGGTTTATTCTATTTGCACGCTTCTGGGATGAGCACTTTTAGACATGGCAGCATGGACGCATTACTATAATAAGTAAAGTCCTTGACTTATGTGCAACGGATTAATATCAGTCGACTTGAATTGACAACTGCTTTTACCCCTTTGACTTGAGTCAGCTCCAACCTTTTAGGAATGACTCAACTGTCTGTCAACTGACAGACTTGGCTCTCAATTGACCTGACTATCACTTCTTCATCCTTTACTCAGCTGTCTCACTGCTGGATCTCCTCTTCAGTCGAGTCTGTAACTCCCATCTTGACTTCACACAGCTGACACACAGTTGGGTCTTCACTTCGATCTTCAGTTGACTCTTGTATTTCTTCAACTTAGCTGACTTCACTCAGCTCATGCAATCCTATCTATTGCAAGTTGAATTACAAGAAAAATGGGGTGCCAATTTCCTATTCTAAGTTTTACATGGTATCATCAAAATTTAAACATAAATTTTCCTAACAGA
The DNA here is from genome assembly GCA_016081115.2 of Rehmannia glutinosa. Classification (NCBI taxonomy): domain Eukaryota; kingdom Viridiplantae; phylum Streptophyta; class Magnoliopsida; order Lamiales; family Orobanchaceae; genus Rehmannia; species Rehmannia glutinosa. The sequence continues at coordinate 190,598 of JABTTQ020002900.1, forward strand.
AGCACAACAGTGATCTTCAGAAAAAAGGGACTTTGTGGAGGAAATGTTTGTCGTCTTCAGTAACAAACCCCCTGGCAAGAAATGGTCGTCTTCAGTGTAGTAGGCTGGTTGTCATCGTGGAGGGTCGCCGGAAAACGAGAAAAGAATGGATTTGGGAATTGGAGGGACACCAGAGAGAAAACCCATTTCTTTTTTGTCATGGGTGTGAGGAATGAGAGGGAAAAATTGATTTTGGGTCATTTTTAGCAAAAATATATGTTGGTCTTTTCACAGAAGTGTGAGTGGTATAATTATAAGAATTTAGGTTGGATGATATTTTTAAAAAAAGTTACTGTGTATTTTTCCAAATTTCCTTGTTTAATGTGGCCGACCAAAAAGTCAAGCTGCGATTGGATATGAAAGAGATTCCATTTTCGTTCGAAATTTTTGTTGTCCAAACATGTGATTGTTTATGAAAATTTTCAAAAAATATATTATTCTCTTACTTTCACTTTTTCTCATTTTTTCTCTTACTAATCACATCTACACATTTTTCACATAAAACTAATCATTATTACACATTCTCCCACAAATTTCATTATTCAGTCACTCACACATTTATAACTACCAATCATATTCAATCTTTATTTTTACTATTTTTAAATCAAATCAACTTTCATCATTATTTTTTTCATCTCACATCCAATCACACCTTCAAATTTTTTTTATTTTATTTAATTTTTTTACACTATTCTCTAATGAAATAAAAATTAATAAAAATTTTCAAAATGAAAGTATATCAACATCTCTCGTAATCTCCATTCTCCTCTCTCTCCATTGCTCGGCAATTATGGCATCCTGCCTTGAACGCGAAATCAATGTCTTCCTATGGTTGTCTCTTATAAGCGTCACCGCCTTTTTGCTCGGAAAATTAGCAAAAGTTTTCGGGTTATGGACCAAAGCTCAGCTCATACCGGGCCCTCCTTGCACTTCCTTCTATGGCCACCGCCACCTCATCACCCGCTCCAATCTCACCTGGTCCGTAAAGTTCATCGTTTCTCCATTCTGTTCGATCATTTTTCTTTTCCTGCTTTTGTAGTATGCTTGTTTTTGGGAATCTCGACTTTTCATTAACAAGTGTGTGTGCAATTACTGTCAAGGGCGTAGATAGGGGGGGCCACTCCGGGCCCCGGCCCCCCCCATTTTTGAAAAAAAAAAATTTACACTAGAAATTTTTTTTTAAAAAAATTTTATTTATAATTTATATGATTTTCGCAGAAGAGTTTCAGTTTCTGAAGGATTAAGTCCACTCCATATTTTTTCCTGGCTCCGCCCTTGATTACTGTAGTGAAAGTATAGAATAGGACCAATTTCTAAACAAGTGAATAACTGGCAAAATGTAATTTTGGAAGATTTTATGCTTTTACATGTATAATCTGGAAACACCAAACACGTGAGCTTGGACCTTATAGTTAGGTCAATGGAGTGGTCTAAATCCTGAGATTGTATATTTTCATATCTGAGTTTATAGCTATTTTTTCGGTCCTATGTATTGCGATAAATTCTGTGGACTATGCAGTCTATGCTGGAAACGGAAATTTGAACATAAAGACAAAAACACAATGATCTGTGTGCTGCTGCATAAGGGGAACCTTGGACTGCTGAGGCTCGAATTAAGTGTTAGCTGGAGAAGGGAACATAAAAAATGAACTCAATGTCAGATATTCTATGCCAAGGGTCAAATTGGGGTAGTCTTAATGCCCGGGCATAAGCACTCTACCTGGCATTTGCCTCTATACTATTGGTCATCATTGCATTTGTGCAACTGTTTTTAGTTCTGATGGAAACAATACGCAACTGTTTTTAGTTCTGATGGAAACAATACACTGGGGCTTTAGTACTGCTTGACTATAAACCGAAGTGGTTTCCACGCTGCTTAACTGTGTAAACTTTTTTGGATTTGCAAGTGTTGGGGTGTTTCCATGATTGAATAAGTTTTTGTGGTTCTTTTTTTTTTTTTTTTTAAATTTCAGATATCCTTTACAAGTGTCACAAGAAATATGGAGGGGTAGTGAAACTCTGGCTTGGTCCTACTCAACTTTTGGTCTCAATAGAGGATACAGAACTTATCAAAGAGGTACTTTCAAAGGCTGAGGATAAGTTGTCTTTTACAGGGAGGGCATCCGTCTGGCTTTTGGAAGATCAAGCCTTTTTGTCTCATCTTTTAACAAGGTTTGTTGTGTTCACATGCTGTCTTTCTAATCTTTCTTTTTCAATTTTTCTTAATTTTTCCTTAAATATATATTGGGAGATTATTAATTTATGTGTTAGTTTCATTTATTGCAAAGAGTAAACACTTTAATAAGCTTTAGTTATTTCATATAAAGTGGCAGCAATTTTACGTTTTCCAAATTGAATTGTAATGTTGCTAGTAAGGTTTTGATAGACTTCTATAGAGGTATGGAAACTGAAGTTTTCTGATATGTCAAACATCCTAGCTGAGGAAGTTCCAGTCCTCTCACGGAGGAAAAGTCTTACACGATGCATATGCGAGAACCTCTTCCTCTCTTTGTGTGGATGAGGATGTTCCCTTGTTTGCTCTAGATTTTTGTGCATGGGAATGTATGCTGGCTTATATCTGAGAAACATGATAATAGAGAAGAAGAAAGAATCTATTTGGGTTCCTTGGTGGCCTCTTTTGTAAGACCCGCTTTCTCAACATATGTTGTGAACCAACATGGAGAAATATTCTTTATTTTGGGTCTTCAGACATTGGAGGCGACTCCACTAGATAGCAGCGCCTTTCAGATTTTACAACTCAGGGATGGATGAAAAATAGTTGTTCTAATAAGTGGGTTATGTTTTTGTCAAATGTGTTCGCACCATTAACTAAGGGAATTGGAGGAAGCTTGTATGTATGAGATTTCAATAATAAGAGTTTGTATGAGCCCATTCATGGGGTAAGTCAACCTCATCTGGGTTTGCATAAATAAGCTCTACCAAGGATTTCAAGCATTTGGAACCAAGTTTTCTCCTCCCAGTCACAGCAGCAATGCTCCGAACTGCAGTTTGTTATGTCAGCAGTTGATTGCCATCTTGCAGTGCATGTACCTTTTGTCCTATTTGACTTATCTAGGAAGCCATTCTGCTCTTGAAACCTTTCTTGTCCTTGAACTTGTGAAATGTGGATTGATTTCATGTCTTCTCTAGTCCAAGTTTTTATTGGGAGAAACTATTGAAAATTTAAGTAATACAATTTGGTGAGGAAGCATAGTTGTTAAATGTGCACCTCGCCCAAGGCTCAAGGCCTTGCGCCTTTACAAGACCGAGGCGGGCGATCTTAGCCGGGCGCTTGCCTCTGCTGCTCCTCAGCGCCTAGTCGAGGCAGCTTCTTTAAGAAGTTTAAAAAAACGCCTTTTGTTGGCAAGAAAAGCTATTTTCCCTATTTTCCTTTGGGTGGGGGACGCTGGGACAGAAAGATAACAAAAGAAACAAAAAAAAAAGAAAAGAACCACTGGAGTCTGGAGACAGAAACAGAAACAGAAGAAAGGGAAAAAAAAGGCTAGGATTTTTAGAAAATCTGCAATTACTCTCTCATACTTGGATATCCTCTACCCAAACTCGAAGGGCAGTCCACCCATCATACTTGACTTATGTTAATATGCTTGTTTTGAAAACCTTGTGTGTTTTAATTTGAGATTCGTTAGTGTGTTTTAATCAAATTTATCATGTATGCGAGGTGCGCGCCTCAGGACAAGGCTCTACCATGGCCTTTGCGCCTTGGGTGTGCCTCGCGCCCTTAACAACTATGTGAGGAAGAAAAAACTGTCTTTGAACTCATGTTGTAACTGCCTGTCCCAACTTTTTCTTTCCTGCCCCTCTCTCATCACCCACTCTCTACCTCTCTCACGCGCACACGCATCCCCCCTAACAATAAGGGTGGAAATAGGCCAGCCGGGCCACCACGAGCTTGTAGCTCAAGTGGTATCATTCACCCTCTGTAAGGGTGTTGACCAGGGTTCGAACTATGTATCTTTCAGTGGCTTTGAAATTTATCCCCTCTCCTCTAACTACTACTCCCAACTTATTAAAAAAAAAATAGGCCAGCCGGGCCAAGGCTTTTGGTTGGACGTAGGCCTGGTTTACGTTTTTTTGGCCTAGGCCTGGCCTATTAAATATAATAGGCTTTTTTTCATCCCAAATCTAGCCTGTTTAAGCCTTGCCATAGTTGTTAAAGGCGCGCCTGAGGCGCGGGGCGCACAAGGAGCCAACCCCGGCTCCTTTCGAAGGAGGTATAGACTGTGAAACTGTTTCTCTGCATCTAGCGTTTACCATCCTGGGAGCTACAATATTTGGAGATGTATTCTTGACTTGGCCCAAGGCAATTGTCTATGAGGGGCTGCTAATGGAGATTGCTAAGGATGCATGCTTTTGGGCGTCTTATGGTGTTACTCCATTCTGGAAACAGGAATTTTGGCGGTATTGGGATTCATGTACTAGGTTGAAGCGCTTAACTGAGGAGCTTTTAAAAGAATGCAGACAGAACTGCAAGTCAGAATTCTTACAGGATTTTGATGGGCATGATTACACGGAAACTGAACCATGTGGAGAAATAATAAGTCTGATGTTTCATGGGTCTCTGACTATGGGTGCGCTTATTGCTAATATCTTGACAAGGCTTGTGACACATCTAGACATACAGGATAAGGTACCCCTGTTTATATAGTTCATAATGGTTTGGCATGAATTCTTATTATATTTCTCTTGTATAGAGTAGTTTTGATACGTTATTGCTTCATTGTTAAGGTTCTAAACTAGTTTTATCTTAGTCCAGGTCTCTTTAAGTACATATAAGACCTCAATATTTCGACCTTAATAATTTTTCATCAATATAACAAGGATATACAGGTGCCTTTTGCATGCATACTGTTAATTTCCGGAGTGATTACTTAGCTTATTTCCAAAGATGCACAATCTTTATCTCCTTCTAGCTGTTATTTTGTCATCTCACTTGTTTTCCATTTTTAACAGCTTGCAAGATTTTGTTTTCAGCTACTTTTCTGTTTCTTTAGTACAACCTCGAAAATATAAATATGCTGCCTTATACTTCCTCCATATTTGTTTCAGCTCAGAATGCTCCTACACTAACATGTTTTATGGGGGTCAGGTAAGAGAATATATTAACATTTTCTGTGTGAGAGGACTCGGGTTTTTCGAATTATTGATTATTTGGTTAATGTGGTATATGTTAAGATAAGGAGAACAAACTGAATAACAATGAAAAGTCTCTTCAAACAAATATCCTAATACAGCTGTTTACTGCCAAATTTAAGTGGTTTATTCGTGTTCTTCCTCAGAACATTTGATGGGACATCCTTGTTTGACCCTAAAGAGGTTTTCCTTGCTAACTTAAGTCCAAGACTCTGTACACCTGCTTTTTTCAGTGGTTGGAATGAGTGTAATTGTGGTCCAGCAAAACATTGGGCCTAATATATTGATAAATTAGAAGAGTTTGGTAGATCGAGGACCACCAACCATAATTGTAGCACCTTCTAGCCTATTGAATCTAACGTGAAAATAAGTAATCATATTAGAAATAGTTTAAAGATTTCTTAAATACACATAATAATAAAAACTTTACCTTGAATTTCAAAGTTTGCAGCGGAAATAAATACTAATAATTGAAATAACTATTAATCCAGAAACATCCATACTAATGAAAATGACATTCAACATCCTATTAGAAATTTTAAAAAATCAAACTTTTTTCTAAAGAAAACTTGAAAGTCATGAAAATCATGAAAGACGTGGGTTCGCGAGTCATTGCCTTCCTCATCTGGGTTTTTATTCGAAAATATTAAACATTCGTGGGATGAGCTTTAAAGAAGCTCAATAATTAATCTTATGTCTAGATACATGCCTAATGTAATATTATAACATTTACTCTTAAGACGTTTTGTTTTCTTTACTTAAAAACCTTTAAACTTCATTACTTAAAATTTTCTCTTTCATTACTTAAAACATTTTGTTATAAGTACTTAAAAACTTTCTTAAGATGCAAGCTCACTTGGTGGCACATTGTTCTAATCAGGGTCGCAGTGGGTCTTGTTATTTGGAACCTGATCAACATATTCTATCGGTAGTATTTGCTTCCATTTGCCCGAAGGAACATATTTATAAATATAAACATTAGCCGCAAGTGACACATAGTCGGAACGTCGGTTCCCCACGCCCATTTCCACTCACGCCAGCATCATAGACATAATGTGCATTCATTTCCTTTGAAAATCATAATTAATATAAACTTTAAAATTTCATTTTACTTAAGCTTATCATGCTCGTGAAATGCTATGAACATAAATTAGCATGTGCATGAACCTAAGTGATGCAACTTTAATTGATTATGAGAATAAATGTAAAGCGCATAACATAACAATTAAATCACACTAGCTGAAACAAATTGAGAACAAAACCCTAATTCAACTAATTAAGAAAAACTCTACGTTCAATTAATTAGAAAACAACTATAATCAACTAATTAGGGATAACCTGAATGAAATTCTTTCTAAAAATCCCTCTCTCCCTCTCTCTCAAACTCTCTCTAGCAAATCCTAGCCATCTTATTCATTTATCTTCCCTCATCATCCCACCATAGGAAGATGGGGAAAGCAACATTGTATGTCTTGTTTTTTTAATTAGTTGTTTGTTTATCTTCCTTTAGGGAAGTTTTTGAGTCTCCTCTACGGTACCCTTTTGTCCCTTAATAACTAGAGTTTTTTCTACTTAATAAGTGATTTTTTGTCCCACGTGGTAAATTTTCGTCTAGACGATTTTGTCGTGAAAGAAGATTTGATGACCCATTACCGGAAGATTAGTGCCAGATGGGGGTTCGTGATTTGTCCAGTGCTTATGCGATTTTATGATTCTACTGGATCAGGTAGATCTGTATAGGTTTTTAAAATATGTCCATGTTTTAGATATGTATAGGTTTATGATTTTGTAGGCTTTAGTGCTTTACGATTTTGATCTTTGTTATCAGTTGTAAAGTTCTACTGAATGAAATTGATTGTTTCTAAAAAAAACAAATTAAACCCGAATGAAAAGAATTTCATTCTCCAACTAATATTGAACATGCACAATTGTTAGTTGTAGGGAATCTAACCAATGTAATTATTTTGATATAAATGATCCGATCACCTTCATGCTTAGAATAGTTGAAATATGGAAGTTTCTGTTAATATGTTGAATACAATATAAACACATGAATAGGAAATTTTTTCCCTTGGATGAATTCTCACAAAATAAAGGAATAAGCCTTATGAGCTAATATTAATACAAAAACAATTGTTTAAAAATAAATAACTCAAGGTTTAGCATACAAACACAGTTTTCAACACATTAGCACAAATATTTCAATTTAACTTATATATATGCATTGTCTAAAGCAAAAAATCATAAGTAGTCCATCAAGATACATGCATGAAAACTTGTTAACTCTGCACACAAAACAAAGCTTAAATGTATGTGAAAAATCTAGGGAGATTACTTGTGTGGTTTGTCGGATCAATTATGATAAAAATCACTTTGGCCTCGATCGAGTAGAATCTATACATAAATGTTATATAAAATGATTAGTAAAAACATGACCAAATTCAATATGAAACTAAAATAAAGAAATAATTATAAAACCTTCAAACTTTATCGAATGATTCGTACCATAATTTTATTTCTTGTATTTCCCTTGTTTCTTTCTTTCTTTCTTCTCGTTCTTCTTTCTCTCTTTTCTCTTCTTTATTCCCTCTTCTTTTCTCCTACTTCTTCTCTTTTCTGATCTCTCCTTTCAAAACCAATTCCTCCCTCATCTTTAATTTCTTTCTTTTCTTCCACTTTCTTTCCCATTATCCCCCACTTTCCCCAACTTTCTATTTTTTTTTCTTTTCCTCCACTTTTTCTTCCATTATCCCCCAATTTCCTCCCCTTTGTTTCTTTTTCATTCTTATGATTTTTTTTTAATAAAATGTGGTTGTGACAATAATGCTCAGATTATTCTTATATATGCTCATATTGCTTGAGGGTATTATGTATCACTGTCGAGTTCTCCTTGAGCTTGTTGGCTTTTCAGAGCCAAGGTCCACCATGCTAAATTGCTATTGTCAATGAAAAGAGGGAAACTTTTCTAACTCAAAATCAAATAATTGAAGAACATTGGGCAGTATATATGTGATCTTTTGTGGTTTCCATTCCACTTTAAAACATTTCCTGATAATTAATTCGGATTGTTCTCTAATTCCATATCACTGTTTTTTATTGATGATGTAATTTTGACAGATTCACTCTGAGATAGTTATGGCACAGAAAGTTGGGAGTGATGCCCAATCTCTTGGCAACTGTATATGAGTCGGCCCGTCTTCTTCCAGCTGGACCTCTACTCCAAAGATGCTCTCTCCAACATGGTAGTAACTTTTTGGTCTGTCATCATCCATGATCCATCATCATGAACATATGGCTTTAGATTTCCTTCTACTTTAAATCTTTTTTAGGGCTTCATTTCATTTGGATTGATGAGCTAAGGATTTCATATCCTTGGACCATAATAATAAATCCATTGAACTTGTTTGGATAATTGGATGATACAAATCATTTCAAATCCTTAAGCTCCTATTTCAATTTTCTTTTGAGTCATTGTGGTGGATTTGAAATCCATCTTTTGTGAAGTCATTTGAAATTAGCCAAATCTTCACCTCAAATAAACATCGTTTCATCTAAATGCAACCTTAATGTGAGTGGAAAAGTTTTTTTGTGACTTGTAGTTGCATTTCTCTTGGTATGCACACAAATCCTAATGGAGAAAAAAAAAGTTATATTTGGGCTTTTGTAAATATATTATGCATGCTAGTATTTTTGGCTGCACAGTTGAAAACTTCTTGCTATGTAGTTATGAGGAGTATATTCTTCCCGTTTTCAGAAAATATTCTTTAAGTGTTGCAGGCTACAAAAGGGATTCATTCTACTTATTCATCCATAAGAAAGGATTTCCAATATTCTAGTTCATTTTATGCATTAATCTCCAAATCATATTCATTCTCTGACGATGAAAATGAAGATGCGTTAAGAGGTGCTGGACTATCTTCTGGCCATTTGTACAAAATTAGAAGTGATAATACGAGTTGTTGATAACAAACCGTACCATCCTTACTCAATACCATTACAAGTAAAATGCCAATTTAAAGTGGAGGTTCAATTCGTTGTCATATAGTGATCCATTGCAATAGCGAAAATCGAATTATAATACAGAGGAAATTTTAATATACCCGCCGATCTATGCGCAATTTTCTACATTATCCCATAAACTTTTTTTCCTACTTAACCGCCTGAACTACACGAAAATTTCGACGGTCCCATCTCATCCTCCCCACCGGCAAAATATTCCCGTCAAATCTATTTGGTGGGAAGAGGAGAAGGAACCATAGAAAGTTCGTGTAGTTCAACGAGTTAAGTAAAAAGAAAAAATAGTTTAGGGGGTAATGTAGAAAATCACGCATAGTTTGGGGGTATTAAAATTTCATCTGGCAATTTTAAATCAACTTCAAATTCTCATTTTACTCTTCCCCAATTCTTAGATTTACTAGCTTATCAGGTTCGTCTTTTCTCTTTGTGTGTGCATCTAAGTGTAAATGCTTGAATTATGTGTACTTGTAAACATATGTGTATACTTGTATAATATGTTATAGTTTCATTGATTTTATCAAAATGATGTTTCAGTTTATTGGGTTCTTGACCCTTCTATTGCTTGTGCATCGAATAAAGAAAGTCATCTGGTGGAGATGGATGCCATTTATATATTTGATTATGGTTTCAAATCTTTTGTTCTTTATTTGCTTGAAAGAAATGGTTGCTTTTAGTGTCTAGATATTTTGTCAGAGTCAGAGTAATTCTTTTGGAAATCATGCATAATAACTTGTGAAAATTATAAAACTATGATATAATTTAATATTTTATTTTTATACATGCACACAAAAAAAGTATAAATATAAATACCTATGAATTTTAATGCACCCCCAACTATGCACAATTTTTGGTATCACCTTCTAAACTATTTTTTTCTATTTAGACCCTTGTACTACACAAAAATTTATACGGTCCCAATTCCTCCCTGCCGGCGAATCTGATGGGAATATTCCACCGGCGGGAGGAGAAGATGGGACCGTAGAAATTTTCATGTAGATCAGCGGGTTAAGTAGTTTATGGGGTAATGTAGAAAAACCGCACATAGTTTGGGGGTTTTATTAACATTTTTCCTATAATTTATTCAACTACTATTTTGCTTTTAAGATAGGATGAAGCAATCTTTCGTTGATGGTTTTGGAAGTCTCTTATTATTGATGTCATGAAAAATCGTGACTGTTTCATGTAATGAAGGAAGGGGGTTGGTATACTGGGATTGTTTATTTTTCAAAAAATAACAAATGTATTGCAGATAGCAAATGCTCTAGTAGTGGATGCTACTGATGACTATATCAAAATAGGATTAGGATAGTCTGCTCTTGTTGGGTGTATGAAGAGATTTTAACATGCTATTGTGGAGGTATTTGCTGAGGTTTATTTAAGATTATCTATCGCTATTGACTTTAGACTACTCTATATTTGTAAGAAAAGTGGCTTTCCAGGAATGTTGGGGTAGTATAGTTGTATGCTCTCGGGGTGGGAAATTGGCCGACATAATATATTGGTCATAGTAGATCTTCAACCATTATTTTTGAAGCATGATTTTTGTTATGACATGTATATTATGTCGGGTCTAACAATGATATTAACATTTTGGAGGTCTTATGTCTTTCTCCAACCTCGCCAAAGGTCTACTCTAGCACATTATGTTATCAAGGAAAACATGGCTGATATTATATACCCAAAATGGTCAACTCTTGTGCCATTTATTCATGATCCACGTATTTCGGAGAATGTATTTTGCGATGAAACAATAATAATTTAGAATACATGTAAAACATGCATTCAAAACTTTTCAATCATGATTTGCAACTACGGAAAAATTGGCACCTCTCTGGAGAAAGAATTATTTTATTTAATTTACTATCATTTTTAGTTATAATATATATTAGTTAAATATATTATTTTAATTAACTAAATGTAAAACCGCTAATTGAATATGTAATTGTATTAATATCTTAACAAAATATAAGTTAATATTTAATGAAGTGAAATGATTGTTGGAAATGGGATAATGAGGACCAAGGTAATATTCTTTTTTAGAGTAAACTTTGAAGGAGATGAACTCGAGTTTAAGGTTGGTGTGTAAGTTGCATGTATTGGTGAAAAAGTTGTGCTAAAGTAGAGTTATGAGTTGGACATGGGCCACATGGCTTAAGGTGATATCTTAAATATTAAAAGTAGATCTAGTATGACCAAAATTTACACCTTAGACAAAAGTGGTGGGAATGGTTAGATATCCGCTTGTCTAAACAAAGCCGATGTGTTTCCAAAAGATATGATTATTGGAAAAGTTGCCGCCATGGTCATTCGGTCTTAAGGCTATTTTTTTCAGGTTGCCTTCAAAATCTTGATTCAATGATTTTGTGAGATTTGGAGATGGTGTACATAAATGTCACTACTATATGATGAACTTTATCACTCACTTAATAGAACTATAATGCAAGGTAGGGTCTTTCAATCAAAATCTCTATTAGCTTAAATAAGTAAATAAGAAGATAATATTGATCTTGCCCGCAATGATTGGTGGGAAGGTCTTTGGTTGTATGATCTTTGTGGTGAGTGCCAAGCAAATGTGGAGCTGGACTAGTGTTTTATGTTGGTAATTTGGTAATAGAGGGAAAGGAGGCCATTTGATGGCGGGAAACTCAATTCCGCACTCGAGAGTCTATATATTTCTTTCGTTAAGTATACAAAAACCCCGTTTTCGATGATAAGCTCACCCTTTTGTGGTGTCACAGAACTTTTGGGATTTTCTTCTTTTCGGGTTGAAACCTTGTAGAATGGCATATTTGATCGAGTATGGTCCACCTATCCTTTTTATGTTCTATAAGCTCAAAATATTTGAATTGCTTGCTTTGTAAGTGCTCTATAAGTTCCGATGTTATGAATATACGAGGTAATGTTGGGGATTAATTACCAATGATGAGTGAGCATGAACACAAACCGATATGAAAACAGAGGAGAAAAAGTGAAATATTTCATTTCTTATTTTCGAGTTGTATGTAAAACGTACAACAGGTCAATTTATAGGCCTATACTACCTAATTTTAGGAAAATACAAATTAGCAATAATTACATAAATCGGATAACTAATCCTAAAAATCAGAAACTTAATCATTTCATCTTTCTATATTTCGCACCTAGAAATCGGGAAAGTCAACTATCAAATCATTCCTTATTTTCTACTCCTAGAAATCGAGAATAAATTATCCAATCTTTCCATATTTTCAACACCCCTCAAGTTGGTGCATAGATATTGATCATGCCCAACTTGTCAATGAAAGATTCAAACTTTGGTCCGAAGTGTCCTTTGGTGAGGACATCGCGTTTGTTGCCGAGGTGACGAACGGCATACAAATAACTCCACTCTCCAACTTTTCTTTGATAAAATGTCCGCTCCAATCTCAATGTGCTTCGCACGATCATCATGCCGAACCGGATTATTTGCAATACTTATCGCTGATTTGTTATCACAGAATAGTCTCATAGGTGCTTCAACATCTAATCTCGGTTCTCCCATAACTCTTTTAATCCATAGCACCTCGCAAACTCCATTTGCCATAGCCCTATACTCACCTTCAAAGATTACTCCTAGCAACCACGTTTTGCTTTTTGCTTCGCCAAGTAACCAAATTTCCCCATAAGAATGTACAGTAACCGGACGTTGATCTTCTATCCGAAATAGAGCCGCCCGGTCAAGATCTCAGTAAAAGACTTCAACACTCCCGCAATCACTTTTCTTAAACAACAAACCCCTTCCCGGTGTACTCTTTAAATATCCGATAATCTTGTATATCGCCTCCAAATGCTTCTCATAAGGTGAGTGCATATATTGACTTACAACACTAACAACAAAGGCAATATCGGTCTTGTATGAGATAAATATATGAGTTTCCCTACAAGACGTTGATACTACCTTTATCAATCGGAACTCCATCGAAACATCTCACAACTTCGATTAGGATCTATCGGTGTATCACTGGTCGGCAACCACTCATTCCCGTCTCCTCTAGCAAGTCAAGAACATACTTTCTTTGTGACATCGAAATTCCCATTTTAGATCTTGCAACTTCCATACCTAGGAAATAGCGTAAATGACCCAAATCCTTAATTTCAAATTCCGATGCCACTTTGTTTTTCAACCTACTTATCTCATCACCATCGCTCCCAAGTAAGTATTATGTCGTCTACGATACAATTAGGACAACCATCTTTCCACCATTTGTGTGTTTTACTTAACATTGTATGATCAGATTGCCCTTGATTGTATCCTCTTTTCTAACAAATTTGGTAAACCTCTCGAACCAAGCACGGGAGATTGCTTCAATCCATAGAGTGATTTCTTTAATTTACACACTTTTCCTCCAAACTTGTCTTCAAAACCAGGGGCGCTTCCATATAGACTTCCTCTTCCGATTCTCCGTTGAGAAACGCATTTTTAACATCTAGTTGAAATAATGGCCACTCCAAATTGACAACCACAGAGAGTAGTATTCAAATTGTATTCGACTTTGGCCTGGAGCAAACGTCTCATGGTAGTCAACTCCATAGGTCTGCGTGAATCCTTTTGCAACTAACCTTGCTTTATAACGTTCAAGGATCCATCCGAGTTGAATTTCGCAGGTGAAAACCCACTTGCAACCAACCACCAATTTTCCTTCGTGCAAATGAACCATCTCCCATGTTTCATTTTTTTCGAGCCTCCATCTCTTCATGGACATGACTTTCCTCCATTCAGGAACCTTTAGTGCTTCTGTATAGACTTAGTATATCCACACTTGACAATTGTGAGACAAATGCATGATAAGATGATGACAAGTTCTTATAAGACACAAAATTGGAAAGGGGATGTTGAGTACATGACCTAATCCCTTTCCTAAGAGCAATGGGAAGATCTATGGGGTCGAGGATGTTCTTGTGGAGTAGGTAAAGATTCAGAGTGTATAGATTCAAAGATTGTACGAATTTTCTTTGTTTTTCGGATCCGAAATTGGATCGATTCTTGGCTGAGGAAACAACAGTGTATCTTTCTTACTTTGAACTGCTTTCTTCTTAGTGTAAGTCTTCCCAAACAATCTCTCATCATTGAAGCGTGCCTCGCGTATTATCCTAGTGTCGAGTTTATGTCCAGGTGCTAAGATAGACCTCGTGTCTCCCATATTCAAGTTATCAAGATTAAAGATTCAGTTTCAATATTTGTCTTACCATCGAATCATTAGTACTTACGTTAAGCTCAAACACCGAGTCTTCATATTCTTTCCCCGTGAAGAGGAGGATTGAAAAAACTTTGAGACTCAAAGAAAGTAACATCCATCATGACAAAATATTTTTTGTGTCGAGGATCAAAACACTTATACCCTTTTTGTGTGGGAGAATATCCTAGAAAAACACATTTTTCTTGCCCGGGGTCCAACTTATCCCTATTATGTTTGTGTACATGTACAAACGCAACACATCCAAAACCTTTAAAGGTAAATCAAGTCGACGTGACATTGGAAAGGATTTTTGAAAAACGACAATGGTGTCCGAAAGTTCAAAACTCTTGATGGCATCCTGTTAATAAGATATGTAGAAGTAAGAATTGCATCCCCCCACAAGTATTTAGGAACTTTAGCGGTGAACATCAAGGACTAGCTACTTTAGGAGGTGCTTATTTTTAGTTCGCTACTCCATTTTGTTGAGGAGTGTCGGTCAAGAGCTGTGGTGAACAATCCCCTTTACAAAAGAAATGACCCCAAAGATTTGATTAAAGTATTCTTTTCCATTGTCACTTGAAAAACTTGAATTTTTGTTTGGAATTGTGTTTCACCATACTATAAAAAAATTTAAAAACAGGCTCCACTTCAGATTTTTCTTTGAGTAAATATACCCAACTTAAACGAGTATGATCATCAATAAATGTTATAAACCATTTCTTTCCCAAGTTGGTTGATGTCCTACAAGGTCCCCACACATCACTATGAATAAGGGTAAAAGGTTTGGATGTTTTATAAGGTTGAATAGGAAAAGAAGCACGATGGTGTTTAGCTAATTGGCAAATATCACATTGAAATGGCGATATAATTTTATTACGAAACATCTTTGGGAACAAATACTTTAAATATGAAAAGCTAGGATGGCCTAACCTACGGTGCCATAACATTATTTCATCATTAGTAGAACTAAAACATGCTCCAAGATTTGAAGATTGTGGTTGACACATAGAATTTCCATCATTAAAGTAATAGAGATCGCCATACTCTCTAGCACTGCCAATCATCCTCCCCGTATCCAGTTCCGAAATTCACGGCGATTCGGAAAAAATTAGTACAACACTTCAAATCACGTGTTATTTTCTTGACAGACAAAAGATTGCAAGAGAGATTTGGAACATGAAGGACATCGTGAAGAATGAGAGTGTTAGAGATAACAATCGACCCTTCCCAGCGATTGCGAGAGAGAGCCATCAGAATCTTAATTTTTTGATTGCCTCGCACAAGGACTATAGGAAGAGAACAATTTAGAGCATCCTGTCATATGATCCGTGGCACTGAATCTATTATCCATGGACAAAGAGGAACGATGGATACATTAAAGACCGCAGATTGAAGATAATTACCTTTTTGGGCTAAGGAACAAGAAGAGACTGCAAGATTATCAATTGTGTGGGTGAAAAAGTCCATACAGCTTGTTCTAATTGTTCTCATGAAAGAAGGCGTCACATTTGTAGTTTCAACATTCTCATTCTCCTCGGTGGACGAGTGAAAGGCCTTAGAGTCACGATTTGGCTGACCAAAATTACGTGGTTTCCGTGTAAATCCCAACAAGTCTCCCTAGTGTGACGTGGTTTTGGCGATGATCACACCACACCTTTTCTCCTTTCTTGTTTTGACGTGCCTGGGATGAGGAGTTATTGTGATTGGTCCTTGTAATTAGGGCTGAAACTTCTGGAGCAGATAAGTTTTTTTCTCCTAACATCACTTTGCGTCGACCTTCCTCTCTTCTTACTTCTGAAAATACTTCTCGGATTGATGGCAAAGGAATTCTGCCAAGAATCCGACCTCGAACTTCATCAAGACTCTTATTTAAACCTGCCAAAAACTCATAAACACGATCATTCTCCAGTCGTTTCAAATAACGAACACTATCTGTCGTACAAGCCCAATCATCTTCATAGCAAAGATCAAGCTCTTGCCATCAACGACCAACTTGATGGATTGAGCCCATTCTAGATAGTTCTTCCCGTTCAATTTGTGAACGGTTAATTGCACCGGAAAACCCTCACTTCCATTCGGGCTTCCAGATTTTGCGTTGACTCCAGTAGATGTGGCAGTGTCAAGGGTTACTCCTAGGGTTACTCCTGCCCCAGATAAGGCGTCTTGTGCCATTACAGTAGAACAAAAGAGAAAATGGGAAAAACGGGGAGAAAAAAAAATTTAACAGAAACAATGATCAATGATCAGAGAGACAAACAAGTTCAGGCCAGGCTTAATTCAGCCATGGCTCTGATACCATGAACAACACAAACTGATATGAAAACAGAGGAGAAAAAGTGAAATATTTCATTTCTTATTTCTGAGTTGTATGTAAAACTGGTACAACAGGGTCAATTTATAGGCCTATACTACCTAATTTTTGGAAAATACAAATTAGCAATAATTACATAAATCAGACAACTAATCCTAAAAATCAGGAAACTTAATCATCTCATCTTTCTATATTTCTGCACCTAGAAATCAGGAAAGTCAACTATCAAATCATTCCTTATTTTCTACTCCTAGAAATCAGAGAATAAATTATCCAATCTTTCCATATTTTCAACAGAGCATATAAGTTATGGTAAGGAAATATTTAGTTCTATTATGTATCATCACCTAATTCAGTACCTGATCTTTTTGGAGTCCAATGGGATTATATGGTCTTTTCATTCTTCAAGTTGCATTCAAGGATCTGTTGAACTCACAATTTTTTATTCACTGCTTATCATTGATGAAATCTATACCTTTTTATGCCATACCTTTTTATGCCAGAATAGCTTTATGCTAACGTAGAAATGTAAAACTTAAGGTTTCCAGAATATTAGCCCATTGTAGCGTTTTTGTTACATATGTTTTTTTCCTTCTGATGCATTGACTGATTTCTTCTTTCCTTTGGTGCCTTTTGAAGATTTGATTCTCAAAAACGGTATGGTGATACCTGCTGCTGCAATGATTGTTCTTCCAGTTCAGTTGGTTCAAATGGACAGTTCAAAATGGGGAAATGATGCTGGCAAGTTCAATCCACATTGGTTTCTTTTCGAGGGCTGATGACAGATGTATTTCCGACCAAAAAGAATCCTTGATAGGTAACATTTCTGTGTGCCTAAGTTCTAACTTCTATGCATGTTATTTGTAATGATATGAAACTTGCATCATTGTGTATTTGATAGTTGTTAAATATGTTACTACTTTAGCATGTTTTACAGCCTCTTCAGATAATATACAAGAAGTAAAAGTAATCATAAGTAAGACTGGTGTCACAACATATAAAAAGACAGATGCCAGATTATTTGAAGTAGATGGAGGCCAGATGTGGCTAAACTTCAATATTTGCAAGATTATTTGAACAAGATGGAGGCTAGATATGGTTACACTTCACTTTGCTTGCCTTTCTGGTGGCCTGGATGGAGAATGACATTGATATTTACCCATTTTTATATCAAGTTACACAGCTTGAAGAGTTTAGTTTCCTTATTATGTACATATATGGTAAAAGAACATATTACAAAGAAAGCTTCTTTGTCAAGTTATTTTTGGCATCTGTGATCTTTTTAGCTGGATCTGAGCCTCCAATCTTTCTCCTACTCGCATATACTTTGAGGATCACTAATTTTCAGTTATATATATGATGACCTTGCACGTTTTCATCAACCAATGTCCTCTACACACACAGCCACAATCCCATTTTTCATTCACCATTTTTCATGTTAGAAATATTAGTCTTCACATCACCTCATTAAGATAATGCTACACACTTTTATCTTGAATCAGGCAAAACAATATACAAATCTTTGTGTCCATTGATTTTTAGGTTTCACTTGGCAGTCCATCACCATCCTTATTGCCTTAATAGGCCTTTAAACTCTTGGAAATTTACTGTCCATTGCAATTGATGATATGTTCCTTCTGAATGTATGACTGTTCTTATATGTTTTCATTGACGCTCCACTTCTACACAACTATCCAAGTTAAGAAGAGATGATGTAAAGATACACAAAAGAAGGCGTTAATAAAGCTGCCACGCTTTTATGTTCAATGAAAAGCTGGTAAAATCCATGACAGTAATATTTTAAATTTTCTGTTCAGCTGGATAAGTAGACCTAAAAGATCAGTTAAGGGAATCCGTCTTTCAACCACCAAGCATATGAACTGACTTCTGAACCTAACTTTTTCTTCTTCTTTGGCATGGTAGATGGTTGGGACACCTCTTATGACTTATTATTTGGACACCTCTTTATTATTTGCTTCTATGTCTGATCATTTTATGTATTAAGTCTGCCATCCTACTTGTACTGTTAATTTATGCGCTAGATATAAGTTATTGATGTTTTGTCTCACTGTCGCTGCTGTAACTTGATAGATACAGGGAATAGTTCCTGTGTTATGAAAGATCCGAATGAATTTGAAGCATTTCTACCTTTTGGATCTGGTGCACGTGCCTGTATTGGACAGAAGTTAGCCGTCCTTGGAATTTCATCATTGTTTGCTGCTTTGGTTGGACACTATGAGGTTTGTAATTTTATCCCCTGTTTCTTCCTGTCGTCTGGTTTTATATTTTGCCTATAACGCATGATAAGCTCTATAGATAGCCTTGTGCGGCGTTGCACACGCTTTAGTTCAATAACATTGGCTTGCAATTGTTGTGTCCCGAAATTAAAAGAAAAAGAAAAATTAAGATTTATTGTAGGACATGGTAAATGGATGTGACTGGCAATTATTTATTGGACGCTGTAGGGTTCTTTACTAGATTATGTATACCTTTTGGGAAAGGAGAAAATTATTAGACAGAAATTTCCAGAATATTTTGTATTCCAAGTATGTCTTTGGGAGTCATGTATTTGGATCCCTATTTTATTTGCATATGGAGATAATTAAAAAAAGCTACCCCTGAGGTTTGGCCTAATTATAAAAAAATCCAGTTATTTTTCAAAACTACAAATACCCGTTGAAAGTGTTGCAAGCACTCCCTTGAGGTTCATATTACCTAAGAAATACTCTCCTCTTGAGGTTGGAACCTGTAAAAGAGAAACAAATATTAAGGGGTATTTGTAATTTTGAAAGATAGCTGGGTTTTTTTTGTAATTAGGGTAAACCTCATGGTAGTTTTTGTAATTAACCCTCTGCATCTGATATTTCTGGCCCTGGCCCAAAGGTGTTTAAAATATTTGCCCACTTATTTGTCTCATCACTGCAGGTAAGGCTTCAGCCAGGATCTAAAAGTAACCCAAAACCTGTAGTGAATAACTGTGTTCTCCAGCTTCTTCCAAGTCCCAAGATAGTTTTTGTGAAGAGAAGAAGCAGTTAAGTAAATAAATAAAAGAGCCATTGAAGGATTGCAATTTTTGGGGGCCGGCTCTCTTGGCACTGAAACTGGAGGATAGTACGTGGGGGTATATTTCTCAACTCATGTTTTTCCCTTCCATGTTTGTTTTTTTATGTGGCACTAGCGCCGTCTTCGTTGCTATAATAATATTGTAATTAGTTTTTGAAGCGCTAGACCGTTGTGCTCGAGCCTTGTAGTTTCTTCCCTGTTTAGGAAGTTGTAATGTCTTATGACTCGTTTTTTTTTTCTCTCTCTCATGAGAGTTACTGGAATTGTAAAAATGGAAATGACAAAAAATAATCCGCGCGTGTTATCATGGAAATTGATTATTAACGAGCTCTTGTTTCTAGTCATTGTGCTTCTTGTATGACACGTACAGTTGAGTCTGTTTGCTTTTGATGCATCTCTCGGAACTCAGTACTTTACTCAAGACTCGAGCGATAAGAGTTTACTCATTTGATGCAAGAGCCTGTAGAGTGAGAATGCATTGGATATGAACTGAATGGCTAAAAATCCTCTTAAATCGCTATGTAACAATTCACATGCCGAATCCAAACAAATAGCAGTTGACCGTAAGAATTTAAAACTTTGCTTCAAAGATGATTTACAGATATGGGATGGCTCTCCATCAACAGAGCTTACCTTCCAGTAGGACATCAACCTGACAAGAAAAGTAAGAACATTAAATCTATCTATACCTATTATAAAAGTGTGAATAGGTTTTAAGGTTTTTTGAAAATTTTGATTTGCCAAAAATGTCCTAATGGTAAAGTTAGCTTTAAGGGTAATTAAGTAGTTTTTCATATTGATTTTAATTTTATTTGTTTAATAATATTGACAAGTGTCTCTTTATATTCCAAACTCTTCTTATATGATTTATTTCAATTTTAATTCTTAAAATAATTTGAATACATAAAAAAAATATATAGTATGAATTTACAGGAAAATAAAGAGAAAAAATAAATAAATAGTATTTAATATTATTTTATTCAAAATAAATAGCAGGACAAAATACATTTTTTTTAATTTCACTATTGGTTGAAAATATCCATACTATAATAAATTTATCATCTATCACACACTCCAAATTGTGAGATAATATTATTTTTGGTTGGAGTAAATGATACATTTTTTAGGTATGGAAAAATGGAAATTCGCGATTATTGAAAATTTCAAGGAATTTTATGATTTTCCCATAAAAAATAATTAGTTTTTAAGATATGTAAGTTAAATATAAATTTTTACTAAACTTCTGAAAAAATATTATTTTATTTCTAAGATCTATTCATTAATCTTTATGTATGTTTTTTCCAGTAATAATAGATATACGGTTCAACATGATTTAGATTCAATTATTAGTTTATTTTATTCATGTACTCTTTCGATAAAAAAAACAACTCGATCATTGTGACAATGTAAAGTTAAATTTGCAAAACAAATATATTATAAGTGCATACTCTAAAATTTAAAAATGAATAAACTTGGCTAAGAATTATGTGTTTGAAATTAATGAAATAATATTTTAATTCTCAAAGTGAAATGGATGAGATGAGTAATATTTGTTTAATTTTTATCCACAACTATATATTTATAATTGTTTTTACTTTTTAAGGGTGGGCATATATATATATATATATATATATTGTAAAACTAAATAAATAAAAAATGAAAAAAAATGATTTTACAACAAAAAATACAATAACAATATAAAACAGTTAATACTAAGAATTTTGAGGCTAAATTGAAAATTGAGAACTAATTTTTCTTCAATATTTATTTATGCACTTATTTATTTTTTTTATGGATGCACCATTGAACTTTCAAATCCTATAATTTAGATTCATTTATCAATTTTAATAATATATCATTGTACATTCTTTTAGTTAAATAAGCCAGTAAATATGATAATAATGTAAGTCTAAGCGGCTACGATAATCTAGAGGGGGGGTGAATAGATTATCTCCATCTTTTCGATTTCGCCCTCTTTTTACAACTGAATGCTCAAACACAATAATAAAGGTGCGGAATGTAAACAACACACGTCAATTTAAAGAGGTTCAACCCACCTAAGGCCTAATCCTCTACCACCCCAAAGATATCAGGGATGGATTTCAAAAAGAAAAAGAATTTTATTAATTACCAAAATTAATACAAATTCAACTTACAACACCTTGAAGAGCACCACACTCTTCTTCAACACCACCTTTGAGATTACCACAATCTCTTCTTGAAGATTACCACAATCTCCAACGACACCTTGTGAAGATTACCACAATCTTCAACCTTGAAGAATACCAAATTCTTCAACACCTCAATAAGAAGATCACCACAATCTTCTTGCACCTATCACCTAGATCATCCAAGTGTGTTCTTACCACAAGAACACTCACAAGGATATCTTGTGTTTGAATGATAACCAAAAATCAAGATTACAACTCAATAATGAATAATACAATTTGAGTGCAAAGTGTAATCAAGAATAGCCTAGACCTCAAAGATGTGAAAGTGATAAGCTAGGCAAATTTACAACAAGAATAATAACAATGAAAGACCAAGTATTTGCTTGAAGTGTATCTTGTTGTGTTGTATCTCAATTGTTGTATTGGTTGCTCCAAAACTTCCTCTATTTATAGGAGATGATTGATCAAGCATAGGCTTCTCTTGGGGATTGAAAATCTCTGAGAAAAATACAATTAAAATCAAGAATATAGTCATTTGTTACAAATCAATCCCACAATTTAAGGAAATGTGTCTGTGTCAAACGGTCATATTTTTGTTGTCAATACAGGCGCCGGTGCACGCAGTAAATAAGAGAAATAAGAACACTTTGAAAATTACAACAGGCCAGGTCGTCGACGAGGCTTCGACCAGGTCGACCCTTGTCTCAATAGGTCCCCTAATCAAAAAATGAAGAGATTTTGTTCGCTTTCAAAACCAAACATGCAGTACCGGTCGACCGGACTGCCGACGCCAGGGCGACGGTCGACCGCTTGTTTTTACTTCCGTCTCATTTTCTGTTTCTAAAAACATCTTGGTCACGGGTTGCCCTATAGGGCGACGGTCGACCACTGAGAGTAAATGTTGTCCAATTTTTGTTGAAAATAAAACTCAAGAAATACTCCGAAAATTTAGTAAAAACATTTTAAATCGATCGAGAGTATTTAGACAACATTTAGGAACTGTTATAGGAGTAAAAACTCATTGATATAAAATCAATAAAAGTGTTGTCCATTATTAACAAAAATAAACTTGAGAAAATACTCCGGAAAATATTAAAACCATTTTAAATCATTTAGGAGTATTTGGACAACCTTTAAAAACATTGTTTTGGTAATAAAATAAAATCATCAAAATTAAGATAAAAACATGTATCAAACAATCTCCCCCTTTTTGATGATTACAAACCAAAACAATTTTTACACAAACTAAGAGAGCAATTTTAGAAATGATTTTTCCGGTAAAAACATTTGACCGTTTGGAAGCAACCAAAATTTCCAAAAATATTAAAGCAACCAAGTAGGGAGTAAATATATTCAATAATAAGCACAAGCTCCCCCTATCAACAAGCAAATCAAGAATAATGTAAAAGCAATTTTCCATAAGCTAAAAGCTTTAGCTTTTACAATGTGTTCAGGAGCTTATAAGCTCCCCCTGTCACAAAACATCATTAAACAATTATATAAGTCCATCAAGCAACAATTGGACTAAAAACAACTTATGGCTTTTATGAGCCATAGCTTGTAGCTTTTATAACAAGCTTTTATTAGCTTCTTTGAGCTAATGAGCCAATATCCTGTTTCTCCCCCTTTGGAATCATCAAAAAGAATGTTAGGATGGTGGAAACACCATACAATAATATCAAAGCACGCCAAAGGGACGGTTTAATAACCATTTGAGCAATTAAAGCATAATAATCCAAGGAAAATGGGAGATTTGAAACATAAGAGATCCATAAGCTTATAGTAAGCTAAAAACATGATTTCAAAAAGATTTTAAGACATTTTGAAGCAAGAGAATCATGTAGAAGTTGAAAGTTTCATTGCGACATTTCATCGAACACCTTGTGCGCGTAAAAAGTAAAAGAGGTTGTATATAACCTTTGTAAATGGTTCAAGCCAAAAATTTTCATATCATCAATCAACCTCATTTCAAAGCTCAAAAAGATCATATGCAACATATGTAACATTTGTTCATCAAATAAGAAGCTCAAAGTGGATTCTCAAGGGTTCAACCCAATTGAGATAAGCTAAGAATTATCAAGGCATTACAAATGCCAAAAATTAGAACATATACCAAGTAATAAGTCATGCCTTACACAATATATGTATCAAATGTCAAAAGTCCCAACATATCAACTAAGCATAATGATCAAAGCATTAAGAGAAGCACTTTTACCATCAAGTACTTCATACCAATTATCAAACAATGCTTTAGAGTATTTTTACCATCAAATACTCCATCAAAATCATGATCATCCACAAGTCATTTATCAACTTGCAATTTTAACCCTTTTAAGAAAACAAGCAAATATCATTAGTACAAATGAGTTTTACAAAAGTTTATCAAAATACAAAGCATTAATAATGAAAATGCTAGAAAGTAAAGGGGGTGGGGACATCATTCCTCATCCGAGGAGAAACAAGATCCGGGAATAAAGTCC
The DNA here is from genome assembly GCA_016081115.2 of Rehmannia glutinosa. Taxonomy (NCBI): domain Eukaryota; kingdom Viridiplantae; phylum Streptophyta; class Magnoliopsida; order Lamiales; family Orobanchaceae; genus Rehmannia; species Rehmannia glutinosa. The sequence continues at coordinate 215,025 of JABTTQ020002900.1, forward strand.
TTGATGAATTTCTTCAATTTGCCGATAGACTTTTGCATTTTGGAGGTCTTTTGCTCCAAAGCCTCATATCTCGTCTCATGAAAAGCCCTCATCTCTTCAAATTCGGCTTGAGTATACCTCCTAGGCGGTTGAGCACCGGTATTACCCTCCGGATTGCTCGGTTCGCCTTCTTCCGCCAATCTTGCGGCTTCGGCGTCATCAAAGTAGTCATTAGGATCGGGGGACTCTTGACCTCTTCCTCTAGCCATTTTGGTTGGTCGGATGTCCATATTCTTGCGCATCGTGACCATTTGGGAGATATTATCAATGTCGAAGTCATTTTGAAATACTTCCGAGTTACACTCCGACGAAGGAAGTCCCGATTGAATAAGAAGTTTACAAATCCAATTTCCATAACTAACTTCTTATTACCTCGAGTGATGGACTCGATTAGACATTGAATAAGTATGGCACCAAAGTTAAGTGGTTCCCTCCTAGCAATCTTATACGTCAAAAAGTAATCCATGTTGCTAGGCATCTTTCCCGACTTACCACAAATGCAATATGAGACAATGACCGACAAAATACGATGCTCAAGTGTCATTGCCAACAAAGAATACTTTGGCCATACTCCCAAATATGTCTTCACTTCTTTCATTGACACTCCCAACATTTCATCATTCCAAGTCCCACAAGAGAAATAATCCCAACCACCTTCTCTAACACGTAAAAAGCGGCAAATATCATTGGGAGTCCATCTAAAATGATGACCCTTTACAAGCGAATTAATTAATCTGCAATCGGCTTTCTTTCATTATCATATTGTACCCACATATTAGCATAAAAATGTTGGATAATATCATCATCATACAAAACATAAGCATGCTCCCATAGATACATCCAACCTTGCTCCTCAAAAAATCCTCTAATCGTAGGATACTCATTTGTAAATGAACTAAAACGACACATTTTAGTCCGAGCAATAGATTTTCCACCCATTCCCGAATCCTCATAATACCATTCCGCATACTTATTGATGAAATTAAGAACATTGTGGGAATTAGGGGCTTGAGTGACAAAGGATTTTTTACCTTTTGCCCAACGGCAATTTTCGAGCGAAATAGTTCCGCGTAGCTCGGTAATTTGGGCCCGAGAGAGAATGGGATTTTGAACGTCATCACCTTCTTGAGCCACGTTTCTTTGAGCGGCTCGAATATCCCTTTGTTCGGCTTCCTCTTGCCGATTTCTTGACGAACCCTCTCCGCCCCTTCTACGCTTGGAGATGGGATTTCGACCGGTGGAATTCTTTGGGGAGCCCTATATGTAAGATTCTTGTGAAAATAAGAAGATTAGCAACAAGAATCGTGAAAAATGATGAAGAATTGAGGAATATAAGAAAAGGGGAAAGAACTTCCTGTTAAGGGTTTGAGAAATATTGCTTCGTCTGTTTCAAAAAGAAGAACAGAACGATTTTAAGAAGTGATTTTGTCTTTGGGCGACGGTCGAGGTAGGTGGTGCGACGATTCGGTCGAGGTGCGGCGACGGCCGCCCCTGCTTTGGCCCCCAAAGTGCAGTTTTTCTTTCTGAGAATTTTCAGTCGATTTTTCACCCCAAAAGTTTTAAAACTTTGCAAAAAGATAATTTTGGATCAAGTCCATCATATACGGGTTTCGGGAAAACATAAATACGAGAAAATCGAGACTTATCAAGTAGTGCCCTTTTAAGAAAAAATTTGCAAAAACATTTTGGGGCACTTAAGGGGTTAAAATGAAATATCTAGAAAGATATGAGCATAAGCATAATATCGAGTTCCAAGAGAAATACGAGTAAACATACCTCGATAGTTTAAGAAACTTGATGATGAAATAGCCAATGAAAATGAGATATATATCCTACACCATTCTTAGACAAAATTTGCATAGAAAATACAAGTGTAGGCAAGTAATAGGAGATATCAAAAAGAGCTTATGCTATAAGATTTCATAAGAGATAATAAGCCACATAAGTCTAATAAAATGCTCAAGAGTTTTAGAAACATCATATAAGGTCTTCTTTTTCAAAAATATTTTAAAAGCACAAATATATATTAAAGACCTTAAAAAAAACTTGAAAACACATTTTGCAATTGAGACAAAAAAAAATCATGCATAGAATAAAATGCATATATAAATGGAGAGATACGGTTTACCAATTTCGCCGTTTCCATGGGTTGTGTCTTTCCCATTCTTGATGATATCTTCCCCTTGAGAAGTCACTTTGTTGATGATGACTTCTTTGATTACTCCATTTCCAAGGTTGGTTACCTTCCCATTGTTGATGGTTTCTTCTTCTTTGAAAATCATCTTGTTGATGATGTCTTTGCCATTTCCAAGGATTGTGTTCTTCCCATTTTTGATTATACGCTCTTCTTGGAAATTGGCTTTGTTGATAATAGTTTCTCCTTCTTTGATCAAATGAAACGTTCATTTGATGTTTTCTTGGTGGCATGAATTTTCTCCAATTATTACTTCGGGTACCTAATAACACATTATTTTGTGGTACCCTCATGTGCTTGGGTCCTTTAGGATTAGCTATGAGACTTTTAGGTCTCCAACAATAATTAGAGCTATTTCTAAATAGGACAAGAATTAGCCGTATGACCCTTTTTGCCACAATAAAAACAAGTAATAATTCTAGGAGCATAATGACCAATATGCATAGTGACTTGATCCTTTTTCATATGATTAACAACATTAGGCTTATGATCAAGTCCTTTATCACAATTATGAATATCAACAATGTTGGACATTTTATTGGTATTCAAGTTGGATTTTAATAAATCCTTTTTCATGCAATCAATATTCTCAACAAGAGTACTATTTTCTTTTTCAAGGTTTCTAACCTTGTCAAGAGTGGTGGTGTGAGCACATGATAGTGATTCATAGGAAGTAAATAAACTATCCTTATCATTTTTCAAAATATTGAATTCCTTTTTCAAATTTTTGTATCTAACAAGTAAGCTTTGGAATTCATTTTGAAGTTCATCATAATCATTTTGTAAATCACTATAATCGTTTTGAACGACAATATCATAGGAAGTAGAGGGTTTAAGACATACCTCGTTTTCTTCATTTATGCCCATAAAACAATATTCAACTTCTTCATAGTTGGAAGTTGTAGGAGGCTTGTTCCTTAGATTTGAGCTTGTATGACCTTGAGAGGTAGATGCTTTTGTTTGACTCCTTTCATTTGCAAATACTCCATAGATGGCTTCTAATTTTTGCCATACTTCATGTGCCGACTTTATTCCTACAATATGTTCATATTCTAAATTAGTAAATGAACAATACAAAATATTTAAAGCCTTACCGTTTAAGGAGATGATTTTCTTCTCTTCATCATTGAGCTTTTTGAAGCCTTTTGAGGTGTGTGGTGTATCTTTCGTCGGAATGGATTCTCCATTAATGACGGTGTTCCAAAATGTCGAACCCGCAACCTTGTAGATAGCATTCCATTCTTTATTTCCAAAAATTAAAATTCTTGGAATCAAGTAGTGGTGGCTTGGTGGTGGAGTGCGGATGGATGAGCTTCGTTCAGTAGCCAACGATCGTTTCTCTTCACTCGTGATGTGAAACGAGCTTGCCAAAAAGTTTGGCTTTGATACCACTTGTAAGTCAGCGGCCACGATAATCTAGGGGGTGAATAGATTATCTCCATCTTTTCAATTTCAATTTCTTTTTACAATCGAATGCTCAAACACAATAATAAAGGTGCGGAATGTAAACAACACACGTCAATTTAAAGAGGTTCAACCACCTAGGGCCTAATCCTCTACCAATTTAAAGTATATCAGGGATGGATTTCAAAAAGAAAAAGAATTTTATTAATTGCAAAATTAATACAAATTCAACTTACAACACCTTGAAGAGCACCACACTCTTCTTCAACACCACCTTTAAGATTACCACAATCTCTTCTTGAAGATTACCACAATCTCCAACGGCACCTTGTGAAGATTACCACAATCTTCAACCTTGAAGAATACCAAATTCTTCAACACCTCAATAAGAAGATCACCACAATCTTCTTGCACCTATCACCTAGATCATCCAAGTGTGTTCTTACCACAAGAACACTCACAAGGATATCTTGTGTTTGAATGATAACCAAAAATAAAGATTACAACTCAATAATGAATAATACAATTTGAGTGCAAAGTGTAATCAAGAATAGCCTAGACCTCAAAGATGTGAAAGTGATAAGCTAGGCAAATTTACAACAAGAATAATAACAATGTTTTTACTAAATTTTTGGAGTATTTCTTGAGTTTTATTTTCGACAAAAATTGGACAACATTTTGTCTCGTGGTCACCTGGCCCCTCCCATAGGGCAACCCGACATCTGAAGATGATTTTTGAAACAAAATGATACGGAAGGAAAATCGGCGGTCGGACGGCCGCCGTGGGTCGGCCAGGACTGCAAGTTCGTGTCGAAACAGAACTTCAAACCTTGCATTTTGGGTTGGGGGACCGGTTGAACAGGGTCGACCGGTCGAAGCCTATGTCAACCGGTCGCCTGTTGTAATTTCCAAAGTGTTCTTCAATTCTCTTATTTCGTGCGACCGGGCGTCGCCTGTGTATTAGCAAGCAAAAATATGACCGTTTTAAACAGACGCATTTCCTTAAATTGTGGGATTGATTTCTAACAGCTATATTCTTGATTTTAATTGTATTTTTCTGTAGATTTTCAATCCCCAAGAGGAGCCTATGCTTGATCAATCATCTCCTATAAATAGAGGAAGTTTTGGAGCAACCAACACAACAATAGAGATACAACACAACAAGATACACTTCAAGCAAATACTTGGTCTTTCATTGTTATTATTCTTGTTGTAAATTTGCCTAGCTTATCACTTTCACATCCTTGAGGTCTAGGCTATTCTTGATTACACTTTGCACTCAAATTGTATTATTCATTATTGAGTTGTAATCTTTATTTTTGGTTATCATTCAAACACAAGATATCCTTGTGAGTGTTATTGTGGTAAGAACACACTTGGATGATCTAGGTGATAGGTGCAAGAAGATTGTGGTGATCTTCTTATTGAGGTGTTGAAGAATTTGGTATTCTTCAAGGTTGAAGATTGTGGTAATCTTCACAAGGTGCCGTTGGAGATTGTGGTGATCTTCAAGAAGAGATTGTGGTAATCTCAAAGGTGGTGTTGAAGAAGAGTGTGGTGCTCTTCAAGGTGTTGTAAGTTGAATTTGTATTAATTTTGGTAATTAATAAAATTCTTTTTCTTTTGAAATCCATCCCTGATATACCGGGTGGTAGAGGATTAGGCCCTAGGTGGGGTGAACCTCTTTAAATCGACGTGTGTTGTTTACATTCCGCACCTTTATTATTGTGTTTGAGCATTCGGTTGTAAAAAGAGGGCTAAATCGAAAAGATGGAGATAATCTATTCACCCCCTCTAGATTATCGTAGCCGCTTGGACTTACAAATACGACCGGCCATGGAGAGCGAGACGCCTTTCCAATGGCTGAACTTGGCAATAATTCGGTCCACAATAGGCTGCAAGTGTACACTCTTTGGAACGCCAGTAAAAAGCGGAACCCCCAAGTATGAGAACGAAAGACTTCCCTCGCGCATATTAATTGCCCAAAGAATACGACGTTTGTGAGTCACATGTTTACCAAAGTAAATTAATGACTTATCCCTATTAACGTGTTGTCCTGATAACAATTCATACTCATGGAGAACCCGAGAGATAGTCAACCCATTCGACGTAGAAGCTTGACAAAATATGATAACATCATCAACATAAAGAAGATGGGAGGGGAAGCGAGCCTGTCCCGCTCGAATTGGAATCAGTTCTGAAGCTCGCACTCTTTGTGTAAGCATAACATTCAAAACCTCCTCAGCCAGACAAAACAACAGAGGAGACAAAGGGTCCCCTTGTCTAACGCCTTGCGAGCATCCAAAATATCCGTGAGGCGAACCATTGATAAGGATGGAAAGATTTGAAGACTCAAGAATAGTCAGAATCCAAGAACGAAATGTATCCGAAAACCCCAAAACACGAAGAGTCCACCCTGCACGCTTGAGGAGTTTTAGGAATAAGAACCACAAAGCTGTAGTCTAAGTGAGAGGAAGGGCACCCGTGACAAAGAAATTGCGAATGGCGGAGACCACATCATCGCCAATGATATCCCAAGTATTGTGAAAGAACCTACCTGGAAAACCATCGGGGCCCGGAGCACTATTGGGGTCCATAGAGAAAACTGCATTACGAATGTCCTGGTGGGAAGGCAGCTGGGTCAGGAGGGAGTTCTATTCTAAAGTAACACGGGGCTCAAGAATGGAGGATATCTGATCAAGTGTCGAGCTATGGGGAACAACTGTCGCCCTGAATAAATTTTGATAATAATCCACAATATGGCTAGCAATCACGGTTGTGTCCTGGCAAGGAACGTTATCGATCAGAAGCATAGAAATACCTGCCCAGTTATTTCTGATACGCGCGGGTTTTTGGAAAAAAGAGGAATTCCTATCCCCATCTTTGAGCTAGGATATACGGCTATGTTGTTGAAATAAATCGGATTCTTTAACCAAAGTGTCGAATAAAGCTGCCTGAGTTTCAATCTCCTGACAAAAGAGCTCATCCGTATAGCCCGAATTAGCAATATATGATTGAATATCCATCAAATTAGATAGCAAATTCTCTTTTTGAGCGAAAATATTTCCAAAAACATCCTTGTTCCAGGATTTCAAAACAACCTTAAGCCTCTTGAGTTTACAAGTGATACGTGACCAAGGAGACGAGTGAGGTAAAGGGATGGCCCATGATGAACGAACCAGATCCAAAAACCCTACATGTCGAACCCACATATTCTGAAACCGAAAAGGATGAGGGCCTAGCATACCGGAGATGCAACAAGATAGACTAACAGGGTGATGATCAGATACCGTGCGAGGAAGAACATGACATCTAACAGAGTCCCAAACCTCCAAGAAACCTTCAGTAAGGAAACCTCTATCAATGCGAGATTCTACATGTGATCCAGCGTATGAAAGACCCTTCTAAGTGAATTGATGGCCCGTGGAGGGAATGTCAATGAGCTGACAATGCTGGGTGAATTCCATGAAGTCCCGACAAGAGATGGGACTAGGCCGCACCTGACTACGCCGCTCGTGCATGCCTAAGACCGCATTGAAATCACCAATAATAAGCATAGAGTTGGTACGATAAGTAAGAATATCCGACCAGAGAGCCCAACGGCGGATATAAGATGCATGTCCATGGACAAATCCCATCCGAAAAGAAGACGAAGGTGAGGAGACATCAATAATGATCACTTGATCCGACATAAAAACCACTGTGTGCGACTGAACCTTGGTAGTCCCAAGAACCCAAATATTTGGAAGCATACCAATACGAGAGTTAATGGCCAAAATTGAAACCCCAAGTGAACTCCAAAATCGATTAGAAATATTAGAAAAGTCGATTTTAGGTTCCACAATGCATAAAATATCCGGCTTAACCACAACACAATGATGACTTAACATAGCTTTCGAGGGGTGTTACCAAGCCCTCGAATATTCCAATGAAGGACATTCATTGAAAACTCGTGGACCCAAAACTAGGGTCAATCGCGGGATCCAGGTCCGAGGTATCATCCTCGACTTCGTCTGCCCATGACTTTGTAACCGCCACATCCATCAACTTTAAAGAATCTGAACCACTAACTTGTTTAATAATAGCTCGGCGAGAGCAAAATTGATTGCGCCCGAATTCTTTCAACTTTCGACGTAGCTCACGAAGTTTGCTATCTCAAATTCATCTATCGGGGATGGATGCGCTTGATCGGGCGGTTCTCGCATCCATGCCCATCCTCCAAATATCGAGGACTTGCCAGAACAGATGTATTAGCATCCCCAATGGCCGCATTCAAATCCAAAATAGAATTATCCAAGCCATGGTCCTCTAAATCATTCAAAATAGCAAATTGATTAGTCGTACCAATAGTAGGATCCCGCGAAGTGCCCATTCGGGCTAGATGAACCACATATTTTGTATTACTAATAGTCCAAGACCCCGAACCAAAGGTCTTAGGATCCGATATGTCACAAACCAAAGAAGCTAAAGGAGCTGAAATGTCACGAATTGACTCACTGTTATTACGAGCCAAAGGAGCCGCAGAAGTTTCCGGAAGAGAGCTAGAAACGACTTTATCCAAAGATGGGTGACAAGAAACCACTTGGCCTTTATTGCGTGGCGCCCTGGAGGGCTACGACCATGCCTAGGAAGATTAGAAGCCAATGACTTTCTACAAGCAGAAATAGAATGTCCAACTATTTTACAATGCCGACAAAACTCTGGTAACCATTCATAATTGAAGAAAACAAAACCCGAGTGTCCAGTGCGCTCAATCATCATTTTTTTGGGCAAATTATACGATAAATCCACATCCACAAGAACCCTGGCGTAGTGGCCCATCATGTCGTGCAAAGTGTTATTATCAATCTTGATTGGCGTTCCAATGCCTCGAGCAATACCCAAAAGAATCTCCGGGTGCCAGTATTCGTAGCTTAGACCAAATATGTGAACCCAAACCTGTGCAATAAAGCCCTTGACATTATCTGGATCAAAATCCTGAGTCCAGGACTGAAGCCAGAATAAACCCGGAGATAACGACCAAATTTTTTTACGCCAAACAACATCACGATCGGACAAATTATTAAAGTACAAATTAAAATAGCCCTTGCCAAGAGAAATAATTCAAAAAGTAGAAGTCAGACCCCATAAATCCTTCAATTTGGCATGTAATTGGACTGTTGAACGAGGCTTATCACCCTTATTGTATAAAGTCTTTCCAATAAGAGATTGTTCACAGATTTTACGCCGAGATTCATAAATTTCATCAGATATTTTCAAAGAAAGCAGATTACCTTTTCTAACTGGGAGGAGAGAACCACCATGGACGTCTAACGGAGGAGCAACAACAACAGATTTCATGAGGACTTGTCGAATGGAGCAGTTTTGGATGGGACAATCACAACCGGGGTTGGCGGGATGTTTGTTGGAGTTGTCTGGATATATGGCTGAGGTTCAAAGACGCCTGAAAGCTGATCGCCGGAGACGATGACGTAGGCGCGGTCGGGAAATGTGACTGAGACGCGTTCTGGACCTGCAGGTTGGGGGAGGAAACTTTGCTAGACAAGATCTCAGGGAAGAGGATATCATTAAGAGCATCCATCTGGGAAGATGAACCTCCGAACGGTGGCCGAAAAAAATTACTCACCGACGGGAGCTTGTTTGCAGACAACTCGTGCAAGGAAAAAGCATGCCTGCATGTTCACTTTTTATTTTTCCGAGAGAGAGAGAGAGAGAGTTTTTGCTTTTCGGTGCGTTTCTTGTTTTGTCTTTTATTTCAATGTACTAATTAATAATTTTTACTGATATTAAATTTATCATTATTATATTACATAACACATTCAATAATAAAAAAAATTATGTGGAAATAATAAATTTATGATGTCCTGCATGCTCTTAATGATAATAGAATATAGCATAAATATTGTTAGACACTCAATAATTTTAGTTTCTATGATGTGGTTTTGTCATTTATTTGATATATAAATTTTACTATTCTTTCAAACTGAATAAATTTATTGATTGTTTTCAATTACAATTGATTAGTCTATTTTATCTTCATTTCTGTTATATAAATAATTAATTTAATCATAGAGAACATGAGAAAAATTGGATAATAGTCGAGTGGTAAATAATTTCATCCCAGCTAGAGGTGTGGGATTTGATTCTCATCATTCCTCCCCTCCCAAGATATGTACTTAAATATATAAAAAAAGGAGAACATGAATCAAAATATGGACTGGAGCTAAGCTTCTAAACATAAAATGGAATTTTACTTTGTCATCATTTTTTAGAAAAGAGGCACATGTGATGAATGAAAACTGAATCTTGTAGTCAAACTGATTTAAAAGATAACACAAATTAGAAAATGGAGTAAAATAGAAATACATCCATACGTCAACCAATCATGTCTGGGCTAAAAGTGCATTAAAAAATTGCAAAAAAATCTCAAAGCTAAGTATAAAGAAGAAGTAGACACTCAAAAAATAAACAAGATGCATTAATTTAAAATTCGTCTTAAATATATATTTTTTAAATTTTTATATAGATTACTCATCAGTTTTTTAGTATCCATTGTACTTTGTTGAGCGATAATATCATTTAAGTATCATGTTTTTTAGTCCAAAATGTCTTAACCATATTTCACTGACAAATAAGTTTAAATATAGTTTTTGCAAACTTTTTAAGATCAAAATACATGAATGACATTTATTATAAATACAAACAATATAATAAAAATTGATTCCAATATATAGATTTAATTTGATTTAAATTAATAAAATTATTTGGTTCACATGCAACGCACGTTCACCTTACTAGTAAATAAAAAAAGTGCAAATGGGCCAAATGGCCACATCTATACTCACAAAATGAAAACTAGCCATCTTTTGAAAATAAATATTTTTTTAGTCATTTTGATATCCAATTACATTTAATTCGATATACAACTCGAACGGATCTATAGACAACACGATATTGATTCGTCACTCGATATCGAGTTATATAAATCGAGTTAAGCGACGGAAATCCTCGTCGTCTTCTCCATTCACCCACAACCACTATTAACAAAGCATCAAGCTTTTCAAACTAACCTTGATGGTTTAAATCTACAAATTCTATAAATCTAACAATAAATTCTAACATAAACAACTATAAACTAACTAAATCAATAAGAGAATATGAAATTAGACAAATTGAAAGAAGTGTTGAGAAATTACCTAGTGCCGTTGATGATGTCGTCAATGAAGCCATGTTTGCTAGTCAACGCAATCAATTTTTGGTCCCAAGTTAACTTCTGCCGAAAATGGCTTAAAGGGCATTTTTGGGTTTTCACGTGTCAAAATGGTTAAAAAATATTTTAGAGTGTGAGGAATGACTAAAGAACCAGGCCTTTGGAAAAACATTATTACTACGACTACTTTAAAGGCTCCATTATTTTATTTTTTTCAAACACTTAAACAAAAATAAAACATTATTAGTATCAACTATCACGAGATACCATTATACGTATGAATATGTGATGAAAAACACCTCTCTCACCAACCCCATCACCAACTTTAGTGGGTCCCTCTACCTACTCTATGGTCCCTCTTCACTCCATTGCCCAACTTTAACAATATCCAACTACCAAACCAAACAAGCCTTTAGATGAACCAAAAACTTTTGTCGTCCACTTGTATAGTTGTATTACTATGGCAACAATCTAATTACTAGGCCAAATATATAATCCATCATTTCATGTGATCAAATATATGTTTTACTATTAATTAGATCAATATATATTTATCCAGGGCTGAATACATCTAATTTTTTTTACGACCCAGAGTATCCCCACATCAACCGGGGGCACATACCACACACTTCCTTCGGACTATGGGACATTCGTCATTCTCAAGGATGGTTCTAATCTCTGGGAAAGGAGGGACAATCTCCAACCCCTCACCCCGCGATAGTCAAAGTTTTAACCCAAGACCTTGAGGTGCAATTGCAACCTCAAGGCCACTAGATGTATAATAGTATGTATATATACGTGTGTAAAATTAGTAGTGAATGTTACACTTGGTACTAGAGATGACCACGGTTCCGGAACCATGGGTCCCAATTCCAAAACCACAGGTTCCGGTTCTTTATTTTGGAGGAACCGGAACCGAAATTGTGGCCTTATGGTTCCGGTTCTGGTTCTGATTTAGAACCGGTTCCTCCATAGTTCCAGCTTTAACAGGAACCGTTTGTTTATATTTTGATAATTTTTTGATTTTTTTAAAATGGTTTATTAGTTTTATTTAAAACAAAGGAAAATAAAGAAAACGACTTTGACTTAACGTTCAATTAAGTTTTGTACTTAATATTAATAATAATATTAAACTATCTATATATACTATTAGAGTATAGAGGAATAAAAGTTCACGTAGTTCGCTTACAACATTTGGTTTAAAACTTGTCTCATGTAGTATGAGGATAAAACATCATAATAGACATTTACCATTGTCTAGCATATGTTTACCAAAAAAAATGTTGGTTTTAACCTTGAAACCGATGGTTTTAACTGCCTATTCCATGAACGGTTAAAATTGTTGGTTTCATGGATTTTAAGACCAAGGAACCGAAATCAGAACCAGAACCAAAATTGTTGACATGTTAATGGTTCTCGGAACCATTGATCACGATTATGGTTCCAATTTAGAATACGGTTTCGGTTCCATTTGGCCACTCCTACTTGGTACACCGACATATCACCAAATATTAATAATTAATAAGAGGAAGCACCAAATTTTCATAATTAAAACCACTAGGGTTAGCCCAGTGGCCACCGGTATTACTTTCAGTGAAGAGGCTCGTGTTCGAGTCTCTGCAATGACATGACCGAATTTTAATAACTATAAAAAAACAAGGTGAAAGTATGTTACTTGGAATGGATCACCAACATGCAACAACTATATATTATCAGAATATTTATTATACGAATTGGTGTTGATATATTTTGTCACTATAATAATGTCATCTCGTACATTTTAATTAGAACTGCCAATAAGTTGGGTTAACCGGCCTAGGCCGAGCTCATCGGGCCAAGACATAAAATCGAGTCGGATTAAAATTTCGTCAAGTCATGTTCCTTGAAGCCTAGCCCAACACGTCTTTTTGGTCGGACATGTCAGACTTAGGATTGGGTCGGGCCAAAGTAGATAGATACTTTTCGAGCCTCTAAAAATAAAACTCAATCTAGCCCTATATGCGAGCTTGTTGGACCGGCCCGTAAGGCCAAACTAATTTTATCGGCTTTAAGTTTGTCTGGGTTTACCATGAGATCGCCGCGGATCTCCAACATGTATGCACAATCTCGTACCATAAAAACACACCAATAAACTACTGGTGGATCATCGACGAAAAATACCGAAGGACAATATCCTTCATCATAACATCCCGAGACGTACTTTTTCACAGCATAATCTATATTGAAAGTTTTTGAGGTCCCAAAACGTTCATTTCAGTAAATATCAGAGAAAATATTAAACCAGATGTTGCAACACTTCCTAAAATACTTCGTATAACATGCAATGGAAAAATAATACATGATGTAAAATTTATCTACAAGTTATAAATAACTTGTAGAAGTGTCAATATGACAAAATCACTAGTTGAATTTTGTACTATTTACAACTCAAAGCTCACATTATCAACTAGTCTAGTGAAACACACCCCTATCGAGTAGATCTTAAGTTTGTAAACCGGCTCGTCCAACAAACAAGTGTATGAACTCTTGTATGCTTAAAGATAAACTAATATGGATGAAAAATATAACAAGACGTCAATCTGGACTGGATGTTATTCTGGATGTCAACGACATTTGAAACGACATTTTGAATAACATCTACTTCAATATTCTTCCTTTTAAGCTCGATCGTCTTGTTGCTTCTATGAATGAATCTCTCTTGCTTTTTCTCTCTCAATATCGCGTGTATAACTTGTGTGGGATGAGAGGACGTGGTCCTCTTTATATAGGCTAGTTTCCTTTAGTCCCAAGAGTCCTATAAGAATATGGAAACAAAATAAACACAAATATAGAAGGAATAGAACTCTTTAAGTTAGGAAACAAGATAAGTATCTAAAGAATCCTATCTTGTCTACATCAATATCAAATCCTATAAACAAGGAAATAAGATTAACCAAAATCTTTCCTAATTTATATTCAACAAATCTTTCCTTATCAAGATAAAATCTTTTTCCTAACCAAATAAAACTAGATATAGATCGAAGAGTCTAGAAGCACAATACTGAAATCTAGTTGGAAAAATATTAAGGATGAAATCTCTGACAATCTCCTCCTTTTTGTCAAGAAAAGGGAAACAATAAAATCTAATGAAATAAAGAAAAAGTCAGTTGGAAATAAAATTCCAACAATCTCTTCCTTTTCGCCTTTCTGGTAAAAACCATCAAAAACAACGAAAACCTTCAAAGATCAACAAAACTCCTCCTTAATGAAAAATCACTCTGTTTCAAATGCTAGTCAGAATGTGACTAAAAATGTCATAACTTTTTCTGTAACACCTGCATGTTAATCAGAAAATAATACAACAAAATAAGATATAGATATCGAAGCAAAATCAACCACAATCCAGAGAACTCCCCCTTGTAAGTATCATAATCAAGACCAATCAACATGTTCAAACAAACAATCATCAGTCAAAACATCCACAAAAGCCATCTACAAGCTTTTTCTCCCCCTTTTTATCCAGAAAATATAGATAACCAAATTGTGTATATTCCCCCTGACTTGGACACAAAGTTCAATTCACATTAAAATTTTTTAGGAGAATAATCTTTGAAAACTTTGGAAGACAAACATCGGAAATTGTGATCAAGAACAAAGAAAAAATCAACGATTTTCTATAAGGATTCCCAACAATATGGAGACACAGAATCTTACAAAGCAATGACATTCTTAACCATAAATATAGATAATTACAAGCAAGATACAGTCAAATCTTCAAAGTCCTTCAAACAACGTGTAACTCCACTTTTCATCAAACTCCTCAAATTCAAAAGTTATGAAAGGAAAATAAATATCACAAGTCGTATATGAGAAAAGCTAAATTTCAGTCAAGCTGTACGAAATTCACCAGGATATGCAACCTAATTTATGTCTAAAAAAATATGAGGAAAAAAAATCGAACATATCATTATGTAATGGAAAGTCACAGTCGCAGTCGTTTCAAATGTCGTAACACCTTGACAAACACATGTCTTGATAGATTCAATGAATTGCAATCCAGTACCCATCATAATTTTTTTTCGAGTTTTTCTTTTTTTTTTTAAGAAACATGACGGATTTAGCCAGTGGGTAGCTTTCACACTAGTCCAAAGATAGCTCTTTTTCACATGATCATGCCAGTTTCAACACTTTTATATATAAGTAAAAATTGATCACAAGGAGTAGCTTTCTCATAGAGGTAGGTAGTTGTTCTCTCAAATGCCTCCAGCCATGATCTATTTTTTGTTAAACTCATCAACTGGGAATAAACAAGTAAAAATCAAACTATTGAAAAGGTCAACTCACACCAGCTTTCCAAGTGAATTTCACTGGTTGCTAATTTGAAACGACATACTATTCCAGACATGCAATATGATCCTAAGATGCATGATGGCTAAAAGAATAAAAAAATATGCATTGCGTGGGGATGTTACAGGAGGTGTTATGTGCAATATTGTAACATCTCGTGTAACATTTTAGAGAACACGCAGACCAAGAGATTTACTCAGGGTGGAAAACCTCTCAAAATACAAAGTCTTGGTGAATATGTCCACTAACTGAATTTTTGGTTCCAATCTACTCAATGCGAAAAAAAAATTTCTCAACTAAATCTCGAATAAAATGGTGTTTAACGTCAATGTGTTTAGTGCGAGAATATTGGACATAATTTTATATCAATTGCACTAGAATTATCACCATAAATGGTAACAATATCACAAAAAATCATTTTCTTTTCTAGTGAATCGATCAAGATTCTCATGCAGACAATTAATCCAAAGATCATTTTTCAAAGCATCAAACACATTCTTGGACTCAAAATTTGAAACACATCGAGAAGTGCTTACCATCATGCAAGTAGAAGAAAAACAAACTAATCTCACCATATTTCGATAGTTTACCTTTTCTTTCCTTCTTGTTCTTATGCCTTCAGATACCTCACTTATGTCTTGAGAGATTGGATGATTCTTTTGAATTCTGCTTGGGGATCTCGTCTTTCATTGGTGATTAAATCAAGTCCTTCTAAGTTCGCTTCAATATGAGGGTCATAATTATTTTCATTCGCTGCTGAGCCTGATATGCTAGCAGATGTTATGACATCTGGGACAACATCTTTGACATCTGTACCAATAGCCAATTCATGTTGCAAAGATGTGCTTACATATGTTATATCATTTGGTACAATATATGACACAGACTGCGATTATTGAGCCTATGACATTTCCATAAAGTAATCAAATTTGTCTAGTTCATTGTTTCCTGCAATACTAGAAAGATCATCAAATATAACATTCACACATTCCTTCATGGTCCTTGTACGAAGATTGTATACCCTATAAACATGAGTATCAAATGAATAGCCCAAGAATAGACATTTATCACTTTTTAAATCAAACTTTGCAAGTCGATCTCTATCATTCAAAACATAACATACACATCCAAAGATATGAAAATATTTAAGGTTGGATTTCTTTCCAAAAAGGATTTCATAAGGAGTCATAGTACTACCCATCCTCAAATAAACTCTACTTGAGATGTGACATGCAGTGTTTAAGGCCTCAGTCCAAAGCGTTTTGTCAAAATTTTAGAACTCAACATTACTCTTGCCATTTCTTGCAATGTTCGATTTTCAGTTCTGCCACCCCATTGTGTTGTAGGGTTTTAGATGCGGAAAATTCATGATATATCCCATTTCTATTACAAAATGATGAAAAGAAAGAATTCTCAAATTTCTTACCATGATCTGACCTAATTCTAGAGATATTCATGCATTACAACTTACACACCCTTTTGTAAAACTTCTTGAAAGAATCAAAAGTGTCAGCTTTTTCACGTAAAAAGAAGACCCACGAATAACGTGAGAAATCATCAACACACATAAAAGAATAATTTTTACCACAAATTGTTTCAACCTCACTATGACACATAAGATTCATATGTAGAAGTTCAAAACATCGAGTACTATTAGAATGTTGTAACACATGGTGTGACACTCTTTTCTATTTACCATTTTGGCATGAACCACATACAACATAATTTTTGAACTTGATTTAGGTATCCCTCTAACAACATAAAAACTAATCAGTTCACTCAAAGATCTTGAAATTCACATGACCCAATTTTTGATGCCAAAGTTCAATTGCATCCAATTGCACATGACGACACGCTTCGACTCCTTCAATTGGTAGCAATTGTCAATTGATCTCATACCTAATAGAATACACGAGTTAGAATCATCAAACACTTCAAAGGAATTTTTATCAAACTTCACATACAGATTGTCATCACATAACAAGCTTATGCTTATGAGATTTGCAGTAAGCCCTTCAACATGTAAAATATTTTGGAGCTTAGGAAGCCTTTCCATATTCAAAGTATCTTTACCAACAATCTTACCATGAGTTCCACCTCCATAATTTACCTTTCCACCATTGTACACCTCGTAGTCTGTCAAGTATTCTAAATTACATGTCATATGACGTGAATATCCACTATCAAAGTACCAGGTACTTACAATGTTAGTCGTCAAGGACATGAAAATTATATTACACTTTAGTTCATTTTTGCGAACCCAAACAGATTTTTGAAAACATGAGGTGTTACTGGAAGTGTTTCCAGACTCTGTGACATTTGTGGTGACATCGGACCAGATGACCTTTGATAATTTAGATCATATTTTAACTTGTGACAGTAAGATCTAATATGGCTAGTCTTATAGCAATAATGACATACGTAGTGCCTTCGTCTTTTTCGACCCTTTTGATTGAAGACTTGGGTTTTCCAACAGATAAAGTCGACATTTCAAATTTCTCGTTTTTCTTAACAAAAATAGGTGTTTTATATCCTATACCGGTCTTGTTATCACTTCCATGTGACAAAATTTCATCAAATTTTGCCTTGCTACTATTTAGCCTTTTCAAAGTTTCAAGAGATTTGTCGAGTTCAGATTTTACCTTTTTCAGTTCTTTATCCTTCCTAGTCAGAAACCTTCCAAACGAGTGAGGGAATTCTTCTATTCTTCATTCTCCTTAGTGAGCTTTTCATTATCCTTTGAGAGATTTCCAACTTGTTGAATACGTTTGCTCCAATAGTGTTATAGCTCCTAGTAAGCTTCAATAATGTTTTGATCTTCACCATTGGAGTCCTCAGCACCCTGATTATCTGTCAACTATAGAGGCAGATGTCAAGCAAAAAATATCAGAAATGTCGTAGAAAGTGTACCTGTTAGGTGTCGGAACACTTTGAGCGACACCTCGAGAGTAACCAAGAGGATTGATTTGCAGAGATTTTTTCCTTTTGAAGACAGTCATGGAGATAGCTGGATCTGTTGTCATCTCGGTATTTTCCTCCTTAAATTCGTCATCACTCAAATTAACACTTAGCTTCAATCCTTTCTTTCACAATGTGTTAGCGTATTCATTACCAGGATGGCCATAACTAGTACATGAAGTACACGTGATGTTGGGCATGGTTTCAGTTTGACCTTCCAATAAAAAATTAAATTAATTCGATGGAGACTTCAACATCGAAATACCTTGAACCTCCATATTTGCTTGCATAAAAACATAGTATTAGCACTTCGTGTAGTCAAGTGCCGGCTCTTGACGCCAATTGAAAGTTTTTGAGGTCCCAAAACTGTCATTTCAGTAAATGTCAGAGAAAGTGTTAAACCAGATGTTGTAACACTTCGTATAACACGTAGCGGAAAAATAACACACGATGTAAAATTTATTTACAAGTTATAAACAACTTGTAGAAGTGTCAATATGACGAAATCACTAGTTGAATTTTGTATTGTTTACAACTCAAATCTCACAGTATCAACTAGTCTAGTAAAACAAAATGCTATCGAATAGATCTTAACTTTGTAAACCAGCTCATCCAACAAACAAATGTTTGAACTCTCGTACGCTCAAAGATAAACTAATATGGATGAAAAACACGACAAGACATCAATCTGGACTGGATGATATTCTGGATCTCAACGACATTTGAAACGACACTTCGAATAACATCTACTTCAGCATTCTACTTTTTAAACTCGATCGTCTTGTTGCTTCTATGAACGAATCTCTCTTGTTTTTTCTCTCTCAATATCATGTGTATGACCTTCTGTGGGATGAGAGGACGTGCTCCTCTTTATATAGGCTAGTTTCTTTGAGTCCCAAGAGTCCTACAAGAATATGAAAACAATGTAAACACAAGTATAGAAGGAATAGAACTCTTTAAGTTACGAAACAAGATAAGTATCTAAAGAATGCTACCTTATCTACATCAATATCGAATCCTAAACAAGAAAAGTAGATTAACCAAAATCTTTCCTAATCTATATCCAACAAAATCTTTCTTTATCAAGATAAAATCTTTTTTATAACCAGATAAACTAGATAGACATGGAAGAGTCATGGAAGAGTCTAGAAGCACAATATTGAAGTCTCTAACATATACCACACTGATGCAAGTAATTGATGGGGTGTACATGAATGCCCTAAGTGTTATGATTAAAGGAAGACGAAAATATATGTATTTTAGAAAGAAATTCTAGAATTTATAATTTCAATCCTGAAAAAAGAAAAGCAATTTAGTCCCAAGAGTTTCCATTGAAAACTTTCCAACAATCTAATCTAATCATCATTCCTTGGAGAAGAGGTACAAAATCGAAGGTAACCATATGCACTGACACACATAAGCATGATTTGCAAAAACATCGTGAACTTCATTCCCTTCATTTAGAATATAAATCATTAATTCTGATCTAAGCTTGCTTTTTCAAAACATAAAAATTGGAATATCGAATATTGCAAACGCTAATTCCCTTGACGAGATCCAATCACACAAAAAACAATTATGGGTAATACGCAATCCAAATTTTATGAAAACCCTTTCTATAGACAATTAATTAATATTACGTATTGGTGCTGCTTTTTGAAGGAAGATCACCCAAGTCAAATGAGTTGACCAAAATTCCCTTCACAAGAGGGAAGTCTTCGCGGTAGTCCTCTTCCCAAGAGGGAAGTCTTCTCTTCTTTCTCTTCCTGAAGGGGAAGTCTTCTCGTCTTCTTCTCCTTGAGCTAGTAAATCCTTCGATTGGGAACTTGCCTGCCCACACGCGTGTTTTGTGTGTTTTTGTTAGTATCTTGTGTAGTTATTTTGATTTTATTTCTATATTTTTCATAGTATATTTCGTGTTTTTGCTTGTGTGTTTGCGTGTTTTGTTGTTGAGTCTATTTTTGTGTGTGTTAAGCTTGTTTTTTGTGGAAAAGTGTAGGTAGAACAAGGAAGAAACGAAGAGTGGGCTAAGAGAAGTGAACAAAGAAGAAACTAGGCCAATAGACGGCCAACGGATGGCGAACGGTCATTCAATGGCTGTTTGTGTTGGAAAAATATAAAGGGAACGATCGTTCCCTGGCCGTTCCCGAAGTAGCATGCCATTCGGTGACGGTTCAGGACAAAAAATCTGAACGTATATATCAGTGATTTTATCGATTTTTAGTAGTTTTCTGATAGGATTTGGACTCTTCCAAGTTGTTAGGGCTTTTGGGCTATATAAGGGGAGTCTAGACTTTAGATTTTCATACATTCAAGCTAGAAACAAGATTTGAAATTCTTCTCTTCTCCTTCTCTCTCTCTTTCACTTTAGTTTTATGGTTTTCTTGGGAGATCTCTCTACAACTTGAAAAAGTGTAATTCTTCTCCATCTTTATTTGTCTATTTGATTTTCTTTTGGTATTCGTTGCTTCATGATGACGTTTGTGATTATTATCTCTTGTTTAATTGAATTGATGAATCTATCCATGAGCTAATTTCTTTATTCTAGGGTTAGGATGAGTTGAATCAAATAAACAAGCATCAATATTGAGTAATTGATTATGCTTTTCCTAATTGAATTGCTTTTTGTTATAATTGATTGTTTGTGACTTTTGATTGTTTTTTGAGAAAAAATTGAGATCCAAAGAAGATATTATTTCATGACTAAATTCAATTAGGGGTTACATATGAATCGAGAGATGTATTATCTAACTTGGCTTAATGAAAATAACAAATTATGTAGGGATAGCCCTAATCTGTGAATACGTGAGTTATCAGATCTAGGCCTAGTTTTTACTTGTTTGTTATATTTGTTAATCTCACGATAAATTAGTTGATATTATGCTTGCAAATTTGATGAGATGATTCCGAAATCCTAGACTTTCATCCATATCGTTTTTTTCGAGTTTAATTGTGTTTAGTTTTAATTGGTCTTTACTCGTTTTCCTTTAGTTTATTAAAATCACAAATTGATTAGAGTATTTAGGATTTATTTTCTGTTTATTGTGATACATAATAATTATTTGTCGGCTAAGTCTTCCTTGAGAGACGACTTGTGGTTAACTTGATGCCCTACCACTGATCTCGTTCTCTTGCGAGGATTGTTAGACTTTTATAGGTGTTTAGCGGTCGAACAATATTTTTGGCGCCGTTGTCGGGGAATGCTTTGGGCGTAATAATTACTGTGTTTATTTTTCATATTTTTAGAATAAGATCTTTTTTGTTTGCCTTTTGATTTTTACTTTATTCCATAGATGCATTTGATCTGTTTTCCTGGTGTTGTTTATGCAAGGACGTAGAAATCTCAATCGGGACCTTGTGCCTTTCGTGGACGCATCCATCATGTTGCAAGACGTTCAAGGAAAGAAGGGGACGATTCTACAGATAGTAGCGAGGATTCTCACGATCACGTTCCAAAGGAAGAACAATCAGACGAACCAGTGATGGGTGATAATCAAAACGGAAACAACATGGAGGCATGACAACCTTTGATGTGTGAGTTTGCACGCCCAGTCATTGGAACTGCGACGTCTTGCATCACTTTAGGACAAGCATCACGGAACTATGAGCTAAAAAACATACACTTCAATTAGTTACCGTCTCTTGGAAATGGGATATTTAGTTTGTTTCATGATTTAAAATTGGTTGGTCTGGTTCTTTATCTTGTTATGATAATCTTTATGTGATGGATACCATTGCTTTTAAAAAAAACCAGTTACTGTCTTTTTATGGGATGCCCAATGAAGATCCTCTCAAGTTCATTCTGGAACTCTATTCTGTCATTCAAACTTTTCCTTTACAGGATTTGAATGAGGATCGGTGAGGATCTTTGTTTTCCATATACTCTGAAGGGTCGGGCAAAAACTTGGCTTATGTCTCTACCTCATAAATCTCTTACTGATTGGGAGGCGGTGTACAATAAGTTTATGGGCAGATACTACTCTCATCAGAAAACTTCGGATCTGCTGGTAAGAAAGCTATTTTTAGTCCAATGGAAGGCGAGCCTTTTCATGAGGTCTAGGATCTTTAAAGATTTCTGACGACGATTGCCCACATCATCACTAACCAATGGAATTGTTGAACCAATTTTTCTATGATGGACTATCATATAATTATAAATTACACGATTGACAATGTTGTTGGGGGTGACATGGGGTACACACGCCCAAGAAATCTATGATATTCTCTGAGATGATCGCGATAACTCACAACAAAAAGAGTGCCGAGGCAAACGGGCTTCCATGAATGAAGTAGCCTCGAGTTACTATGTGACAAAACAATTGGTGAATTGACTAAAAAAGTAAATTGTTGGCTACAAAGGGCTTCCACCCACCGCCTCCTTCCGTTGAGTCATGTGGAATTTGTGGTGAATTTGGTCATGGGGCTAATGTTTGTAATGTTGTGATTGAACAACAAAGTTGAGGACATTAACGATATTCAGGTTTATCAGCAAAGGCCTCGTAATGATCCTCACGCTCAGACTTAGAACCTAGGTTGGCGGAATCATCCGAACTTTAGTTGGGGAAATTTGTAAATTCCATCTCAAATCTATTCGAGGCCATTGCAACCTCAAGTTCAGTCATCAAATCAATCTCGGCCTCCATCTATTGAGGACAACTCGAGTTCATTCATCCAGGTTAGTAAGAAAACTCAAAAGGCCAACATTTAGCGGTTCGAGTCCATGGAAGCCTCATTTAAGCGTCTTGAGACCTAAGTCAGTCAATTGGGCCACTCAATTGGTGAAATTTCTCAACATGTGGTAAATAAATGGAAGATACCTAGCCAACCAGAACAAGCCCAAGCCATCACCGCGTTTACGAAGTGGTAAGGTTATGCCACTCTTCATTGGTACAACATGCACCAGGACTCACCCATTCACTATCCGTGAATCGGGTATATTACTCATTCAACTAGGAGTTTCAATACCTCTTTTTTCACTACTTCCATCATAATGGGGTTCAATCTCCTTTGATCTTCTCTACTAAGCTTAGCCGCCTCTTCTAAAATAATCATATGCATGTACGTAGCAGGGCTAATATCCCTTTGATATCACTCAACCCCCAACCAATCGCATTTTTAAATTTTCTAAGTACCACCAATAATTCTCCCTCTTCTTCTTTAGAAAGCACAACCAAAATAATCATCGGCTTCTACTCACCGCTTTAGTTGGGGAAATTTGTAAATTCCATCTCAAATCTATTCGAGGCCATTGCAACCTCAAGTTCAGTCATCAAATCAATCTCGGCCTCCATCTATTGAGGACAACTCGAGTTCATTCATCCAGGTTAGTAAGAAAACTCAAAAGGCCAACATTTAGCGGTTCGAGTCCATGGAAGCCTCATTTAAGCGTCTTGAGACCTAAGTCAGTCAATTGGGCCACTCAATTGGTGAAATTTCTCAACATGTGGTAAATAAATGGAAGATACCTAGCCAACCAGAACAAGGCCAAGCCATCACCGTTTTACGAAGTGGTAAGGTTATTGATAACAAAGTTGAAATTCCATTTTCTACTACTTTGACTAACCCTGTAGGTGACGAGGAGATAGAGAAGGCCCCAGATTCGGAAGACATGAAAAAGGAGGAAGAGGGGAATAAAGGATATGTCTTGCACAAAACCAACAATCCTTACAAACCTCCGATTCCTTTCCCAAGTCGCATTCGGAATGAAAAATAGGATAAGCAGTTCTTGGATTTCTATAACATGTTTTCTAAGGTTAATGTTAATTTACATCGCTAGGTGTTATTGGAAATGTGCCAGCTTATTCCAAATTCTTTAAAGAACTCGCATCCAACAAGAGAAAGTTCGGTGACAACGAGAAGGTAATAGTTTCAATAGTGGCAAGTCTGATTCTTCAGCACCAATTGCCTCCTAAACTACGAGATCCAGGTAGTTTTGTTATTAAAATTGAAATGGGAAATGGTAAGAAAACTTCTGGGATGCTCGATTTGGGGGTTGGGATTAATCTGATGCCTTATTCTATTTTTAAACAACTTGATTTAGGGGAATTGAAGCCCACTAGAATGTGTCTTCAACTTGCTGATAGGTCCATTAGGTATCCTAAAGGTATTATTGAAGATATTTTGGCAAAAGTGGGTGGTCTCATTGTCCCTGTTGATTTTGTTGTATTAGAAGTAGGGGAAGTGCAAAATCAAGGTAATGAGCACACACTTCTGTTGGGCCGGCCATTTATGGCCACCACGCACACACTTATTGAGGTTAAAAATGGATGTATGACCATGACTGTGCTTGGTGAAACTGTGACTTTCTCTATTTTTCGACATTAACCCCATTCCTTCGTATCAAGGTCACTTGAAAATTGCTCTTTTATTGATTTCATTGATGAAGCGGTCGAAAATACATTTTTTCATGATTACAGTCTTGATACTTTATTTGTTGAGCAGGATGATATTTTTGACTTCATGGAGAACGTATGGGCAAGCCTTAAACGAGGGTGGGTGATAGAAATATTTGAATTAGAAGACGTGGATAGTAATCCCAAACAAAAACTTGAATTGAAAGAACTCCTAAACATTTAAAATATGTGTTTTTAGAAGAGGGTGAGTAGAAGCCGGTGATTATTTTGGTTGTGCTTTCTAAAGAAGAAGAGGGAGAATTATTGGTGGTACTTAGAAAATTTAAAAATGCGATTGGTTGGGGGTTGAGTGATATCAAAGGGATATTAGCCCTGCTACGTACATGCATATGATTATTTTAGAAGAGGCGGCTAAGCTTAGTAGAGAAGATCAAAGGAGATTGAACCCCATTATGATGGAAGTAGTGAAAAAAGAGGTATTGAAACTCCTAGCCGAATGAGTAATATACCCGATTACGGATAGTGAATGGGTGAGTCCGGTGCATGTTGTACCAATGAAGAGTGGCATAACAGTTATAGAAAATGAAAAAGGCAAAATTATTCCCACTAGGGCCCACTGACGGGATGGAGGATGTGCATAGATTATAGAAAGTTGAATGTTGCTACTAAAAAAGATCACTTCCCCCATCCCTTTATTGATCAAATGCTTGACAAACTTGCAGAACATAGTTTCTATTGCTTTTTGGATGGTTTGTCAGGTTATTATCAAGTGGCCATCGCACCGGAGGATCAAGCAAAAACTAGTTTCACATGCCCGATTGGGACTTTCGCATTTCAGCAAATGCCTATTGGACTTTGCAATGCGCTAGCGACTTTTCAAAGGTGCATGTTTTCAATTTTCTCTGACATGGTTGAAGACTTCATTGAGGTGTTTATGGATGACTTTTCTATATTTAGGTCATCTTATTCTGATAGTCTTAATAAATTCGCTAAGGTTTTTGAACGATGTATGGAATGTAACTTAACCTTAAGTTGGGAAAAAAGCTATTTTATGGTGACTAGCGGAATTGTTTTAGGCCATGTGGTTTCAAAAAAAAAATGAATTGAGGTTGACAAGGTTAAAATTGATGTTATTGAAAATTACCTCCCCCTATTAATGTAAAAGGCATTAGGAGTTTTCTTGGGCATGTTGGTTTTTATAGAAGGTTTATTAAAGATTTTTCCAAAATTAGCCAACCCCTTTGTAAATTACTTGCTCAAGATACTCCCTTTGATTTTGATGAAAAATATTTAAATGCTTTTAGCACATTGAAAGAGAAGTTGATAACTGCTCTTAATGTTGTTGCTCCTGATTGGTCATTGCTTTTTGAATTTATGTGTGATGCGTCTAATCATGTTGTGGGGGCCGTATTAGGCCAAGGAATTGATAAAATGCTCCATGTGATTTACTATGTTAGTTTGACTCTTAATGATGTACAAGTAAATTACACTACCACTAAAAAAAGAACTGTTAGCTATTGTTTTTGCCTTGGATAAATTTAGATCTTAAATTGTTAGGTCTAAGGTAATTATTCATAGTGATCACGCAACCCTGTGATATTTGTTGAGTAAGCCACAAGCTAAATCTAGGTTAATTTGGTGGATTTTGATGTTGCAAGAATACAATGTTGAAATAAAAGGGTGCAAGAATGTAGTGGCGGGTCACTTGTCTCGTCTTACTCTTACTGATGACACTCTTGCTTCTCATAAACATGAGCACATAATTGATCTTTCCCCCATGAGCAGTTATTTCAGGTTACTTCAATTCTTTGGTACACCGATATTGTGAATTATCTTGCATGTGGAATTGTAAGAACTAACATTTCATTTCAGGAGAAGAAATTTTTTTTATCTACTTGTATGTTCTACCTTTTGGGATGACCCATACTTGTTTAAAATCTACAAGGAAGAAATTATCCGGAGATGCATTCATGAAGACGAACAGAATGATGTTTTAGCCTTTTGTCATGAAAATTGCACTGTGGTGAGCACTTTGGAGGCCGTAAAACAGCCTTTAAGGTTCTCCAATCAGAATTCTATTGGCCATCATTGTTCAAAGACGCGCATAATTTTGGGCTGTCATGTGATAGATGCCAAAAGACTAGAAATATTAGTTGGAGGAATGAGATGCCTCTGAATAATAACCTGGTAGTTGAAATATTTGATGTGTGAGGTATTGATTTTTATGGCCCCTTCCCTAAGTCTTTTGGTTATGAATATATACTTGTTGCTGTTGATTACGTGTCCTAGTGGGTTGAAGCAATCCCCACGAGGATTTGTGATGCTAACACTATCATCATGTTTGTGCAGAAAAATATCTTACGCAAGTTTAGATTCCCGAGAGTTATCCTTAGTGATGGTGGAAAATATTTTTGCAACAAGTTATTTGAGAAACTGATGAAGAAGAATGGCATCACACATAAGGTAACTACACTTTATCATCCTCAAACTTCCGGACAAGTGGAGACAACCAACAAGCAAATAAAAGGAATTTTTGAGAAGACAGTAAATCCTACGAGAAAAGATTGGGCTACCAAGTTAAATGATGCCCTCTGGGCATATAGAACAACTTATAAAATGGTTTTGGGAATGAGCCCCTATAGACTATTTTCGGGAAAGCGTCATTTACCAGTTGAAGTGGAGCACAAGGCGTATTAGGCCATCAAAGCAACAAAGTTTGATTTGGGTAAA
This sequence comes from Rehmannia glutinosa, assembly GCA_016081115.2. Taxonomy (NCBI): domain Eukaryota; kingdom Viridiplantae; phylum Streptophyta; class Magnoliopsida; order Lamiales; family Orobanchaceae; genus Rehmannia; species Rehmannia glutinosa. The sequence continues at coordinate 242,239 of JABTTQ020002900.1, forward strand.
GCATGAGCTGAAACAAAGTTGCAACTATCCGAACTTGACGAACTCCGCAATGATGTGTATGAAAATAAGCAAATATACAAGGATACACTCAAACAGTTGCACGATGAAAGGATCATCCATAAAAATCTCGAACCAGGAATGAAGGTCCTTATATTTAACTCACGGTTGCGGTTATTCCCAGGAGAATGGAAATCGAGATGGAGCGGGTTGTTTGAGATCAAAGAGGTATACCCTTTTGGCACAGTAAAATTACTTAATCCAAGGACGCATGGATCTTTCAAGGTGAATGGTCAACGGGTTAAGGCATACTTTGAAGGGGTATTTTTTGAAGGAGTCAAGAGCATGAAGCTCGAAGAGGTTGCTTAAGTTCGTGCTCAGGTATTGTCAAGCTATTGACGTTAAAAAAGCATTTTTTGGGAGGCGACCCAAGTAATTTTAAGTTTTTCTTTCATTTATTTTAAATTTTTTCTTTTCATTTTATTTGACTAATCCATAACAAGTTTTTCGTCTCTGAGCCGAGTTTTTGCAGGTCCAATTATTAAAAATAAAATTGAAAATGTATGCAACAGTGGCAAACGGCCGTTTGCCAAGCACCACACTCGATCGTCGATAAATGCCTGGTGCCTGGTTGGCTTTAACTCGCACGCAGATCCCACATGTCGTTCGCATTCAACAAACATTAGCCTCTGTCGATATGTCGTTCTGTGGTTGTTCGCCTGCTCGCCCGCACAACAAAGCCCAGTGCCCATTCGCCCACACCTCATCGCCCATTATCGCTGTTGCCCGAGTACTCAGCACCGTGCCGCTGCACCCAGTGCCCCTTCCCTGCTGCTTGAACAGACATCGAATGCCCGTTCCCTACCCGTTCGACACTGTTTAATATAAAAAAATTTGAAAAAATCAGCAACTCTCAAAAACCCTATGCTCGTTCCCAACCCTTAGTTCTTCCCCAAACTTCTTTCTTTTTCCTTCAAACATTCAAATCTCTACCTTCCCGTGAAAATTTAATTTCTCCATCCACTCCGATTAAATCATTCCCTACTATATTCCAAACAGTTCCATCCAATTTTCAGAAATTTTCACTATGGTTAGGACCAAAAAGGCAAGGCGAAGGAGGCGAGTTGCGGAGGAGCCCGAGCTTGTCAATTTAGCCGAGACATATGGTGCTCCTTTTTCATTTATTCCGAGAGTGATGGTCAAAGGTATGCTTCGCTTAAAAATCGGAACATTCCACATCCTAGGTGCCTTGATTTTGATTTGTTGATTTTTTTGGGAGTTGGGGATGATGTTCGAGAATATTGTAGATGCTTATTTTGGGATTCATTTGTGACTATGTGCACTCATGGTTATCATGAATTGATTCTTGAATTTTATACCACTTTGAATTTTGGTGATGAGATTGTGGAGGGGTTTGGTTGTCATTTGATGCGGCGGACTATTCAGGTTACTATAAAAATTATGTAGGAAATTTTTGGGTTTCATCCAGCGGGACATTTTACGGTCGGAGCTCATATTAATCCGGCTGCATTTTGGGAGGAAATAATGGGTCGTGATCATTTTGAGCCTCATGGCACACCGTGTGGGTTCATTCGTGCCCCGATTTTGTTAATTATACATACATATATTTCCCACGTGGTATTTGGGAAACATGAGACTAGCAAAGTGGCCACTAAGGATTTATTTTTCTTATGGTACTTATGAAATCGGGTGGCAATTTCCACACCCGCGTTTATTTTTGGGACATTTGAGTACGTGATCACCAATTCGAGGGCTCGCCTTTGTATGGGTAATTTTATCACTGCAATTGTTGTGTACTTTGGGCTCTTTTACCCTAGCATGACTACGTTAACAGTGTTCCAGATGTGGCCATTGGACAAGAATTCCCTTAAATGCTCCGATATAATAGCTACCAAGCCTTGGCATGTCAAAGGTATAAATGATTGTTCGTGTTTTAAGGATGAACGTGCCGCCACAACACTTGCCCAAGGTGCTGCCCCATCTACTTTGGGCCCTGATCATCCCGTCTCTACTTCTACTCCTACTCTAGATCCATTGGTGGTTGAGACTTCTACGGGACCTAGCAGGCCCTTGGTTGGCTCGACCGGTGGTTGGGACATGGACCAGATGACTACTCATTTTAGCGCACGGTTTGATTTGTTGGATAGTCATTTTGATCAACTTAACACTCGGGTTGACCACCACTTTGCACACGTTGATGCCTAGTTCCAGTCCATTGATACTCGGTTGCTGAACCTCGAGTGGGATTTTTATTCAGGCCTTTTTCTTTGATCTTATCACCTCTCCATCACCGCCGAAATATCACCAGTGATCCTTTTTTTCCATCGAGTTTGTATTTCTTTTGTGTGAGTTGTTTGTGTGTCGTATTGCCTTTGTATGTTCATATTTTTTTAAAGTTTATCTTTTTGGGTATTTTTGTTCTCCTTCATATGTCTTTTGCAGGATTATCGGCATGCGTTTTTGACTTAACTAATGTGCCATTATCACATTTATCAGGGATGTCTCTTTTTCCCTTCTCTTTTATTTTTACGCATTGAGGTCATTGTGTGATTTAAGTGTGTGGGAGCAATTGGTTGCTGTTTAGGTGTTCGAGTTGCATGTGGTTATTTCGTTTACTAGCCTTTTGATTGTTTAAGCTTAATAATAGTGTCGTTTAGCTAACTTGAAATAAATGTAGCAATTTGAGTTTTGATTATAAAATAACACCATGAATTTGATACTTAGGATTTGACTAAATTGTGAATCAACCCTTGTGGTAGACAAATAAGGTGATGGCTAAATGATAGTTTAGGTTGTGGGCTTGAATTATGAAGTTTCATCGATGTTAATTAAGTTAAAACTCCATTTTGATTTGTGTGTGTACACAATATTGCTAGCCTTGCGATCGAAAAAAAAAGAAGAAAAGAAAAAAAAAAACACCTAATTGAAAAAAGGTGTGCCAAAAAAAAAGAGCAAAGAAAAATAAAATATAGAGCAATCGAGATTATATTCTTGGTTGAGTCGCTAAGTAACTAGGAGTATTCATGAGCCCATGTTTGTCTTTTACGTAAAGCTGCGGCTCAAACATGAGTATGGAAAACCACCTGGGGGCCTTTGGAAAAAATCTGAAGTTTATACCTAGTGGAAGAATATCTCAAGAGTTCTAGCTGAAAAAAATGGTTCAAGGCTAGTAATCGCGTGATTTGTTGTGTGTATGACAGGGTTGCAAATTTTGACACGGATTTGAAACGAGTAAGGAGGGCCGAACACTTTAGCTAACTATTAACCTTAGGTGAGTGAGTCATTTGTGAAGGTTGAGGATCAATGCAGGATAATCCAAGGTGGAGAATACGTGGTGTGATGGATAAATTAACTCTGAAATTGAACATAATATTTCTTGTTGAATTTATAGGCGTTATTATTTTCTTGAGGACAAGCAAAAAGCTAAGTGTGGGGGAGTTATTTTGTGTGTTTTGTTAGTATTTTGTGCAGTTATTTGATTTCATTTTTATATATTTCATAGTATATTTCGTATTTTTGCTTATGTATTTACGTGTTTTGTTGTTGAGTCTATTTTTGTGTGTGTTATGCTTGTTTTTTGTGTAAAAGTGCAGGTAGAATGAAGAAGAAACAAAGAGTGGGCTAAGAGAAGTGACCAAGGAAGAAACTAGGAAAATGGAAAGCGACGGCTGTTCAATGGCCGTTCATGTTGGAAAAATAAAGGGACGACTGCCGTTCGAAGTCGCATGTCATTCGGTGGCGTTCAAGACAAAATCTGAACATATATATCAGTGATTTTATCAATTTTTAGTAGTTTTCTGATAGGATTTGTTAGTCCAAGTGGCTACGATAATCTAAAGGGGGTGAGTAGATTATGCCGATTTTTCGATTTTCGCCCTCTTTTTGAATGTAAGAATGAAAACAAAAATAAAAGTGCGGGAAAGTAAACAACACTCGATGATTTATAGAGGTTCAACCCACCAAGGGCTTAATCTCTACCACCCCAGATATATCAAGTTGATTTCGAAAAAGGAAAAAGATTTATTAATAGATACCAAACTATTACAATCTTTACCTTGAAGAGCACCTCACTCTTCTTACAGCATCACCTATGAAGATTACCAGAATCTTCTTACACCAATGAAGAGTACCACACTCTCCAACACCTAAAATCACCCAAAGTGTGCCCTTACCATAAGAACACTTAACAAGGATGTCTTGTTTTGGATGATTGAAAATAATTCAAGATTACAACTCAAATGAAGTATACAACTTTGATGTGCTAATGCAATCAAGAATCAAGCCTAGTACTCAAGAAGTGCAAGTGAAAGACTTAGGCTAAACACAACAAGAATATGAAAGTGAAGAACAAGAAGTTTGCTTGTATTTGTATTGCTTATGTTGTTGTCTCTTGTTGCTTCAATCCTTCATCTATTTATAGGAGAGGTCTTGGATTTGATTTTCAGACATAGGCTCCTCATTGTAGATTGAAATCTGTAAAAAATTGCAAATCAAATGAAGGTTATAGGTGTTAGAAATCAATCCTTTAAAATCATGAAAAGTTGTATGTTGTGCAACGGATAGTTTGCTGATAAAACCTTAGGTCGACCGGTCGACCTCTAATGAAAACATTTGAATTATACTTGAAAACTGGAGGCTTGGACCGATCCAATAGGGTTGGACCGATCGACCATGGGTTCGACCGGTCGGACCCTAGTTGGATCAGTCCAACACCTTAAAAATGAGAGACAGAGAAGATTGTTTCAATTAAAATCATTCCAGGCACCGGTTGACCTCTTGGTCAACCGGTCGACCACCTGGTCGATCGGTCGACCTTCAGTATTTTTTCGTCTGTCTCGTTTCTGTTTCAAAAATCAAACTTCAGGCACGGGTTGCCCTCTAGGGTGACCGGTTGACCTCGAAATATTTTATCGAACACTTGGCGTGCGTAGAATAAAAGCAAAGGTGTATATAACATTTGTAAATGTGATCAAGCCCAAAACATCAACACCAAATAAAATTCTATAAGCATAATCCATGAACAATCAACATTCCCAGCACAATGATACAACAAATTCACCAATATACCAAGTAAAAGCACTTTCTCAAGGGTTCAACCCAATTGAGATCAAAGAAGGAATTAAACTTACCAATGAATCGGAGAAGTTGAGTAATATGGATAATATATCCAGAATATAAGTCCAATAATATAGAGTTTACAAGAAACAAAATATTTTGAGTGAATTGTGTGTGAAATTTGCAAAGAGATGCGAAATAGGTGAAGAAGGAGTGGAATAAACTAAGTCTGAGACAGAACCGAGTTATACCAAAAATTGGCCCAGGTCGACCGGTTGAGGGGGGGTTCAACCGGTCCAAGCCTTGGTCGACCATTCGATCCCTCTGTCATCCAGCCGTGAAGTCTAATTTTTGGTTTTGTCCGAATTTTAAGTTAAAAATCCGATTTTTCACCCCTAAGTTTTAAAAATGCACAAAATGCAATCATAGACCTTATTTGATATGCATTATGCCTAAACGAGCTTGATTTGACGCAAAAGTCTCGGCGGCTAGAGGTTTTGTGAAAATATCCACAAGTTGGTCTTGAGACAAAACAAAGCACATCTCAATTATCGTTTGGAAACACAATCCCTTTGAAAAAAATGTTGAACTTCAATATGTTTAGTTTGGTTATGATGAACCGGATTTTGAGCAGCATTTATAGCGGACGTGTTATCACAAAGATAGGAACATTATCAAAAGAACATTTGTAATCCGCGAAGGTTTGTTTCATCCAAAGAAGTTGAGTACAACAAAAGGTCGCGGAAATATATTCGGCCGGCCGTTGATAAAGATACACAATTTTGCTTCTTTGAAAACCAAGATACTAGGCAATCGCCTAAAAGTGACATGATCCGGAAGTACTTTTGCGATCATCAATATTTCCCGCATTGTCCAAATCACTATATCCTTTAAAAGAAAAAATTTCGTTCTTTGGATAAAATAAGCCATATGAAATAGTGCCTTTCAAATATGGAAAAATTCTTTTAACGGCACTCATATAAGATTCTTTGGGATTGCTTTGAAACCGATCAGATAGGCATATGTCATGAAGAATATTGGGTCTTCTTGCGGTTAAGTAAAGTAAGCTACCAATCATACCTCGATACTTTGATTCATCAACCGACTTGCATTTTTCATCCTTGTCGAGCTTGACGTTGGTTGCCATAGGAGTAGTAACGGTCATTCCTTATTCAATTCCAAACTTCTTTAGAAGTTCATTCTTTTGTGTACTTTGACTGTGATATGTAAATGCCTTCTTGGCATTGTTTTACTTGGAGTCCAAGAAAGATTTGAGCTCCTCCATCATGCTCATCTCAAATTCACCTTGCATTAACTTGGAAAATTTCTTACAAAGAGATTCATTAGTAGCACCAAATATAATATCATTAACATAAATTTGAACTAATGAGCAATCTTGCCCTTTCTCAAAAACAAAGAGAGTAGTGTCAACTTTACCTCTTGTAAATCCATTTTGTAAAAGAAAAGAGCTAAGTCTATCATACCATGCTCGGGGTGCTTGTTTTAAACCATATAAGGCCTTTCTGAGTTTGTAAACATCATTTGGCTTTGAAAACTTTGCAAACCCTGGAGGTTATTTTACATAGACTTCTTCTTGAATAAAACTATTTGAAAAGGCGGAATTAACATCCATTTGGTATAGCTTGAAATTTTTAAAACAAGAGTGGGCAAGTAAAATGCGAATTGCTTCTAAACGTGCTATGGATGCAAATGTTTCATCATAGTCAATACCTTATTCTTGACAATACCCTTGAGCCACTAACCTTGCTTTGTTTCGAACGATGTTGCCTTGGTCATCGAGTTTGTTTCGGAATACCCATTGTGTACCAATAATTGCTTGTGATGGAAGACAAGGTACCAATTCCCAAACATCATTCCTTTCGAATTGATTTAACTCTTCTTGCATTTCTAAAAACCAATCTTCATCTTCAATCACTTCCTTTGCATTTTTTGGGTCTTTTTGAGAAATAAGAGCTTTTTCGGCAAATTTCCTTCTAGTCATAACCTTTTCTAGATAGTCCCCAATTATGAGATATTTTGGATGATCTTCTTTGAATTTTAGAGCAATGGGAAGATCCGAGTTATCACCTTTGTCTTCTTGTTGAACATTTGAAGTTGAATGTTGATCATTTAATGTGGAAGGTTGATCACTATGAGCATCATTTAGAACAATTGGTTCAATATCATCTTCTTCATCACTTTCATCATTGGGTATCCTTTCAACACCTGAGGCCTCATTGAATTTGACATGAATAGATTCTTCAACCACCATACTAGTCTTATTATAAACCCGATATGCTTTGATTTTGGTTGATTACCCCATAAATATTCCTTCATCAGCTTTAGGATCAAGTTTTTCCAATTGATCCTTGGTATTCAAAATAAAACACTTACAACCAAATATTTTGAAGTAACTAATATTTGGAGTTCTTCCTTTCCAAAGCTCATACGATGTTTTATTCAACTTAGGACGAAGGTAAACACGATTTATAAGATAGCATGCGGTACTTACGGCTTCGGACCAAAATTATTTTGGAAGTGAAAATTCATTTAGCATGGAGTGACTCATTTCTTGAAGAGTTATATTCTTCCTTTCGGCTACTTCATTTTGTTGTGGTGTTCTTGGAGCCGAGAAATTGTGAGCATATCCTTTGGTTTCACATAAGACTCTAAATTCACCATCAAATTCATCACCTCGATCACTTCGTATAAATTTGATAGTATCTTCCTTTTCATTTTTAATAAGTCTACATAACTTAGAAAACTCATTAACGGCATCGCTTTTATTTGCAAGAAAAATAGCCCAAGTATATCTATAATAATCATCAACTTCCACTAAGACTAGCCGCACCAATATCTCCATACAAATCAAGATGAAGTAATTGTAGAGGCTTGGTTATGGAAATTTTATTTTGGGCTTAAAACTACTTTTAACTAATTTGTTCTTTTGACAAGTATCACATAAGCCAAGATTTTCAAAATTCAATTTGGGTAGTCCTTTTACATGTTGGTTTTTGTAAATCTTTCAGAAATTTTTGTATCCAACATGTCTAAGTCGCCTATGCCATAAACTTGCAAAATCATTATTGGCGACAAGACAAGAAACATTTTGACTAACCAAATCACTTGTGCAAATTTTGTAAAGATTGTCTTTTCTATTTGCTTCACAAATAATTTTATCATTTTTGAGAATAAGGTATTTATCTTTATTAAAAATAACATCATAATTTGAATCACAAAGTTGGCTAACACTTATCAAATTGAACTTAAGCCCTTCAACTAATAAAACATTACTAAGAGAGAAATAAGAGTTACCAATTTCTCCATTTCCAAGAATTTTTCCCTTGCCATTCCCGAACATAACCATGCCTTCTTCTTGGAGCTTGATGTTGGTAAAAAACATTTCTCCTTCCGGTCATATGGCGTGAACACCCGTTGTCCACGAGCTATTTTGAATCTTCCGAAATTGTTATAGCCGTTAGCACCTACAAATAAATTATTTTTAGGTACCCTATAATTTTGGGGTCATGGGGATTATTTTTGAGACCTTTATGTCTCCAAAAATAACTAAAGCTATTTTTCAATTTACAATCATTTGCATAGTGTCAATTTTTACCACAATAAAAACAAGTAATAACATTAGGACTACTAGCACGTATGAAAGTCGGAGCTTGGTCATTTTTCTTAGAAACATTTTGAAAAGGTTTGTAACCAAGTCCTAGTTTGGAATGCTCACTTCTTTGTGCTCCAAGAATTTTTGTAACTTTATTCATATTTAAATTGAAACATTGCACATCCTTTTTCAAATTTTCAATCTCTTTTGTGAGCATTTGTTTTTCGGAATCGAGAGTATGCATTTTAGCAAGAGTAATAATTAGCATGAGCATGATCAAGAGATTGATAAGAAGTAAATAATTTTCTTTTTCTAATTTAAGCTCTTTATGCTCTTTTTTTCAAAAGTTTGTACTTGCAAAGCATATCTCTAAATTCATTTTGCAACTCATCTTAATCACATTGTAATTCATCAACTAAAGAAGAAGATAAAGAATTAGAGCGTATCTCATTGTTTTCATCATCTATGACCATGAGACCATGTTCGGCTTCTTCTTCCTCATCGGATGTGGCAAGGAGTTCATCCCATGTTTTTGCTTCCGCATTTAGCGTTTTTTTCTTGGGAAAAGGCTTTTTCTTCTTTTGATACTCCTCGGCTAATTTCGGGCAATCGACTATGTAGTACCCGGGTTTCCTGCATTTGAAATACGAGTTGTCTCTCGACTTTCTTGCCTTATTTTTATTTACGAACTTGGCAAATTTCTGGACAAGGGTGGCCGTCTCCTCATCATCTTCATCACTAGCATAATATGAATTATTAGAAGAAGATGCTAAGACTTTAGGAATTGAGTGCATACCCAATTGAGAGGTGGATAGTTTGGAATTTTTCCTCTCTTTAAGATATACCTTGTAGATGAGAAGATTCCAATGAGCTCGTCAATTTTGAGAGTTTCGAGGTTTTGAGCTTTCGTGATTGTCGTCGCCTTTTCGGACCAAGAACCGGGGAGAGCATTTAAGACCTTTGTTACCTTGTCTTCTTTGGAGATGACTTTCCCAAGTGCCACAAGAGGATTGACTATGTTGTCGAGCCTTTCCACCAATTTTGAAATATTTTCACTTTCAAGCATGATGAAGTTTTCAAAGTCTTTAACAAGCATGGTTTTTCTTGCTTGTTTTACTTTCTTTGTGCCTTCATAGATAGTTTCCAATTTTTCCCAAACTTCATGTGCGGACCTTATGCCTCTAATGCGATTATACTCGGTGGCCGTGAGAGAGCAATGCAAATTATTTAACACCTTACCATTTAGAGAAAATGACTTCTTGTCATTATCGTCAAATTCCTTGAAGCTCTTGAGGACCGATGTACCATCCTCTAATTTCTTGGTTTGTTGGGCTATCCCTTCAATAACTGCATTCCAAATATCAAACCCGCACCTTTGTAGAAAGCACTCCATTGAGTCTTTCCAAAATGCATAGTTGTTGGCATCGAACAATGGTGGCTTATTGGTGGAGGCGCTGGTGGTGAGGTAGCTTTCGTTTCTAGCCATGGATCTTTCCTCTTTACTCCAATGAAGAATGAGCTTGCCAAAGATTTTGGTTTTGATACCACTTGTTAGTCCAAGTGGCTACGATAATCTAGAGGGGGTGAATAGATTATGCCAATTTTCCGATTTTTGCACTCTTTTTCGAATGTAAGAATGAAAACAAAAATGAAAGTCCGGGAAAGTAAACAACACTCGATGATTTATAGAGGTTCAACCCACCTAGGGCCTAATCCTCTACCACCCGGTATATTCGAGGTGGATTTCAAAAAAAGAAAAAGATTTTTTAATAGATACCAAACTATTACAACCTTTACCTTGAAGAGCACCTCACTCTTCTTACACCACCACCTATGAAGATTACCACAATCTTCTTACACCAATGAAGAGTAACACACTCTTCAACACCTAAAATCACCCAAGTGTCCTCTTACCACAAGAACACTTAACAAGGATGTCTTGTTTTGGATGATTGAAAATAATTCAAGATTACAACTCAAATGAAGTATACTACTTTGAAGTGCTAGTGTAATAAAGAATCAAGCCTAGTAGTCAAGATGTGCAAGTGAAAGACTTAGGCTAAACACAATAAGAATATGAAAGTGAAGAACAAGAAGTTTGCTTGTATTTGTATTGCTTGTGTTGTTGTCTCTTGTTGCTTCAATCCTTCATCTATTTATAGGAGAGGTCTTGGATTTGATTTTTAGACATAGGCTCCTCCTTGGAGATTGAAATCTGTAAAAAATTTCAAATCAAATGAAGATTATAGTTGTTAGAAATTAATCCCTTAAAATCATGAAAAGTTGTCTATTGTGCAACGGATAGTTTGCTGATAAAACTTTAGGTCGATCGATCGACCTCTAATGAAAAAATTCGAATTATACTTGAAAACTGGAGGCTTGGACTAGTCCAATAGGGGTTGGACCGGTCGACCAGGGGTTCGACCGTTCGGACCCTAGTTGGACCGGTCCAACACCTTTAAAATGAGAGATAGAGAAGATTGCTCCAATTAAAACCATTCCAGGCATCGGTCGACCTCCTGTATTGTTACGTCTGTCTCATTTTTGTTTCAGAAATCAAACTTTAGGCATGGAGGGCGACCGGTTGACCTCAAAACAGAAGTGTTGTGCAATTTTTGTCAAAAATAAACTTCAAGAAATACTCCAAAAAATAGTAAAAATAATTTAAATCGAAGAGTATTTGGACAACATTTAGGGACATTGTTTTGGTGAAAAACTCAGTTAAATAAAATCATCAAAATTACAACAAAAATATTTATCTAACAGAATTTGGACTTTTCCAAGTTGTTAGGGCTTTTGGGCTATATAAGAGGAGTTTAGGCTTTAGATTTTCATACATTCAAGCTCGAAACAAGATTTCGAATTCTTGTCTTCGCCTTCTCTCTCTCTTTCACATTAGTTTTAGGGTTTTCTTGGGAGATCTCTCTACAACTTGAAAAAGTGTGATTCTTCTCCACCTTTATTTGTCTATTTGATTTTCTTTTGGTATTAATTGCATCACGATGATGTTTGTAATTATTATCTCTTGTTTAATTGAATTGATGAATCTATACATGAGCTAATTTCTTTGTTCTAAGGTTAGGATGAGTTGAATCAAAATAAACAAGCATGAATATTGAGTAATTGATTATGCTTTTCCTAATTGAATTGCTTTTTGTTATAATTGATTGTTTGGCCAGCTTTTGATTGTTTTTTGAGAAAAAAATTGAGATCCAAAGAAGATATTATTTCATGACTAAATTCAATTAGGGGGTTACATATGAATCATAGATGTATTATCTAACTTGGCTTAATGAAAATAGCAAATTATGTAGGGATAACCCTAATCTGTGAATACGTGAGTTATCAGATCTAGGACTAGTTTTTACTTGTTTGTTATATTTTTTAATCGCATGATCAATTAGTTGATATTCTGCTTGCAAATTTGATAAGATGATTCCGAAATCCTAGACTTTCATCAATATTGTTTTTCTTCGAGTTTATTTGTGTTTAGTTTTAATTGGTCTTTTCACTTGTTTTCCTTTAGTTTATTAAATTCACAAATTTGGCTAGAGTGTTTAAGATTATTTTCTGTTTATTGTGATACATAATAATTATTTGTCGTGTAAATCTTCCTTGAGAGATGACTTATGGTTAACTTGCTACCCTATAATTGATCTCGATCTCTTTCGAGGATTGTTAGACTTTTATAGGTGTTTAGCAGTCGATCAACGCGCAAATGTGAGAGGGCCCCGGGGGTATTCCCAGGGAGTCCCCTACGACGCTCAAGCTAGCATGGTAAACAAGAGAAATAATAGTAAACGAATACTATAAAGTAATGCGCAGGAGAATAATGAATTAATTACTTACAGATAATAGGATGGACCTTTTTATACCTGGGAGATGGGCCCATGGGCCGTGCAGAAGAATTCAGCCTATGGTCCAGTCCACGTAGGAGAAAATAGCCGATGGGCCAAACCCAGACTCTTTTGGGCCGGTTTAATTATTAAAAGCCAATTAGGCAATTAATATTAAATAAACTATATAAAATGAATTATATATAAGGAAACAACATAAGCCCCAGACTCGGTGTTGTGGAGGGATGAAAGCAGATGCGAGAGCTAATCCAATGTAGAAATATCTGGCTTGTCTTGTAGAATATGTTGTCTTGTCTTTGGAGAATCTTTGACCACTTTGCACAAGGACACTTTTGGAGTGGAGGCTTGTGACCATGTCTTCCAAAGGTACATTCTCTCTCTCTCTCTCTCTCTCTCTCTCTCTCTCTCTCTCTCTCTCTCTCTCTCTCTCTCTCTCTCTCTCTCTCTCTCTACCTCTTACTTTTGAAATTTTTTGATTTGTAGACGACTTAGGAAACTTCTTACAAGTGAGAGGTGAAGTGAGACTTGAGGTGAGAGTTGATGGAGAAGTGTAGTGCATCGTGCGAAAAGAGAGATGAGAGTCAAAGAGGGAGCCTAACGGCGCCTCCCCGGAGTGGGAAAAGGGTGCCCCCTTGATGCCCTCCCCGGGCGACCATAAGGGCGCACCCCCGGAGGGCGTCCCGAGCCCCCCAGTCCATTTTTCTTCCCATTTTTCTTCGTCTTCCCCCGAGTTCTCGTATGTTTCGAGCCACATCTCGGATTTCAGTACTTCTTCCATTCCACTTGGAGGCCGAGATGTTACTGGGCGTTCCATTTTTGGTTCAGTCATTCTATGTCCACGTTTCTCCATAGAGTTTGATAGTGTTGGGGAATTAGAGCTTGAGCCAAATTCGAGCTCAAGTGACGAGTATTCTGAGGTGTAGTCCAAAAATGATAGTCCCGAAAAGATTTGCCCCACCAAGTACCAGCATAGGCCTCCTCCCGGGAGTTGAGCAGTTGTCCCGGGAGAGTTGGCTAGTCGAGTGCCCTCCATTTATCTTCATAGGCTGCCTGAGTGGCTTGAGCTTCCTTCGGCTTTTGTGATGTTGGCCATGGGTCCAGGAGACAGGCTCACTCATCCACATGTGGGCTTCATCACAACGTACCTTTACAGCTTCTTTGTTGGCTTCGTGCTTCCTTCAAATACTTTCCTAATCTCGATCCTTAGGTTTTTGGGAGCATGTGTTGGTTAGTTGATTCCTCAGGCCTATGCATGTATACAAGGTTATCAGCATGCTATGTGGCAGATGGGCTTGAATCTGACTGTAGATGGGGATTGACTCCGAATGTGGATGGATTCCATTCATTGTTCTAAACCCCAAAAGTCTCTATGTGACACCTTCTTCCACTTCTTCCCACGTCCTGAGTGCAAGTTTCTTAATGAATTTCTTTCTCCTAGTGGGTGTGGAATGAGGACGTTTTCTATTTGAGGGATAATGGTTGGGAGATTCCTCACGAGTGGGTTTCGAAGGTTAAGGTTGCCCGAGGCACTCTCGTTTCCCCGAAAGAGATGGCAGAAGCTTATAGGTCTCGGGGCTTGTTTAAAAATCATCTGAATGTTAGGGAGTTCTTGCATATCCCACCTTACTTCATTTCTTTATGTTGATTCACACTTTACTTGTATATTTTGACTGATTTCCTTTTATGATATTGCTTTTTCTTGCTTTTTAGGTAAGGATAGTTATAGCATTGCGAAGTTTATGGCCTTTAACAAGAATGAGAAGGCCAAAGGGAAGTCTGATGCTAGCGGGAGGTCGAATGTCCCGCCCCGGAGTGATAGGTCACGCCCTTCTCCCCAGAAGAGTGCTAGGCGCCCTTCCTGTTAGGAGGGTGATAAGCACCCTGGCTCACGCTCCAGTGATCGTAATGATGTTGTTCTGATGCCTCGTCCTTCTACAGGTCCTTTAGAGGGAAGAGGTCGAGGATAGAGTCCGGAGTTGATGCTTCTGAGAGTATTGGTCCCCGAGCTCTCTTCTCTTGTGGAGTGAACCATCACGAGGGGATCCAGTCCCATTAGAACAACACTGATTCTGGTTTGGGCTATTCTAGTACATCGAGACTCACTTTTGCAGGGACATTGCTCGGGTATGTTTCCATAGTTTCTTTGCATTTCCATTCTTCATGCTCTATCTCTTTACTTGACTAAGACATGTACAAATTATGTTATATATTCTGAAACTTGCGGTGACTTTGAACCATCTAGCAAAGGTGACCGAGATGGAGAACCATCGCCTTCGAGGTGAGGTTAAGGCACTCAAGGCCGCTGACTAGCTATCACAAGTGTGAGATGTTAGATTTGTCGAAGCAGTGTGCCTGGGCGAAGAGTCAGCTTGCCCCCGAGGCTGAGATGGGTAAGTTGTTCTTCCAGTCTCTCACTAGAGTTGAGTTGTCTACCAAGGATAGGTCCAGTTCAGTTGAGGCCTACAAAGGTTCTGTTGGGAAATTTATTGTTTAGATTTTGATGAATGCCATGTAAAACTTAGAATAGGAAGTTGGCACCCCATTTTTGTTGTAAAGCGCATTGTAATAAATAGGGTGGTCAAGTGAGTTAAGTCGATTATGCCTAAACATGCAAGAAGACAACCGGAGACTAGAAGGAAGACTCATTTGCAAGACAGTTGAGTATGGCAAAGAAGAGAAGACGGGAACTCAAGGTACAAGCGAGATGCGGTGAGTAAAGTATCAGTCAAGTCAACTCAAGATAGCCAAGTCTCAAATTGAAGTGATGAGAAGAGTCATCCAATGATTGGAAGTCGACTCTAAGTCACCCGGGAAAGCAAGGAAATGCACTCAAGTCGAGATAATCGAAAGAGATCCGTTACGTAAATCAAGAGAATTACTTAAACAAGTAATACCTCCATGCTACCTTTCTTGAAGTGCTCGGTCCCGAAGCGTGCAAAAGGAATAAACCAATGGGAAGCAATCGCACCATGTCGAACTACGAAAAGTCAAGAACAATTCATACGAGGAAGTGGCAATTCCAAGGATCGCAACAAGACAAGCCAACGACCACAAGTGTCTTTTGAGAATAAGCCTATCTCTTCAACGGGCAAATTTTCAAAAGAACACTATAAAAGGCCGAGGAGTTATTTGAGAGAATGTTGGTTACCTTGACATTTAAAAACAAATACGAGCTAGAAAAGCAATATCTCAGTAACCAAAAATATTCTCAAATCATTGAAGTTCAATCCTCAAGCCTACTACTACGAAGGAAATCAATCCAACACTCACCTGTGAAGGAAAGATAACTTCAATCAGTTGAAGAGGAAATTATTGAAGAATCAAGGGGTCTACATTCCACGGAGGATTGTAGGAAGGTTCAAGGTCGAACCGGTCTCAAGTTTTGGAGGGCTTCGTGATCAAATCCAAAGAGCTTGAGCAAGTGGTCTGTAGTAGCAAAGCGCAATGCCTGTGAAGAAGAAGCCGAGTCGCACGAGAAGCCACCGCATGACCAAGGCATCTCGCATCGAGTCCCAAAGGATCAAGTCGTTTGTGTGATCAAGACTTGTATCCGGACATTACCACTCGTATCGATCAATACCTAGTGGATTCCTCCAGGAGTTGGAGAAAGAGAGGAGAGAAGAATTACCCCATCTTGAACCTCTATAAAAACTTATCGTGCCATTTACATTTCAAAGACTTTAATTCCCGCATCTTATTTATTTAACTCTGTTTGATAAATTTGCTATCCACTTGATAATCTCTAAGTACTAAACCAAATTTAAGGGTGTAAAGTCTTCCATTGAAAACAAATCACGAGTTAAGTCTTTAGTCAAAATTTGAGTTAGTCTATCAACAAATTTCGATCAGTCTGTTGAGTAACTAACTCTTTGATTAACTAACTTAGTTGTCCATCAAGGACTCAACTGTGAAGTATTGACTCTAAATATTTAAAAGGACTAAATCGAAAAATTGGTAATGTTTATTCAACCCCTTCTAAACCTTACACTCACACCCCTTGGGACCTACAAGTGGTATCGAGCGGTTGGTTCATTGAGCCTTCCGTGACAGTTCTTGAACTAGATCTCCAAATTTTTCAAAGTCTATTTTAGTACTTAAGTTTTTCAAAACTCTTTTTATCATTAAAAGTTATTATCATGGAAGCAAATTTGACACGCATCCCTATGTTCACAATTGAAGAATTTGATGATTGGAAAATTCGCATGCAGCTCATCTATCAAAGCATTACATGATGAGATGTGGATAGTGATAGAGGATGGGCGGCTTGCAAATTTTAAAAGTGAACACATTGTAGGAGAGAGCAATTTGAAGGTGAAGAGGATGTTGCTCTAGACCGGCTACTATGGTTGAAAAACCAAGAGTGAATGGACAAATGATGACAAAAAAAGATATAACCTGACAATGTGGCCAAGGACATTCTTTACAAAACTTTGGACAAAGCCATGTTCAATAAAGTCAAATCATGCAAAACGGCTAAAGAAATGGGGACAAGCTAACATTGATTTGTGAAGGCTCGGAAAGCAAATCAAGGAAAATAAATTATCGGTGGTTGTCTGAGTAAATTTGAGAATTTCAAAATGATCGCAGGAGAGACCTTGGATCAATTGGATGCTCGGTTCACGTAAATTACCAACGAGCTATCTCGCACTTGGAAAAGAATATACAGAAGGAAATGTGTATGAAGATTCTAAGAAGTCTCCTAATCGAGTGGGATATGAAAGTCATGGCCATGAGACACTCCATGGACCTATCCAAGACATCCAACCATGAGCTATTCTCGGATCTCAAAGCCTACGAATTTGGTGAGAAGAAAAGACCATGAAGAGACAGTTGTACCCAAGTGCTCTGCTCTAATTGTTAAGGATGGCAAGAGAGTTGAGGTCAAAGAAGTCATTGACCCAGAGGAAATAGCCACGATGGTTAAAAGGTTTAACAAGTTCTTCAATAAGAACTACAAGAGAGGCAAGGGCGAATCCTCCGAGAAGGCACTCAACTCCATCTAAGTCAAGGAAGATAGGCCAACCAAGAGAACAGAGCATCAAAAGGCTGAATATCAAAGGGTCGACAATCCAAGAATGGAAAGAGTCGATCAAAAGGTTGAAAATCTATTTCTTTGGAACTGTAGGCAACCAGGTCACTATGCCATTGATTGCCCATATCCCGTAGTCAACAAATACAGGAATGAAGATGAAAGAAAGGTCTTGAGAGAAAGAAGACAAGAAAAGAAAAAGGCAATGTTGGCTGCAGAGATCTGCTGAGACAGCCAAGTCAAGAGAAACAAATTGATTTAAAGAGTAATGAAGTGACTACTCAAGTGACTCGAAGAAGAAGCCTTGATCCTGTTTGATGGTCAAGGAACAAGACCAACCTCGACCAACAAGATGAGGTACACTCTAACTCATCACACTCAGATTCTAGTGATAGTGACTGTGACACACACACTTCATCACCCACTGATCTTTATGATTCATTAGGCAAAATGATGAAAGATTTTGAACACATTAAATCCTCACACACACTACTAAATGAGAAAAAAACAGACCTACTCAAAAGTTAAAACTCACAAAGTGACTAAGGAGCCGAGTACTCTAAGTCAAATAGTGATGAGAATGAAAGTTTAAAGACAAAAACGCTAAGCTAATAGCAGAAATAGCTGCTATAGAAAAGAGGGAAAATGACCTCAAAATGTGATTACCTCATTCACTAAGGCATCTAAATCATTGGATGATCTTATTATGAGTCAAAGAGAATGTGGAGACAAAACAGGCTTAGGATTTAATTCCTCTGTCTTTGTGTCAAGCCAAAAGTAATTTTGGAAAAAGGATCTTCAAGCAATGAAGTATCTCAAAAATCCAAAACTCCAAATGGTGCACACACATTTATTCCAAAGCACAATTACAAGCAAACTGGCCTTGGTTATAAAGGAAAAGGAAAACAGCCAGTTGAGTGTGCTGAGAGGACAGCTGAGAAGAAATCCAGCCGAGTTCCTCAGCAAACTCCAAACAGGAAATACTCTGTAAAGAAGAAACAGAGCTACCAAAAACCCCAGAAGTTCTATGAAAGAAACACATATGATGGGAATGGTAGAAAATACCCAAGCCAAGCTGATTGGAATAATGTGAACTATCAGCAAAGACCTATGGAATATAAGCCAAAATGGCAAAGGCCTAGAACTCAGCAAAGGCCATTCCAAAGGTATAAGAGCTTTCATCAGCACACATATGCACCTAGGCACTACACTCAGAGATATCACAACTACCCAAAGAAGGCAATTGCTAAAACACATACACAGGCATACAGACAAAAGAGACAGTTGTATGAACCTAGAATCCCCAAGCAATTTGCCAAAATTAATTATGATTATGGCGATCGATAGATGGCAACCCCTTAGATTTAAATCAATTGGCTATAGGTTGGTTGGATCATCTTACAATACTAACCCTCAAGACCGGACAAATATGGGTACCTAAAACTTAACTTCCTTGTTTGCGAGGTTGAGGCAGTGAGTGCCAAGGAACCTGGTACATGGATAGTGGTTGTTCCGGACACATGACGAGAAAATAAGAAAAATCTGTCAAAATTCAAGGAAGTCAAAGCAAAGAAAAGTCATATTTGGAGGAAATGAAGCTCCGGGGGAGAAATAAGAGGCATTGGATCCATCAAGAAAAACGAATTAGAAATCACGGATGTTGCATATGTTGAAGGACTCAACTTCAACTTGGTAAGCATCACCAACTCGCGTGACAAGGGTTATAATGTTGGATTTAACATGGGTATATGCCAAATCAAGGATCTTGAATCAAATGAAGTTGTGTTGCAAGGATGCGAGACAAAAGAACATGTATGTCGTGGATTGGTCAATCGCAACACCCAAAGACTGTCTTTTAGCAAAGAGCACAAATTGAATCAAGTTGGTTGTGGCACAAGAAGCCGAGTCACCTGAATTTCAAAACGATTAACAAGCTTGCGTAAGCAATCTCGTGGAAGGACTTCCGGACTAAGATACAAGAAGGAGAGTATATGTGACGCATGTCGAAGGAAAACAAATCAAATCATCATTCAAAGAAAAGACATGTCCATCTTCAACAAGAATATTGCATCCGCTACATATGGATCTATTTGGTCCAGTTGAACCGACTAGCATAAGTGGGAAGAAATACACCTTGGTGGTAGTAGATGACTACTCAAGATATACATGGACAATATTCATGTGTAAGAAGAAAGAAACTCTCGTAAACTACCACTTTGGTGATGAAGAGGATTCAAAATGAGAAGAGTCAAACCACTATCAAAATAAGATCGACAAAGGAACCGAGTTTGTGAATAGCATAATAACTCAAGTATTGTATTGAAAATGGCATTGGTCATGAATTATCTGCGCTGCAAGGACTCCACAAGTGAGAATGGAGTTGCGTAAACAAGGAAAGAACTCTCAAAGAAGCGGAAGAAGGACCATGTTAGGTCAAGCGGGGCTACCTAAAAGATTTTGGGTCAAGCAATAAACACAAAGATGCTACACTCAAAATAGATGCATGATAAAAGACACGGTGACAAAGACTCCCCATGAGATTTGGACAGGAGAAAACCAAATGTTGCATATTTTAGAATATTTGGATGTAAATGCTTCATCCATAACAATGGCAAAGATAATTTAAAGGCTTTTGATGCTAAAGTCGATGAAGGTATCTTCTTGGGATACTCAATTTAAAGCAAAGCCTCTGAGTACTCAACAAGAGGACTATGGTTATAGAGGAATCCATTCATGTGGTGTTTGATGAGCCAAATGTAAATGGAGAAGACATGGAAGAATCAACCGATAAGTGAATCAACCAACCATGCGAGAAGAGTCCTATCAAGTCAAGTGGAATTATAAACTCGGATGAAGATGAGAAAGTCGAGTCTCAAAAGCAGTGGAAAATCTGCAGCTAAGTAATGACGAGAGAGTGATCAAAGCAACATGTTTGCAAGACGATTGAATCCAACTAACTTACTCCAACTCGATGTAAGATGGCCGAGAGACCATCCACGAACTAGTCATTGGAGATATAAGAGAAGGTATCAAAACAAGATCGAACTCAACAAGAAGCTATGTTCACATGCTTTATCTCACAAATAGAGCCTAAAGATGTGTCACAAGCATTGGATGACACACATTGGATTCAAGCTATGCAAGAAAGAGTCAATCAGTTTGAAAGAAATAAAGTATGGGAATTAGTTCAAAGACCCACCCATCAAAATGTTATGGCACTAAATGGGTGTTCGAAACAAGATGAACGAGGAAGGTTACGTGGTAAGAAACAAAGCAAGATTAGTAGCCAAAGGATATTGCCAAGAAGAAGGGATAGATTTTGATGAAACATTTGCCCTGTAGCAAGATTGGAAGCTATAAGGATGTTTCTTGCCTATGCAGCTCACAAGAATTTCATTGTATATCAAATGGATGTAAATAGTGCATTCCTTAATGGTTTATTGGAAGAAGAAGTGATTGTTGAACAACCTCCGGGATTTGAGCAGAAGACTCTTGGAGATAAGGTATACAAACTCAAGAAAGCTCTATATGGATTGAAACAGGCACCAGAGCATGGTATGATACTTTGTCACAATTCGATCGAGAACGGATTCACAAAAGGCAAAGTGGATAGAACACTCTTGAGAATTCAAGATGCGAAGAGTATATTGCTTGTTCAAATATATGTGGATGACATTATTTTTGGATCCACAAACAAAGAGTGTGTGATAAATTTTCAAACCTCATGCAAAGCAAATTCGAAATGAGCATGATGGGAGAGTCGACATTCTTCCTTGGACTCCAAGTGAAAATGTGAAGGATGGAACCTTCATAAGTCGGACAAAATACACCAGAGATTTAATGAAGAAATTTGGTATGGAAGAGAAGTCTTACGTGAAAATACCAATGAATACATCATCGAAAATGGATATGGATGCGGATGGCAAGCTCTGTAGATCAAACAAGACTGAGCACTTATTGGATCATTGCTTTATCTCACAAAGAAGCGGGCCGGACATCACCTTTTCTTTGTAGGTGTATGTGCAAGATTTCAATCTGCTCCAAAAGAAAGCCACATGATCGCAGCCAAGAGAATCTTGAGATATTTGAAAGGAAGCCAAGAAGTTGGCTTATGGTATCCAAAGGAAGGTGGATTCAAGCTAATTGGCTATTCGGACTCGACTATCTTTGGATGTCGAGTTGATAGGAAGAGCACCTCGAGGCACATGTCAAATGCTTGGAAACAAGGCTAATTTCTGGTTTAGCAAAAAGCAAAATTCAATAGCCACCTCTACAGGTGACGAGAATACATAGGCTGCGGCATTGTTGTGCCCAAGTCCTATGGATGAGACAACAAGCGAGAGACTATGAAGTTGAAGAAAAGGAAATTCCAATCATGTGTGATAACACAAGTGCAATTGCAATCACTCAAAATCTGTGTTGCACTCAAGAACAAAGCATATCGATGTCGATATCACTTCATAAGAGATCATGTTGAAAAGAAAGACATCACCTTGAATATATTTCAAGCGATAAACGGTTGGCGACATATTCACAAAACCATTATGTGAGTCAAGATTTGAAGAACTCAAGCATGAGTTAGGGTTAATTGGTGAGTGACACTCGAGGAAGACTCAAAGAAAAGAAATGAAACACGAAAAGAGAAAAAGAGTGAACTCTCAAATCGGCTAAGTGAATCACCATATCGGAAAGACAGATTTATCTTGAGTTAGCGACAAAAATTTGAGTCACTAGGAGAACTGTGAGAAGAAGAGTTAAATCGGCTAAGGGATAAGTCGAGTCATTTATAAGCAAAGTGACAAAACGCCGTCGTTTTTACTAAGCGGGAATGTTTTTAAGAATGACGTCAAAGATAATTATGACGTGTACAGGCAAAAAGCGCACACCAAGCTTATGATTGGATATAAATCTTTGCCGCATTAAATACAAGACATTAAATGCTAATCGGCGTGCAAAATCTAAGCCGTTGATTTCGATCACATTTCAAAAACCACCCGCACGCCCTTTGGGAACCATACTTAAACCATTTTCGCCCCGTTTCTCTCACACATTACCAAAAACTGTTCATTTCTCTCTCAAAAGCAAAGGCAAAAACTCTCTCAAAAACCCTATCAATCTTGAGTAGACGTCATTCTTAAAAACATTCCCGCTTAGTAAAAAGGACGGCGGTGTGGATTTGCTTTCCCATCTTGACAAAATCGTGAGTAGATGCCATCTTGACAAAAGCTGTTCATTTTTCATTCGGTGAAATCTTGAAAAATGGCATCTACTCACGATTTTGTCAAGATGGGAAAGCAAATCCACACCGGTCTCTTGTGGATTTCGAGGGAATGGTCAAACAGGGTCCGATGACGCCCTCATAAAGAAGATCGCTGAAAAACTCGACACGCCCGGGCTAAAACCATTTCGACGATAGAGTTTCCGATGACCTATGTGGAAGAGGTCGCACGATTCTACGTGAACGCCGAGATTCACGATGAGGGGATCAAATCCTCTATTCACGGGAAGGAGGTAAAAGGAGTCCTCTTCGACATGGAAAGGCGTTCCATGTAAACAAGAGGATGTTCGAGATCAAACCTCTCTCGGGCGCACGAGAGAGAGCCTACGCTAAGAGAGGCGTCACGAGTGAGAGGGAATCGGTGACCGACTGAAGATATAGTTGTCCCTCTCCACCTAAGAAGAAGGCGCCCACTATTGCTAAGAGAATCGAAGCTGCCCCTATAGCAAAGAAAAACAAATCGCTCCCCCCTACAAGTCAGTCACCGCCTTTGACCTGTCTCCCGCCTTGCACCGCGCGGAGAAGGAACCATTAATCCCTTCTCCGGTGATCAAGAAGAAGAGGACTGCCACAACAAGGAAGGCGACTACCTCTAAGACATCGTGAAGGCATTCACCTTCAATGAACCAGGAGGAAGTGGAGCGTAAATCCCTTTGGTTAAAACAAAGAGAAGAAGAAGACTTTCAAGCTCTCCGAGCTTGAAAAGATAATGAGTCTGTCACTCGGTGGAGAAGATACCAGAGGATCCGGGAGAAGTAGAGTCTCGAAGTGATTGATGAAATGGCCAAGTCTGAGGCCGATCACAGAGGCAACTTGAAGACCAGTCGAGTCGAAAGTGAGGAACAAAGAATGGCCGAGGCGGCGATTCACTGTTGAGGTTGTTTCTCCACCGTAAAGAGGCGTTGAAGGTGTTGAGCGGCGAAGTCTGCTACCCTCAATACCTGGAAACGAGGGCCGGCAAGAGGATGATGAAGACGATGTAATCATGCACTCTCCATTGTATCCGGACATCCAAAATCGTCTGCGAGAGTGGAGAAAATGGAAGCGAGCCTGTCCGAGTGCGGTTTGAATATCCGAGTTCATTCTTTGAGGAAGAAGAACTCTTGATTTCTTGAGGTGGACACAGTCTTTGCAAGCCCTTGACGAGGATAATTGCATAAATATCTGGAAATTCGAAAAGAAAATGAACGGGCTAAAGCGATTGAGGACGCAGAGGCACGTGAGAAGGCCAAAGATCTCCGCCCTATCACCGGCACCACGAGCATACACATCCTCACTTTGACGCCCTATCGAGAAAGTGATGAGGATCGGACCATATTGTTGCCCACGAGAAGAATTGCAAATGCAAGACGCAATGCGAGAATCGAGAATCCTTCATGAACAATGGATGATGGAGGGACCACGAGAGTCCTCCAAAACACGGTGGAGATAGACCCAATGGGAGTGGCAAAAAGCATATTGCCACCGTTGTTCCGCCACCACTTCCCCACTCACTCGGAAGAAGGAACTAAGGGAGCTGGTGATAAAGCGGGATAGTGGGGACCCCGGTTGAGCCAACCCCTAATGAAGGTGTCTTACCACCGCCCCAACTGAATACTCGGTGGAAACAATAGGGAGTCTAGAGACGAGTGACCCCATTCCAAGTCACTCGGTGGTGTGCCCCGGTGGGGAAACTCCCTCCACGGCTGCAGCAAGGTCGGAGGATCTGCGGTGACTCCACAATGAATCTAGGAGGCGAAGTGGAGAAGGAACAAACACAAAGTACACAAAGCAAGTTGTCATCGATGAGGCTCGGGACAGTTGAGACTGTCTCACTGAGGTGCCAACTACTCGAAGGCTAATGACGCTGCCGATGCGGTCGAGGCACAGGAAGGAATAGCCCTGGGAGTTAACACTCGGGCGAAAGTGCAATCCATGGAGTTGAGACTCCAATGGATGCCACCGCAGAAGACCTAAGACAGTGACACTGTCGAAAGGGATGTCCAAGGCCTCGCCGCATGATTGAGACCTGCAGGAGGTAATGAAGATCCACGGGAGGTTGAGACTTCCGGGGTAAAGAAGTCAAGTACAGAACATCCCTCCTGCTATCATTGATCCATCGAAAAGGAGATAAGTGCGCTTCACGATTCCCAGGATAATCTTGATGTAACCTTTTTGGGATCGGAAGGAGACGATGAATCGAGTCATCCCCGAATCGATCCAAAAGACTCGGTGAGGATGTTCCAACCACGAGTAAGTCGACCTCAAGTCTACGTCAAACTTACAACTTTGATGATGAGCCACCCATGGAAATCTCATCATCGTCCGATGACGCTACGATAAGGCCGAGGACGTCAACTCACGTGGAAAAACCGGTGAGGCTCAAGCAAGTCGGGTCAACTTCACAAAGACCCCACCAAACAGAGTCCATCGCGCAGGCTCCCAAGCCGCAGCGAGTTCGACTCCACAAGGAACTTCACGAGCACCACTCATCATTGAACAAATCCCGGTTGCCCGTGATGATCCCTTTGTAGAATCATTTCCTTCTCTCTCGGAGGTACCCGACCTCCCTGAAGAGTCGAAAAAGAGATCTCGAGCGCTTCCCGCAGACAGATCCTGTCATTCCATCGATACCATCGTTCGGTGACTATGATTTTGACGCTACTTGGCCGTCACCGCACATGAGGAACAAGCTGAAGTTCGGGAGGTGTTCAAAGCATTATTTACTGAAATTGAACGGATGGAGAGGAAACAGGCCTCGATGGACATGAGACTGGATAACGAGAGATGCCAACCTTACTGGCGACTTGAGAGGCATAATAGTCGAGAATCCGGGAGTGGTGGCAACAACAAGAAACAATGCGTGTGGAACAAGATAGATATTTGTAACATTATTCAACAAGTTGTTGGTATGGCGAGTGAGAATGCGATGCGAAGACAAAATTGAGAGAACACATTGAGCACATGCATGAATCTCACACTTTCTTTGAGATAAAGTGCTGCGTGAGCAAAATAAGAATGAGCTCCTGCGTATGGAAGAAAACATGGATCGAAAATTCAGCCTTTCTCATGGTGAGATGAAGCCGCTTAAAGTCAATCCAACGCTACTCGCTCCGAGTTTTCGCGCAAGATACTCCGCAGCGGACTCGAAGCGAGAACTTGGCTATCAGCAGACTCGACTTCCTTGCTAGTTTGTTTCGGGGGTTCCTCTCTCCTTTGATGATGCCAAAAAGGGGAAGAGGAATACCTAAAAGCGCTAAAGGGATCCGAAGTTGAGAAGGATGGAGCAATGTTTGTGAAGGAAAAGACAAGTGAGGAAGTTTCAAGAGAAAAGAAAGGAAGTCTGTTGAGGGGAAGGATCGAGAGATGTGACCTTGATGATTGCACAAACCCCAACAAGGTCTTGTCACAGGTGATATTATCGGCAAACTCCCGATGACTCGCCACTCCAACACTCTGTTGTACCTATGGCCGACAAGAAAAAGACATTTGAAGCGGGGATGGAGGAAGTGGAAGGAAGGATGAATGCCCGAGTTATGGATATTTTGAAACAACATGTAGGCATTCCAAGAGACAGAGACACTTATGCCATCTCGGATGTCGGAATCGAGCCAAGATCGGTTGATGAATTTAAAACGCCGCATCGAAGGATACTTCGCAAACATGTCCATGGCTCAAGCCACGGGACTTTATCTTGGGAAAAGGGTCTCACACTATGTGAAGAAGCTAACAGCGACGAGACTACGGCGGATCGCTCTCTGGTCACTCCGCTAGTCACTCATTTGGGAAAAAGAAGGCCCCAAAGCACAATACACGCCGAGAGGAAGAGGTAGAGGAAGAAGCAGTGGTGGAGGGAGAGGTTTGAGACCTAGACCTCGCGCCAAAAAAACATTGAGTACATAGATCCAGGCAAAAGAAGGGATCTCTTGAAATTTGGTTTTGAAGTAGCCAATCTGCAAGTGGCTAAGAACAATGCTTGAGTATGTGAAAAGAATTGAAGATGAAAATAAAAGACAAACTCAGCTATGGGAGGAGAGACAAGAGAGAATAAGAAGAGATGAAGCTGCCGGAAGGCGTATGAAAAAAGAAGAAAGCGACTAAAGATGAGAAAAAGAAAAGAAGACCGAGAAGATGACAGAGTGAAGAAGAAGAAAGAAGGAGGAAGCGAAGGAGATGAAGTGTTGCTATCCACCCTTCTTGTATTTTACTACGTAAATACATTTTATGTAAGTCTTACGTAATAAATATGTAAATTCTCTATTTTTGCGTGACATAGATGTTTGCTCGATACACTTTGCTTGATTGTGTAAAGGACAAGAATGTTATGATCAATAAAAGAATTGATTCTACGCATACATTCTCTGTGAATGCACTATCTCGTATGTATCTTTGCTATTTACACTTTGAATGTATAAGTTTTGGCATCATCAAAAAGGGGGAAATTGTTGGGAAATTTATTGTTTAGATTTTGATGAATGCCATGTAAAACTTAGAATAGGAAGTTGGCACCCCATTTTTGTTGTAAACTCGCATTGTAATAAATAGGGTGGTCAAGTGAGTTAAGTCACTATGCCTAAACATGCAAGAAGACAACCGGAGACTAGAAGGAAGACTCATTGCAAGGCATTGAGTATGGCAAAGAAAGAGAAGACGGGGAACTCGATCAAGGTACAGTGAGATGCGGTGAGTAAAGTATCATCAAGTCAACTCAAGATAGCCAAGTCTCAAATTGAAGTGACGGAAGAGTCATCCAATGATTGGAAGTCGACTCTAAGTCACCTGGGAAAGCAAGGAAATGCAGTCAAGTCGAGATAACTGAAAGAGATCCGTTGCACAGAAATCAAGAGAATTACTTAAACAAGTAATACCTCCATGCTACCTTTCTTGAAGTGCTCAGTTCTAGAAGCGTGCAAAAGGAATAAACCAATGGGAAGCACATCACCATGTCGAACTCGAAAATCGAAGAACAATTCATACGAGGAAGTGGCAATTCCAAGGATCGCAACAAGACAAGCCAACGACCACAAGTGTCTTTTGAGAATAAGCCTATCTCTTCAACGGGAAAATTTTCAAAAGAACACTATAAAAGGTGAGGAGTTTATTTGAGAGAATGTTGGTTACCTTGACATTTAAAAAACAAATACGAGCTAGAAAAGCAATATCTCAGAACCAAAAATATTCTCAAATCATTCAAGTTCAATCCTCAAGCCTAAACTACGAAGAAAATCAATCCCACACTCACCGTGAAGGAAAGATAACTTCAATCAGTTGAAGAGGAAATTATTGAAGAATCAAGGGTCTACATTCCACGGAGGATTGTAAGAAGGTTCAAGGTCGAACCGGCCTCAAGTTTTTGGAGGATTCGTGATCAAATCCAAAGAGCTTGAGCAAGTGGGTCAGAGTAGTAGTAAAGGCATTTGCCCTATGAAGAAGCGAGTCGTGCGAGAAGCCGGTGCGTGACCAAGGCATCTCGATGAGTCCCAAAGGATCAAGTCGGTTGTGTAATCAAGACTTGTATCGGATCATTTACCACTCTGTGATATCTTGATCAATACCTAGTGGATTCCTCCAGGAGTTGGAGAAGAGAGGAGTAGAAGAATTACCCCATCTTCGAACCTCTATAAAAACTTATCGTGTCATTTACATTTCAAAGACTTTAATTCTCGCATCTTATTTATTTAACTCTGTTTGATAAATTTGCTATCCACTTGATAATCTCTAAGTACTAAACCAAATTTAAGGGTGTAAAGTCTTCCAATGAAAACAAATCACAATCGAGTTAAGTCTTTAGTCAAAATAGTGAGTTATTCTATCAACACTCGCCGAAAGTCGTTTGAGTAACTAACTCTATTTGATTAACTAACTTTGTCCATCAAGGACTCAAATTTGTGAAGTATTAACTCGAATATTTAAAAGGACTAAATCGAAAAGTTGGTAAGGTTTATTCAACCCCTTTCTAAACCTTACACTCACACCCTTGGGACCTACAGTTCCTTGTCCTATTGGTTCGACATGATGAGAGAGTCTTGCTCTTATTATGACAAGACGGTGCACCATGGCCGGGAACTTCTACGGTAGAGTGGAAATGCTTCTAGTGAGCTGATTGCCATCCTGGACTGTGGCGTTTCTGATGAGGAGGAGGATGTAGAGGTCGAGGCCTTGGTGGATCTTCCTAACGATGTTTGTGGCGATGGAGATGTTGCTAATGGATATGAGGCACCTCCGCTTGAGCATTGATGATAGTCTTTTCTTGTCTCGATAGTCTTTGCTTCCGCCCTTTTTGTTTAGGGCTTGCTTTATGCATTTGGATACTCCCTTTTACGCACTTGGATGTTTCTCCCTCTCTTCTAGTCTTGAGATGTTTGATGTTGCCCTATAGGGCTGGATGATCTTCTATCTTCTTTATGCATATTAGTTTTCCCTTTGTTATACTTTACTTGTGATATTTGCATATGACTTATTGCGGGAGATTAAACTTTATTTTATGTTTTAACATCGAGACGCGTCTTCCGGAACTCGAAGGAGGGCACCCCCTTGGTGTTCATGAGGCGCCCTTCCGGAGCTCGGAAGGAGGCTTCCCCTCGAAATTTCCCCCAAGCCTTTGCTTTTCATAGTGATTTGATATAACTTCTTTCTGTAGCAGACTTGTTCATTTTCCACCCTGAGGTGGATCTTCCCTTCGGAGGGAAGTCGTGATTTTTCGGAATAGCCAGGGATATTGGTGTTCAAGGTTAATATGTTTCATCCCGTGAGTCCTTGAGGGCACCCTTCTGAATCCCAATGGGCGCCCTTCTGGCACTCTTCTCTAGCTTTCCTTCATCATTTTTGATGTCTTCCCCATGTGTTAGAATATTTCCTTCTTCTTTTGCCAGGGAGTAATATTTTGCGAGATGCCCTTCCAAAGCCCGGAGTGGGCACCCTCCTGGAGTTCACGGAGCGCCTTTCCTAAGCTTGGAAGGGGAACCCTTCTGGAGCTTCCACCATAATTTTTGCTTTAGGCTTTTGATCTTTTCTCTACATGTATTGGCTTTTTCACCTTCTTATACAAGCACATTTTCACCATGGAGAAGATTTCCCAGGGACTCTTGCGAGGAGGTCCCTTCCTCCGTGGCCTTAGCCGGAGGAGAATTTTTTTTGCTAGGACCTCTTTGTGAAGAGGACCCTCCCGTTCGGGATTTTAGCTGGAAGGGGTCATCCTACCCGGAGTCTTAGCCGGGTGAGGCCATCCCCTCCAGGGGGCCTTAGCTGGAGGAGGTTAATTACTAGGACCTCCATGAGGAAGCCTCTCCCATCCGGAGTCTTAGCCGGAAAGGGTCATCCCACCCAGGGTCTTAGTCGGGTGAGGCCATCCCCTCCGGGGTCTTAGCCGGATGAGGTTAATTACTAGGACCTCCATGAGAAGGCCACTCCCACCCAGGGTCTTAGCCGGAAGGGGTTATCCCACTTGAGGTCTTCGTCGGGTCAGGCCGTACCCTTCAGGGTCTTAGCCGGAGGATGTTATTTATGAGAACCCCCGTGAGGAGGCCCTTCCCATACAGGGCTTTAGCCGGAAAGATGGGGTTTGTTGAGGAGAGCGTCTAACTGATCACTGACCTTTGCCATGTGTGGCCATTACCTACATTCACAATATCAAAGTAGAAAACATGAAAGAACTTTTATTCATTATAATGAAAAGCTTTACGCCCTGTGGGTAGAAACATGATTGAAATATAAATAAATGTTTAACACCTCTTGGGCGGAGATAAACTGCTAACAATAAAATAAAGTAAAAAAAATACTAACGCCTTTAGAAGGCCGATGAGAGCTGGTGTAGATGGAAGCTAAGGAGATCCGCGATTTTCATGGAGGTGTGATGTCTTTGCTGGTTAGCTGGGAGAATTCACTTTGTGTTCAGTGTCATCGGTCAATGTTTCCGAATAGTCCCTATGTCCCCAGTAGTGTCGTATGTCTCTTATTTCTTGACGAGTTTTGGCTAAAGGAGAAGTGTTGGTGAGGTGATTCGAAGCTAACCACGGGAGGTGTTGTCCGGAGTTCATGCCACGGGGGCAAAGTATTTTCAAAGTGGCGAGTCAGATTATCCTCTCCGTGTGATGTAGGGCGTCCCCAGCTATTATCTTACCGAGTCCGATCATGGTCCGGGTAATCTTACTCTTGCAGGTGGCCTCTCTGAATTAACTTTTCAATGGCGGCTCTCAACTGGATTCACGTTTCAGTGGTGTGTCCTTTGTCATAATGGAAGTAACAAAAATGTTTGGACTGACATCGTCTGAAACTGTCTTTCATCTCCAGCGTGGGTTCTATGATTTTCCGTCTCTGAGGAATGGCTAGTATTTCCACTAGAGGTGCATTCAATAGAATTGTTATTTTTCCCGATTTCTTCTTGCAGCTTCGAGGATGGCTCCGGAGATCCTCTTCGGCCTTGTGCTTGCTCCTCCGTGGTGGATTTAGTGCTTCATCTTCCTCGTCGAGTGCTCTTCCGGAGTGGGCATTTTTTTCTGGAGTGGGGAGGGTTCCTTCCTTTCACATTCCCTGAGCACACTCTTGGAGGGTGATACATCATTGCATCCTTGTCAATGTCTCTTGTTGGATGTTGGCTACTTCATTTACAGCCTCCACGAGTTGTCCCATGAGATTGCGTAACGGCTTTCCCACCTTAAGCTGGAATAGATTTGCAATGGTCTCGTGGTTCTCCATGTTGATGGAAAACCGTTGCACGAAAGCCTCTGCGAACTTGTGCATCATAGTGATGGAGCCCTCCGAGAGCTAATCGAGCCAAGCCCGGGCTTGCTTGGTCTTGGTACTTAGAAAAGCTTTGTAGTAGGAAGCATTTGTCATCTCATAGAGGTCTGCCTCCACATAGAACTTGTTCAAATGCTCATGGGGATCTTTGGTTCCATCGCACTTCGGGAGATTAGATGTCGTAACTCCCTAGGGTAGCTATTCCGCCAGAATATCAGGGCTCAATTGACTCCCTTTCTTCAAAGCGGTAGCTTGTGAATGAGTATGGTTGGGCGGTGTCGCTTGAGCTTCTTTTGCTATTGGTGGCCCTTCTTGGTTTCTGATGCGTCATTCATCTCATTTTCCTCGCCCTTCTAAGTCATGGTCTTCATTGGCGGCCAGAGTCTGGGATAGCGCTCCACTAGTTTCGACAGCAGTTTGATGCCTTCCATGCACTTCTTCTAACAGGATTCAGAGAGTCTCCTTGGTTAGACAAATTTTTTCACTGGACAGAGCACCTCCAGGGGGAGGAGGCGGCGGCGACTTTCTTTCTTGTGGGAGGGACGGTGACCTTCCATGGTCGCTGGCCTCTCGCCGTCTTGATGGTCTTCCTTCATGCTGGTCTCCGGCACCACGACCTGCAACTTGAGGTTCGACTTTCGTGCTGGCGATTGAGTTCGCATCTTCGTGTATTTGGTTGATTCTCGCAGACGGTGCCAAAATAGTACGCTTTTTGAAGGCAGATCTTCCAAGTCAACTGAGTTGACCAAAATCCTCTTCTCGAGAAGGAAGTCTTTTCGGTTGTCCTCTTCCTGAGGGGGAAGTCTCTCTTCTTCCTCTTCCCAAAGAGGAAGTCTTCTCGTCTTCTTCTCCTTGAGTTGGTAAATTATTTAATTGGGAACTTACCTGCACACACGCGCAAACGTTAGAGGGTCCCGGGGTTATCCTAGGGAGGCCCTTCCAACACTCAAGTCACAGTAAACGAATATTGTAAAGTATTGAGTAGGAGAATAATGAATTAATTACTTATAGATAATATGAGGGACCTTTTTATACATGGGAGATGGGCCCCGTGGGCCGTGTAGGATAATTCGGCCTATGGCCCAGTCCACGTAGGAGAAAACGGCCGACGGGTCAAACCCGAAATCCTTTAGGCCGGTTTAATTATTAAGAGCTCATTAGGCAATTAATATTAAATAAGCATATATAAAATAAATTATATATAATGAAATACCATTTTTATCCCCAACACGTAGCATTATTGATTTATTTTTTTATTACAAGTTTGGGAACAGAATGGGTGATAAGAATCAAGACTTAGACCTCTGATATGCTAGTCTTAGTTTGGGAGTTTTAATCATTCCGCTATAACCCGATTCCAGTATGATTATTGATCTTTATTTTCTTTGAGTGCAAATCATAAGAGGGGGTAATAGGAATCGAACATCGAATGTCTGGCTTGAGAGTCTTAGGCTATGATTGGATGTAAAAAAGAATTTGCAAAATTTACAGCTCTAGATTTTTTTTTGACATGCGAATGCTTAATTTTTCAATAAATACACTATTCACTCTCTCAAATTTTTTTCACTTATCAATCATATCTAATCATCATTTCACTAAATTAAATAAATATTATATCAAATATCATTATTACACTTTCATATCAAAAAAAATATTATTCACTTGCATAAAAAAACATTACTCACTCTTTCTTTACCTTTTTAGATCAATCACATTCACTTACTATTTACCAAAATCATAATATCAACTATCATTATTACATTTTCATCATATATCCAATTACACTCTCAAATTTTATTTTTAATTTTCCAAATAATTTTTTAACAATATTCTCTTTAAAATTATAAATGGACGGGGTGAGAGGTTAATCAATCAAACCTTTAAGGCTAATTTAACAAACTAAGTTAATTTTCAAACCAATTTAACAAACTAATGCAAAAAAAAAAAAAATTAAAAAAACAGGTGAAAACAGAGTTGGTAATTTGTTTTCCTCCTAAAAAAGCGTTACCAACTCTGTTTTCTCAATTTCTTTTTTTTTAAATTTTAATTGAAAAAGGATTTATATGTTTTCAAATCGAAAATTGACCGCAATGCTAGAAAAATCGAATCGAACCAAACCGAACTATTTCGGTTTGGTTGCCGATTTTGATTTGGCTTTATTTTGGGTCTTTACGCTTTTTGCTAAAAAATATATTTTTATATTTATTTAACAATTTAACAATAAAATATTATAGGAAATTAAAATAATAATATAAAAAATATATTAAAAAATATAAATTAAAATAATAATATAAAAAATATTTAAAAAATTTATAGACCAAAATCAATCAACCGAACCGAAAATTCATTCGGTTTATTATATTAAAAAACGAACCAAACCGTTTAACAAATTGTTAAACCGGATGAATTTTCGGTTCGGTTCGGTTTTGGTCCATAAATTTTTAAAATATTTTTTATATTATTATTTTAATTTATATTTTTAATATATTTTTGTATTATTATTTTAATTTTCTATAATATTTTATTGTTAAATTGTTAAATAAATATAAAAAATATATTTTTTAGCAAAACGTAAAGACCCAAAAATAAAGTTAAAAAAATCGAACCGAACCAAACCGAACTATTTCGGTTTGGTTGATTCGATTTTTCTAGCATTGCGATTCAATTTCGTTTGAAAACATTTAAATTCTTTTTTGAATTAAAATTTAAAAAAAAAAAGAAAAAAAAAGCGTTGGTAATCATTGTTTTCAAAACAAAGCGTTACCAACTCTGTTTTCACCGCTTTTTTAATTTTTTTTTTGCAGAAAACAGCGTTACCAACTCTGTTTTCACCTGTTTTTTTAATTTTTTTTTTTGCATTAGTTTGTTAAATTGGTTTGAAAATTAACTTATTTTGTTAAATTAGCCAACCTTTAACCACTAGGCTACTTTCCGATTGTTTCGAAAAGTAGTTGAAGAGTAGCCAATTGAAAAGACGAAAGACCAAAGTGCCCTTCACCAACTCTCCCAACAGCTATATGTTATATAGTTCCCTCCACTCCCATTTCCTCCCAACCAACCACCCCCAATGGCCCTCTCCTTACTTCTCCTCCTCTTCGTCCCTTTCATTTTCCTTCTCCACCTTCTTTACTACAGGCTCCGTTTCCGCCTACCACCGGGTCCCCGTCCATGGCCTGTGGTCGGTAACCTCTACGACATTAAACCCGTTCGGTTCCGGTGCTTCGCGGAGTGGGCCCAATCCTACGGGCCCATCATATCGGTGTGGTTCGGCTCCACCCTCAACGTTGTCGTATCCAACTCGGAATTAGCCAAAGAAGTCCTCAAGGAGAAGGATCAGCAACTCGCCGACCGCCACCGCAGCCGATCAGCCGCCAAGTTTAGCAGAGATGGGCAGGATCTGATATGGGCCGATTACGGGCCGCACTATGTCAAGGTGAGAAAAGTCTGTACCCTAGAGCTGTTTTCGCCTAAGAGGCTTGAAGCTTTGAGGCCCATTAGGGAGGATGAGGTCACGGCTATGGTGGAGTCCATTTACAATGATTGTACAGCTGCTGGTATGTTTTTTTTTCTAAAATCATTTTTGTAGTGAGTTTCTTCGAATTTGGTGTTGTTGTTAGCTTTTAGTTTGCTCATTTTGGTCGATCAATTTTGAATTAAATGTATTTCCAATATTGGCGCTCCAAAATTTATTATAGGAGCTCGAAAGTAGGCCGTTTCCTTACTGTGAATTTGGAAATTATTGATAACGATACTCCCCAAGAATTACCCAGAGATCCATTACCATACCCTTTTTAAGGAGAGCTGTAATCCTATCATATGTTTGTGTTGGGAAAAATAATTAATAATTATGCTTGAGGTTTAGCCTAGTTACAAAAAACTAGTTTATCTTTCAAATTCACAAATATCCTCTTAAGGTTTGTATTTATCCAACAAATACCTCTTTCCGTAATATATAGAGGTGCAAATAGTAAGATAAAACAAATGCCAAGGATGTATTTGTAATTTTAAAAGATAACTGGGTTTCTTTGTAATTAGGCTAAACCTTAGGGGTAATGTTTTTGTAAGTAACCCCTTAAAAATATTAAACAATAAGAGAACATGGTTGTAAAGTTATAAGTTGTTTTATTACCTGCAAAGAGGGTTGGAAGTTGGTTGGCCTTTTAGTTGCAATTATGCAATTATGTTCGTTGATTTTGAGTAGTGAGAATTTTCAAAGGTGTAGGTGAAAGGCATATTTCTTTGGTTGGTAGGTTTGTTGGAACGACATGGTTGGATAACCTGACAATAAGATATGAAATTCTTTTCTTGTATGAGTTAAAAATCCTGATTGATTAATAAACAGGATTTATTAAGGGATACAAACACTACCCTGAGGTTTGAGCTAATTAAAAAAAAACCCGAGATATTTGAAAATTACAAAAACTTTCTTGAGGTTTGATTATGTATAACACTTTACCCCCTTCATAAGCAAAAACATTTCAAATACCCCCTTTAACTTTATATAAGTATTACCATTACCCTTTAAATTTAAGACAGAATCAAACTTCCGGGTTTTTTGTTATTTTGAAACATCTCTGTTTTTTTTTTTTTTTTGTAATTACCCTAATCCCCAAGGATAGTTTTTGTAGTTATCCCTTTATTTAATGATTGTTATTGTTATTTGTTAAAAGTCTTAATATCTCAAATGGAGAGGGAAAATTTAAAATCTCAGAAAAACTATAACCTTTACAATATGGTTCTAAGTAATAGCCTGGTAGTTGTTAAAAGTCTTAATATCTCAACTGGAGAGGGAAAAGTCAAAATCAAAACTATAATCTCAGAATGCTGTGAGTGCTTAAAATTGTGCAGATAACTTGGGAAAGAGCAATCTAGTGAAGAAATATCTAGGAGCCGTGGCGTTCAACAACATTACAAGACTTGCATTTGGGAAGCGGTTTGTGAATTCTGAAGGTATAATAGACAAGCAAGGACAGGAGTTCAAGGCCATTGTTGCGAATGGATTAAAGCTTGGTGCATCCCTTGCTATGGCCGAGCATATCCCATGGCTGCGTTGGATGTTCCCGCTGGACGAAGAGGCATTTGCCAAACATGGAGCACGTAGAGATCGTCTTACACGGGATATAATGGAAGAGCACACCATTGCTCGCCAAAAAAGTGGAGGAGCCAAACAACACTTTTTTGATGCTTTGCTGACACTGCAAGATAAATATGATCTAAGTGAGGACACCATAATCGGCCTTCTTTGGGTGAGTCGGTCATTAATATGCAATATTTAACACAATGATGGAGGTTGCATTTAACATCTATGCATTTTTCGAAGATTTGTTTTCATTTTAGGGATAATTACAAAAACTGCCATGACATTTGGGGGTAATTACAATAAAAAACCCAGATATTTTTGAGAATTACAAAAATCCCCTTTTTGTATTACATTTTACCCTTCATAAGTAAAAACATTTCAAACACCCCTTTAGATTTGTAAAACAATTACAGTAATCCCTTCACATTTAAGACAGAATCAAACCTCATGTTTTTTTTTTTTTTTTATTTCTGAAACTTTTCTGTTTTGTTTATTTGTTATCACCCCAAACCTCAAGGGTAGTTTTTGCAATTATCCTTTCATTTTATGGTCTTTATTAAAAATTGACAAAGGTAATGGACCATTTTTTTTGCAAAATCTGATGAGTAAAATTTATTTAAGGGATAATTACAAAAATGCCCCTGAGGTTCAGGCTAATTACAATAAAACTCAAATATTTTTGAAAATTACAAAAACCCCATTGAAGTTTGATATCATCTAACATTTTCCCCTTTAGAAGCAAAAAATATTTCCAAAACCCCCATGAAATTTTTAAAAATATTGCATTTATCCCCTTAAATTTAAGACAAAATCAAATATGAGGGATGTTTTTGTAATTTTGAAACATCTCTGGGTTTTTTTGTAGTTAGTCCTAACCTCAGGGGTGTTTTTGTGATTATCCCTTTATTTAATGCATTAATAATTTGTTTTGTTCAAATATAAATAGCAATACTATGCTACATTTAGTTTTCTTTAGCTTTCAGTTAATGGATGTGGATACCTTGAGCATTGTTGGTCATCAAGTTTTCTCGTCTCCTCTGGATGAAGTGATTTCCAAAAACTTGCTTGTTTTTGCTTATATACTAGGGTAAATTACAAAAACTACACATGAGCAAAAAAACTCAGTCAATTTTCAAAATTTCAATTTACTTGAGGTTTGTATTTGCATAAAAAATACCCCCTTCAATCGGTGCGATTTGTAAAATAGAAGCAAATATCAATGAGGTATTAGTAATTTTGAAACTGAACTGGTTTTTTCGTAACTAGACTGAACCTCAGTTTTGATATGACGAGCATCTTGCCTAGATTGTTTCCAAATGTTTTGTGCTAAAATTTGTTTTGGAAAACAAATTACAGGACATGATCACTGCAGGAATGGACACAACTGCAATATCCGTTGAATGGGCCATGGCAGAGTTGATCAAGAATCCAAGGGTCCAAAAAAAGGCACAGGACGAGCTAGACCGTGTAATCGGACACGAACGTGTATTGACCGAACTCGACTTCTCAAGCCTTCCCTATCTGCAATGTGTAGCAAAAGAGTCTTTGAGATTGCATCCTCCGACCCCTCTAATGCTCCTCATCGTGCCAACGCCAACGTTAAGATTGGTGGGTACAGCGTCCCCAAGGGTTCAAACGTGCACGTCAACGTGTGGGCCATAGCACGTGACCCTGCGGTATGGAAGAATCCCTCAGAATTTAGGCCAGAAAGGTTCCTCGAGGAGGATGTGGATATGAAGGGACATGATTATCGACTTCTTCCGTTTGGTGCCGGGAGAAGAGTGTGTCCAGGTGCACAACTAGGCATCAATTTGGCCACATCTATGATTGGCCACCTTTTGCACCACTTCGATTGGGTGAGTACACAAGAGATTGACATGGGAGAGAATCCTGGTTTAGTTACTTACATGAAGACTCCATTGGAGGCGGTACCTACTCCTAGATTACCCGCGAATCTGTATAGGCGTATGGCCGTCGACATGTAATTTACTAATTTGGTCAAGGCAAATTGTGTTTAATTTTCTTTTTATTGTGAGATTTTGGGATTGAATTGATGAACTGTCTTGTCTGCCTAAGATTTTGCCCTATAAATTTCACTCAGTTGGCTGGACAGCCTTTGATATATCTTATAATGTGTAATTTGACGTTTCAAACAATTTGTACTAGAAGGCTGCAGTAAATGAGAAATACTTTACTGTCAAATGGTCAATAAGAGTTTGTTTCTTTTCTTTTTTGAGTACATAGTGATGGGAATCGAACCCCAAACCTCAGGTCTGAGCTTGAGGTTCTTAACCACTCCATTACTATTTGACTCCCACGTTTATTTCTTTTCTAATGCACCTTATTAGCATCGGATTTTATCCAACAAAAGGAAGAGTAACAGATTGTCTATCAAACTCCGTTTTATTCAACACTGGTCAACCTCTTAATGTCAATTAATTATTTCAATTTTGAGTATGTTTTCAGCAAACTTGAAATAGGCAGCATTTAGTAGTTGAAACTGATTTTCTTTCTTGTATTAAAACATGAAGGGAATACATACATGTCTAATCATCCCATAAATTATGTAAAAGAAAGAAAACATAAACCCCAAAATAGGGCAATATCTTAACACTCCCCCTCAAGATGTAGCATTTACATCATATGTATCCATCTTATCACATATATAAGTTATCCGAGGGCCCCGTAGAGATTTAGTAAATATATCAGCAAGTTGATCTCTAGAGTTGACAAAGGAGATCTTGATGATTCCAGAGATAATCTTTTCTCTAAGGAAATGACAATCCACTTCTATATGTTTCGTCCTCTCGTGAAAAACTGGATTGGATAAGAGATGCAAAGCTGACTGATTATCACACACGAGCTCCATAGAACCAACATCACAAAAATGTAATTCGTGCAATAAATGTTTCAGCCACAAAAGCTCACATGTTGCATGAGCCATAGCCCGATACTCGGCTTCCGTACTTGACCGAGCAACAACGATTTGCTTCTTGCTCTTCCATGAAATCATGATTTCTCCTATGAATTAATATACAGTAACTAGAAGTAGATCTTCGATCATTCTCATCTCCTGCCCAATCAGCATCTGAATACCCAATGATATTAGTGTGGCTCTATCAGTGAAAACAAGTCCTTTCCCAGGTGACCCTTTAATGTATTTGAAAATTCGAGTAACTGCATTCCAATGGCTATCACAAGGAGAGTTGAGAAACTGAATTACTATACTTACTGGAAAATATATGTCTAGTCTAGTCATGGTGAGATAATTCAGTTTCCTTACTAGTCTTCGGTATCTTCCCTGATCATGACAGGGCTCCCCCGACTAGGAAGGGGTTTACATTAGGATCCATTGGAGTAGAAACTAGTTTACAATTTGTAAAACCCATTTCTTCTAGGATATCAAGAGCATATTTCCTTTGAGAAATATCAATACCTTACTTTGATTGAGCTACTTCAATCCCAAGGAAATAACAAAGAGGACCTAGGTCCTTCGTTTGAAAATTGTGAAATAAGTGTTGTTTTAATGCCTTGATACCTTCACAATCATCGCCAATAATTACAATGTCATCAATATAAACCGCAAGGTAGATATATCTATTTGCTTAAGAGCATCGAAAGAAGACAAAATGATCTCATTCGCAGCGGTTCATCCCAAATTATTGAAGAACTTTGCTGAATCGGTCGAACCAAGCCCGAGGTGATTGTTTCAAACCATATAAAGACTTCTGTAACTTACATATCAAATCATACTCCCCCTGAGCAACAAAACCAGGGGGTTGATCCATATAAATCTCCTCTTCCAAGTCACCATGCAAAAAGGCATTCTTGATATCTAACTCAAAGATGGGTCAATGTTTCCTGGCAGCCATAGCGAGGAATGAACGAACTGAGGACATCTTTGCAACATGAGAAAAAGTAACAGTGTAATCCTGACCATGGACTTGCGTATATCCCTTGGCTACCAGGCAAGCTTTCAAGTGATCGACTTGTCCATCAGGGCCGATTTTAACATTAAACACCCAACGACAACCAACAACAGATTTTCTAGAAGTAAGAGGAACAAGCTGCCAAGTATGGTTGCAATCCAAAGCTGACATTTCATCAATCATGGCTTGTTTACATCATGGATGGGATAGTGCTTCGAAAACTATCATGGATGGGATAGTGCTTCGAAAACTATCTTTGGAATAGAAATAGAAGAGTGTAGAAACAAAAGCATAATATGTAGGAGACAAACGATGGTAGGATAGAAAATTGTAGATAGGATAAGGGTTACGAGTAGAGTGTATACCTTTGCGGATGGCGATAGGCAAATCAGGTGAAACAAGTGGATCGGGTGCAGGGAGAGAGACCTCTGGAACATGATCTAAAGCTCTTGGCTTGGATTGTCTTTCATAAGTAATGCAAATTGATTAATAGGTGGAGGAGATTGCGGTGAAGATGATGGAGCATCTGGCAATGCTGGTAAAACAGAAGGCTCAGGAGTTGGTCGAAGAAACTCTAAGTATGGTATAGGCAAAACCTTATCCAAGTCATGACAAGGGATAATAGTTGCAGCAAAGTATGATATGTCCTCGAAGAAAGTAACATCGGCGGAAATGTAGAAGCGGTTTGTAGGAGGAGAGTAGCAGTGGTAACCCTTTTGAGAACTGGAGTAACCAAGAAATATACACTCGATAGATCGAGCAGACAATTTATCACGACTAGGAGATAGATATGGAGAAAACAAGTACAACCAAAAATACGAGGGGGAATAACATATAAAGGGGCTATAGGGTGCAAAATAGAGTAGGGAACCTGACCATTCAACATAGAGGATGGCATTCGATTTATCAAATAAGTGGCAGTCACGACAACATCACCCCAAAACTTTAAAGGTGCATTGGCATATATCAACATGGTGCGAGCTGTGTCAATAATGTGTCTATGTTTTTGTCCAGCTACTCCATTTTGTTGAGGAGTATGAGGACAACTGGATTGATGTATAATGTCGTTGGAATGTGTAAAGGAATTGAAACGGTCAGAGAAATATTCTTTTGCATTATCACTACACAAGACACGAATCATTTTACCAAATCGAGTCTTAATTTTTTAGCAAAAAGTTTCAAAAATACCAAACAACTTAACGATCTTTCATTAGAAATACCCAAGTGCACCAAGAGAAATCATCAATGAAAGTAACATAATACCGATAACCTAAGATAGACGGAACACGACTCGGACCCTAAACATCGAATGAACAATATCAAAGAGAGATGAAGCTCGTTGTTAATACGATTAGAAAAAGAGGCTCGAACATGTTTTCCTAATGACAAGACTCACAATTTAAAGATTCCAAATGTGAAAGATCGGTACCATTATTTTTTAACTTTGGTAGACTCGGGTGACCCAAACGACGATGAAGAAGATCGGGGGGATGCAAAGAGCGGCACATAGAGTGGAAATTGTTGGTTGAAGGTAGTAGAGACCACAAGATTCACATCATGCGCCAATCCTCCGCCGCCCGTGCTCGATCTTGTATCAAAAAATAATCAAAATTGAAAGATATGGTGCGATTTCAAGAAGGAGTTAATTTACTTATAGATATCAAATTAAAAGGACAATTAGGAACCAATAAGACCGAACTTAATGGAATTGGGGAGTTGGTGAAACCCGCCAACTCAGTCTGGATTTTTGACCCATCTACAAGAATAACATTATGGAGAAATTTAGTTTGTGATATTTACGAGAAAATAGAGGAATTACGGTCACATGATCGAAGCACCGAAATCAAAACCCATCCCGTTGGTGTAGATGAGAGAGATGAACCGTAGAATTCTGAGTGTGAGCTATAGTGGCTGAAGAGGGTGACTGTTGGGCTACCTTCAACCGTAAATACTCTTTATATTCACTGGGAGATAAAATAAACTCACAATTAGATTTCGAGAAGTTCGTACCATTCAATATGTCGGTTGTAATGGTTGTGGACCTTTGAAAGGCAAACGAGACAAGACATGTTGTTTTGAAAGACGAATCAGACATTATGACATAAATAACAAGACGTGAACAATGTTTTCCAGCGTGAAT
Organism: Rehmannia glutinosa; assembly: GCA_016081115.2. Lineage (NCBI taxonomy): Eukaryota > Viridiplantae > Streptophyta > Magnoliopsida > Lamiales > Orobanchaceae > Rehmannia > Rehmannia glutinosa. Next base: position 284,956 of record JABTTQ020002900.1, read on the forward strand.
AATATTTTCTGGCAGAACAATATTTCCGGGTAGAACAATATTTTCTGGGCGTGAATAGTGTTCCGGTAAAATAATATTTTCGGGGTGTGAACAGTGATTCCGGTCGTCAATACTGATTTCGGAAATGAACAGTATTTTTGGTGAACTGTAACTCGACGTGAAAACAGTGATGTCACATGAACAGTGGTTTCGGTGAACAATATCCTCGGTATGAACAGGTGATGCAAAGATGAACAGTGATTCTGGTGGCGTGATTCCAATCATATAAAAAAAGAGAACTGAAAACTAATGTTCCTGAAAATGGAAACTGGGAACTAAAACCATGATTTCTGGAAACTGAAAATGGAAACTAGGGTTTCTGAAGAAAAAAGAAAAGGAAAAAAAAATCTAGGGTTTGGAAACCTTGCTCTATGATACCAAATGAAACTGTTTTTCTTTCTTGTATTAAAACATGAAGGGAATACATACATTATATAGGCAAAAGACTCGCTTTAATCATCCCATGAATTAAGGAAAAGGAAAAAAAAACATAAACCCCCAAAATAAGGCACTACCCTAAAGTTAAGGCACTAATCTATATATATTATAATATCTCAACAAAAAGAAACAAAAATAATGGGATATTTACGAAAAAGAAAAACTGAAGTTCGGGCTAATTACTAAATGACCCAGAGATTTTTGAAAACTACAGGTAACCCGTTAAGGTCTGATTTTGTCTTATATTTTCCCCTTCAAGAAAAAGCATTTTAAAAACCTAGTATAATTACACCCTTAAATTTAAGAAAATCAAGCATCATGATTTTTTTGTAATTTTGAAACATCTCTAGATTTTTTGGTAATTAGCCCAAACCTCAAGGGTGTTTTTGTATTTATAACTTACTCGATCTAGAAATTATACAGCTGAGATATTAGCCAAAACAATTCAGAAATGACTAAGAGATAATGTACAGCTAAGAGTTGTGCCAATGAAGGCCCAAATACACTGATATTGCACACAGCTATAAGATGTGTAAACTAGTGGGGGTTACAACAGCAAACGCATAACAAAGAAAAGTACAAAGCAGAAACTAGTCAAGAAAAAGATATAGAAGCAAATTTCCTAGCATAGATGTTAATGATGCACATCTTCATCTATGTGCGTACAACCAATCCCAAGTAGATTAGCACTTATGGAAGGCCTTGGCTTCATTTTCTAACTACTCTACTCTAACCTTCTTCATCATAATCTTCCTCTTCCTCATCCAACCTTGAATTAAGTTGCGTAAGATGAACAGGGTCAATGGCCATTCTGTCCATTTCAGAAAGTCCGGGATATTCTTCGCCTTTTACATCAGTAGATGGTCCTGTTGATGAAGCCATTTTGTCCGAACTTTCATCTACGCCAGCGTTCAGATCAAAATTCCTGCTGGAGTCTGAAGTCACACCATCAACAACTTTGACATCCATAACTTTGAGATTCTCCTTTGACGCTTCATTCGACTCAGAGTTATTATCCGCTGGCCTAGCTGGACTTGAGATTTGCTTAATTCCTTGCTGAGAAGTAGTCGAGCTAGACTCCAACTCATGTCGAGGGGGTTCTCTCTCTGTTGTTCTGCTGGCCCGTCCACGCCCCTCTACCTCTACCCCTACCTCTCCCCTGCCAATGCCACTTGCATGCCCTGTTTCTTGCTGCAGTAAATCATGCAATTTTAGTGCAAACAATGATTCAGAAACCCTAACATGCTTTCAAAATATGACGTGTGAAGATACATTTACGGGATAATTACAAAACAAAAACTCTGAGTTCGGGCTAATTACAAAAAAATCCAGATATTTTCTATTGCAAAAACTCATTAAGGTTTGATTCTGTCTTAATTGCCCCCCTTCATATGCAAAAAAACATTTCAAAAATCTCTCTGATATTTATAGAAACATTACACTGAGACCCTTAATACAAGAGCGAATCAAACCTCAGAGGGCTTTTTGTAATTTTGGAACATATCTGCATTTTCTTTTTGTAATTAGCCCAGACCTGAGGGATTTTTTTGTAATTATCCCTACATTTACAGGTCAATATACAAATGGAACCAGCCTTCTCAAGTATATTGCAAACTTTTCTCTATGTTACTGACAAGGTGGATAGTTCAGATAATTATGATAGTTTTAGAAAGCTTCTTTCGAGTAGATCATTAAGCAAGCTGAAAATATTGTCTTCAATAAACTCCCTAGGTATAATTCCCCATCCACTAGGACTTTCTCATAGTCAGTTACTACAGTTACACAAATTTAAGCAACTCAATAGATTATGCAGAATATCACAAGAACTAAATTTTGGTAAAATTGCACTTGTAGTTTGCATTCATACTGAAGTGTTAGATCTCTGTAATGCCACACAATTAGATCTTAATCATGTCAAACATGGGCCTCTCTGAACACAAATGCATCGAATCAACTATCAAAATGAAAACACGAGGACAATTACAAGAAACTTAGTGCAAGGAGAAATGAACAGAGCAGCTGCCTTGTTTGAAGGCAATCTGTTTGGGAGAATACTTCAACAGGAATACCAGGTTCTATAGACTCAGTAGCAGCAAAATTTAAAGGTAGCAAATCATACCATAGTGCTCCGTTTGGACTCTTCATCACTGTCAATCGATTCATTGGCAACAACTTTCCTGGCAATAAAGTCAAAAACTCATTTTAAGGTAACAATTAACAAAATAGGGTGAGGTCAAGCACAAGAAAACTAATCCAACAGGAGTAGTGAAGACAGGTAAACAAAGCACCCAAACCTTCTTTTTGATATGTCAGCTGCAGCATCAGAATTACCATAGTCAGGAACCTTGCTCACAACTTCCTTCAAAAGTCGAACACATTATAACTGTGTACACAGTGCTTTCTGCATATGGAGAGAGAAAATCAGAAGGTGCATATTTCTAATACATGATTGCTTCAGCTTATAATTCTAATACGAAAAAGAATGAAATAATTTCTGCCAAACTAAGGCCTTGTATGGTTATGTTTCCATGGACTATTTCTAGTTTCTAGTGTTGGAAAATGAATTTTGAGAATTTATTGGTTTTCGTGGTAAAAATTGGAAATGTGTTTGGATGAGTGAATGCAAATGAGTTTTAAGTAGGTTTGAAAATGAGATTGTGTTTGGTTGAGTAGTTTTGAAGTAATATTTTATGTATATAATAATTTGAAAAGTTGATAGTGATTGAATATTTTAATTGAATATATAATATTATATTTGTAAGATTGTAGGCTAGTGGGTCCCATTAGATATATATGGTAATATTTTAAGTAGATAAAGTTGATAATGGAGGGTCCCACATATATTTGGATAAAAAATTGAGAATAGTGATTGATGAGTGATGCGGGGGTAGTGTATAGGGTTGATAATTGAAATTATAGGTTTGAGATGTTTTATGTGAAAATGAAAAGTGAAAATGATGATTTCTATTGGAAAATTTATAAACAAACATGATTCCATTTCTATGAACAGTTGGAAATTGGAAATGGTGGCTTGGAAACATAAACAAACAAGGCCTAAATTTCCATTCACTATCCAGTCTCACGTCTGTTTATAAAGTCCCAAGTCTATTTATAACTAGACTAACAATGCAACTGGACCAGATTCTCAGCCCATACAGACAAAGTCTAAACTTAAAGACGAACAATACAACTTTCGCATGCAAATCTCAAGAAATATAAAGACCCAAATATATGGAAATAACATAGTTCATTAAACACAACCAAAAGTCTTTTCCTTGACTTTTTGCAGAAAATAGGGAATTCTTAAATGCAATATTCTTTATTGTTACTGTTTTTTCGACACATGACTTCAAACTACACGGTGAAGAACTGCATAACAAATATTGCTTGGCTAAATGATCTACACTAATTGTGGACTGAGAGAGTCATCCTACTGCAAACACCAACAAACAAAAGGAAAGATATCATGTGAAGAAAAGGAAACAAAAGCAGATGAGAACTCTGTTCACTACATTGTAGTTGTAGCATCAACATTTGAAAGATCAAGGGAAATTGGTGGAGAGGCAGGATTGCCACTAGGGTAGCTACTATTGTGAATCTTTCTAAAGAAGGATTCACAATAACCTACTTGTAAAGATTGACATTCCAAAGGGGAGTTCAGGTTAGTAATAGTGTGGCGCTAGTAGACTGGTTAGTAGCACCACCAGTGGGACAAAAGTTCAAAGACAAAAAATACTTTTCGCAAAACACCTCACATGAATAGATAATGAAACAACAGAAATGACCAAATCTAGAACAAAAATGGCACATAAATGACAACTGCATGCAGGCCACACAAATTATATCAAATATCAGATCTAGGTGGATTCACATTCCAAACAATAGTAACAACACCGTTCAAAACAGGATCTGGAGCTCACATTAAAACAGCTACAGAAGTCCTTTAGAAGTCCTAGAACCGTTAAATCATACAAGGTTGGGATAATATTAGGGTTAACAATCAAAGAATAAAGTTAATAAGTTAATATATAAGAACACATTAAGATGGAGCTCCACTCACAAATGCAGAGAATTAACAGTCTTTGCGCCTCTCTGCACAGTTATGTCATATGTGCGATCACAAAGATCTTGCAGAAATAACTCCAAAGCTTTAGCTGCAACAATATGCCAGAAGAACAACCAATAAGCCAATGACATGTCATGAAAGTTGATAGCCCAGCAACACATCAACACTTACAGACTAAAACAGGAACCGCCATCGCAATCTTCCCAACATCCTCGTCAGCTTGCATGATTTTTTTTATACGAGCCTGACAAACACAAATTCTTCATTAAACAAGGGGAGAAAATCATGGAATTTATTGTTATTAGGACAAGATATAAGGAGATGCTATAATTGTCACACATAACATTTTCTTTGTCTTTTGGAAAATATTTCCATGTCATTAGTGCAGAAAATACCACATAAAAGGCTACGGAATTTCTAACGCAAAATCAGGCAACTTTTGAGACGTTTCGCAGACCAGACATAATATAGCTAAGGACAAACCCTATCGATGTCCAGTAGATTAGTGCATTTAAAGTCATTGCTAGGTTATAAAAATGGTTTTTTATTTTGTTGCAGGGTTGCTGCTGTAATTGAGATTAATTTCTTCTGCAATCTACCAGAGCCATATTTTGAAAAATCAACTATGAACCAACATGATAATGATAGTAATAAAAAATTTAATTACCATTGATGTTCTAATTACAACATACAATTAACCTAGTATCATTTTGTATTGTGACCTTAAATAGCAGACAATCAAGGCATATGATACTCTAAAAAGAGTATACTATGGGTACATGAATAGGTCCAAGGATCAAAAGATATAGTGCAAACTTTGGTCATTTTGATGTCTTATGACATTAAGTTAACTTTTGACACCGTAAAGCACAAATAGCACATTATAGAAAACACAAGGTATGAACTTAATAACTTTGTGGCCACCTAGGCTCTAACTTTCAGAGCCATCGAACATGATCCCAAGAAGTCTTTAGAGTGAAACTTATTGATCTTGGTTGTTAAACTTCCTAAAACAATATCTATTAGAATCCAGATACAAGCTAACCCGAGAACTCCGGAAAGTTCATGGTATGGATTGTAACCAGTTCCATAAGCTTTAATGATTTGTCTTTATCTCTCTCCATTTACCTTCTTAATATTTAATATGATTATATTTATCATTAGTCATTTTGGTGGACATCAAAGTTCCACTGTACGTTTTAGTTGGTCAAACAATTTAGTCAGGAACAGTACTGGACTTTCTAAATGCATCTATTTATCTAAGAAAAGATTGACCATAAAAAAATCATCTCAAGGAAATATAAGGCTTCTTTCTGGGTCCACTTTCCTAAATGCACTTTTCCAAAATTTGATCTATCTCTTTTCATTTCTTCTTCCCAATATTTAAAATTAGCGATGTCTTTCAAGGTTCAGAAACAAGCAGCAACCAACCCCTATTCCATTGATGGAGATTAAGTAATTGGTCTGATTGAAGACAACACGGTTGAAGTGCACAGAAACCAAACAAAGATTAGTACAATAGGGCCTCGTTTGGTAGCCTTGATAAGGCCTTGATAGATGATTAACCTACCTAATTTGTTTTTGCTGAAACTTAGGCTGTGATTGGATATACTTTCATTCGAAATTTTCTCTGTTGGAGAATAGTGTGAAAAAATTGTTAGGAGAATAAAGGTTTTTTGGAAATGTGAATTGATATGAAATGGAAATGTATGGATAAAAGATGATGTGATATGAAAATAGTAAAATAATAATTAAATATGATTTGTAGTTAAAAATATGTATGTGTGTAAATAGTGAAATTAATGGAAAAATGTGTAATAATGATTTGGTTTTTTTCCGAAAGTGGGTACATGTGATTGGTGTAAGAAAAGAGAGAAAAAGTGAGAGTGAGTAAATAGCGTATTTTTCAAAACAATTCATTTCCATTTACATTTATTTGTCAAAATTGCCACTAGCAAAAAAATTTCCTAAACATTCTTACATTCAAGCACTACCTTATAGCCTCTAAATGGACAAAGTCCGGTTCCCTTTAAGACAAAACCCGGTTTGAATGTCACACTACCTAATCCAACCCAAAATGACTCCTATACATAGACAAAAATGCCCCTTGAATACAAATACATTTTCCGAAAGTGGGTACATGTGATTGGTGTAAGAAAAGAGAGAAAAAGTGAGAGTGAGTAAATAGCGTATTTTTTCAAAACAATTCATTTCCATTTACATTTATTTGTCAAAATTGCCACTAGCAAAAAAATTTCCTAAACATTCTTACATTCAAGACTACCTTATAGCCTGGAAATGGACAAAGTCCGGTTCCCTTTAAGACAAAACCCGGTTTGAATGTCACACTACCTAATCCAACCCAAAATGACTCTATACATAGACAAAAATGCCCCTTGAATACAAATACATTTACTCACCAAAACTCCTAGTCCTACCTATATGTGCCTCCTCCTTCCTCAAAATAATGTAACAAAGTTCCAAATAAAATGATTTTAAAAATCGATCAATCCATGAAAATGGGTGAAATACATGGTTTTGAAAATCGTTTGAGGCGCGCCTCGAATCGAGGCGCATATTGAAAGATTCGAGGCGCATTAAATTATTATATTTTGGGGAGGCGAGCGCCTCTGGTAAAAAAACAGAACGCCCTGGTGCATAGGCTTTTTGTTTTATGCTGAAATCCACTTTTGTTCCCCACTAGGACAATAAATTAAGAAAAAGCCTGATTCTTTACTCTAGAATCTAGGTCTATAATATTAAACCGTGAGACAATCAGACAAAAATAATTATAAGCCCATGCTAGCATTAAAAAAAACAAGACTTTTCCTCAACAATAGTGCATCTCTAGAAGCAAGAAAAAAGAAAAACAACCTCTTCTGTATCTTCTAGCACTTCCAAAGAAGAGCAGACACAGTGATGAAGACGATATTCTAGAATCCAGACTTCTTGATGATGATGATGATGGCCTAGATGATCCTAATGATAGTGATAACAACAGTAGTGAATAAAAGGCTTAAAGAACTTTAGAAATTAGAATCCTCTTAAGTAATGGACCTATATTTACTTCTATTTTGTCTATTTATGTTGTGTATTTTGGGAAAAACTCTAAGATTGTTTTGGTATCTATGAATTTTAATTTTGAGCTTTCATGATGAGGCTTACGCCCCGAACCCGCCTCGAGGCTTACGCCCACTTCACGGGGGAAAACGCCTCGATTCTTCACGTTTTTCAAAACCATGGTGAAATATCTTTACTTTTAATAAAGTCTTGTGATGCTTCTTGGCTTTTAATGCTTCTTTTTCTTTTTTGTGATTTTAAGGTAAGTTTTTAGTTTTTACCCATATGTTGTTCTTGCAACCGATTAAGTTAACATGGGGTATTTCAAAATTTATAATCCTTTGGGATTTTTGTGGAGTTCAAATTTTTTAACCCTTTTGTGATTTATGTCTATTTTTTTCTTAATATGGATTCACACATTTTTGAAAACATTATGAAAGACACCATTTATGTGTTATGCTTTGTCTTTGTAAGAATGTGAGATTTTTGAGATGGAGAAATGAGGTAGTTCGAAAAGAGGGACAACAACAACAACAACAAACTAAGTTTTTTAATCCACTACGTGGGGTCGGCTATACGGATCATATCGCGCCATCGTTTCTGATCATAAGCCATATTTTCATTGATTTCTAGGTATAGCATATCTTGTTTAATAGCTTCTTTCCAAGTCTTTTAGGGCCTACCTCCGCCTCTTTTTGATTTGTGTGAGTCGAGAAAAGAGGGAATGATGGAAAATAATCTTATTAATATTAAATGCTTAGGAAGGTGTAAAAAGTTAAGGTTATTTTAGTCTATTTTAGTGTATCATACGTACTCTTTTTCTTGTCCAACAATATTTTGGAGGAGGGATATCATCCAATTTAAAACAACCTACCAAATATAATATTAAGATGTCTTGATACATTGCAAATCCTATTGCAAATGAATCATGCTTTTATCATATAAATGCTACCAAACTAGCTCATACAAGATGTCATCCCAAGGCACACATTCATGAGCAGGAAAAATTGCTCATACAAACGATGGTCAATCATTCCTTGAGATGCAAGTGGAATCAGAAGCCTTATATTTTAGTACAAACTAGAAACCATAACTAAGAGACCTAAACATGCAGTTCCAAATTATGCAACCTGGACAATCAAAAAAAGAAAATGTCTGTTAACCTGTAAAGACACTGGATTCATCATGTTAATTGACACTTTTCAAGAATAATGTCGAGATTATTAATAATATTGAATTGAATCAAAACTCAAGTTACATTGTAGGCCAGATACAGCCTAGGAAAGCCAAGATGGACCATAGGCAAGATGAAAGAGGTCTACCATGAACCTCAATCCATAATAGGACAGGCGAACAACTGCTTGTCCTGTTAGTGGTTTAGGTCACTAGAACCCAACTTGTATAAAATTTCCTTCAATCTGAATATACCTGGAATATGATATGGCTGTATTGAGCTACTCATTAGGAAAGCACCAGTAGGGAGGGAAGATGTCATAACAATATAAAGTTATAAACACAAATAACTATGGCGTATGCCTAAATGCAAATTTCATAAAAAAAAAATAGGGGATACAGAGAACAAAGCATTTCTCTTGTAAATATGAAGCATACAAGAAAATAAAGGTCTCTATTTCCTGCATTCAACACATAACAAACTACTGTAGGGTGAAAAAGAGCAAAACTTCAAAGACCTTAACCTTACCTCAATAAGAGAATCAAGAATACATAAAGTACAATAACTTAAAAACACTTGATAACACATTTGCATGTGGCAAACGGTGATGCAAAATTAGTACTCGTATTCAGCAGCGCATCAATAGAGTTCACAAACAGGGGTCTGAGCTTAAATTGATCTCTCCATTTTCACATTTACATGAAAAATGCAAAGAACTAGGGCAAAATAACAAACTCACACACACAAGGGACAATGAAAATTTAGTTGCTAAAAGAACAAAACTCTCAAAAAAGGTATTTAAGACGGAAAATTAAAACGAAAAAGACGAGATCGAGTCCAATTACAGTAATTGTATTCCGACTTCTCAGTTCAAGCATAATTACAGCTCAGTAAAAACACGAAAATCAAAAGAAATTGCAAAAAACGAACAAATGAAAAAAAAGTAAATCGAAAAAAGCAAAGAGAAAGCAGATAGAAACTTACAGCGGGAAAACGAGTATCGAGCTTCTTCCTCATGGCGCAATCAGATTTGTTCCGCCATAATAAAAATTAAACTCAAACTACGAGTAAACTAAAGAAAAATCACAGAAATTCCAAACCAAATCAAACTAATCGAACAATTTGGGAACAGAAAAACACCATAACAAAAGGAAGAGTTAAAAAAATATATTAAGAGAGAGAAAAAAGGGAAAAACAATGATTGATCTAATGATTGAACGAAGCAGCAAAAGAAAAAGAAAAAAGATTACTCGGTGCAGATCCGAAAATCAAATACTGTGAGCCATCTTTCTCGAGAATACCGTACAGATCGTGGTTTGATAATATATATTATATAAAAAATAAAAATTAAGAAATCCTACTATCTGGTGCGTGTTGTTTGTGAAGGGTTCGGCTATTGACGAGGGGAAGTACAAGCGATAAAGCGCGACGTACTGCAAAATTATGTCAATATACATATATATTTTAGGAATATAAAAAAACTGAAAAATATGATGGATTAGAGAAGACGAGCACCTTGGCAGCACGTAGGGATAACAGATATCAGCAGCCAGCAGCAGCTGCCACTTTGACTTTTGACAAAAACTCTTGTCACATCTTTAACGAGCCAAAATCCATTAGACGGATTTCAAAATTCGAACTGATAGTGTTTTTACTTTATTAGAAGGGATCGTTATTAGTAGTGTGTGAAAAATATTATTAGTTTATGAAAAAGATCTTAGTATGTAGCCTCACTTAAAAATATTAGTTTTGTAGTATTAGTAGTGATGTAAATATAATATCACAAGAGCGTTGAAAAGTATTATATTTTCATCTGAAAAGTATTCATAGTCCATCTGAAAATTATTATTTGCGTAGTTCACTTGAAAATATTTTATAACCCCCTAAAAAGTATTAGTTTTTTCCGTCAAAAGTATTAGTAGTCCCCGTGAAATGTATTAGTAGTCCCCCTGAAAAATATTAGTTTTTCCCCGAAAGGTTTTCGATGAATTCTCGTAAAAAATATTAGTTCTTCTAATAAAAGTATTAGTAGTCCCATTGAAAAATATTAGTAGGTCGTCATTTGGATCCGCGGGTCGCAGATCTATTAGAGGTCGAATCCGCTTCAACCGTTAAACCTGCCTAACAAGAGACTACCTCTTGACTTTTTCTTTGATAAGGAGTTGGAACCAAACGGATCAAACATAATAAATTAGTGATGCAACTACTATCTATATTACAATATAAAAATATTAGTAGTCTTGAAAAATATTAGTTTTTCCCTGAAAGGTTTTCAGTAATTCTCGTAAAAAATATTAGTTCTTCTAATAAAAAGTATTAGTAGTCCCATTGAAAAATATTAGTAGGTCGTCGCTGGATCCGTGGTCAGGTAGATCTATTAGAGACTGAATCCGTCTAACCGTTAAACTGTCTAACAAGAGACTACCTCTTGACTTTTTTCTTTGATAAGGAGTTGGAACCAAACGGATCAAACATAATAAATTAGTGATGCAGCTACTATCTATATTACAATATAAAAATAAATAATTTATTTTCCAATTCTTGATCAATCGTTAAAAACTCGTTTGATTTGTTATGTAATATCCATAACCACTCACTACTCATTTGCCAATATAGTGATTACATTATTTGCATTGATATTAGCTAGGGATGGAAAGGGGTTCGGGACCCGAACCCGAATCAGACTCATTTGGGGCAGGTATGGATCCAATAAGTGGGTATGTAACTTGGTATTGGGTTTTAGACCCATACGGGTATAGGTTGGGTAACAGTGCAGTTAGGACCGACCCATACCCGACCCATATTTTTTTATTTTATTTTTTTAGTTTATATATAGAGTGAATATATTGTTGTTCAAGAACTATTGGTTTATATATGTTGGAGTTTATTTCATAATTCATATAATATCTACAAAATTATATAAATATCATAAGTTTTGAGTAGAGTGCCAAATGAAGCGAACCGAGGAACAGGGCTCGAGTTCGATTCGTTTAGTTTTGGATCTACTCGAGTTCGATTTGAGCTTTCATAATTGAGTTAGAGTTCGGCTCGTTTGAAAATTATTAGGTTCGCGAACGATTCGAGCTCGGCCGAAAAAGCTCATTTAATATTCAACAAGCTTAGCTCGAGTTCGGCTCATAAAAGGCTCGTTTAAGCTTCAATGAGTTTAGCTTGAGTTCTGTTCGCAAAAGTCTCGTTTAAGCTTTAACGAGCTTAGCTCGAGCTTGGCAAGTAAAATAATCGTTATATGCTCGAATAGCTCATGAAAACAAACTTGAGTTCGTTAAAGATCGAGTTCGAGTTCGAGTTCGAGTTCAAAGTTGAGCACGTAAACGAACATGTTCGCGAGCCAAGTTTGAATATAGGCTCGTGATCCCGTAAACGAACAAGTTCGCATTTCGAGCGAATATCCGTAAGCTCAAGTTCGAGCTCGTTTAAAAGTTCGAGCTTGAATTTTAGGCTCGAGTTCGGCTTTTGTTAAGCCCGACTAACGATCTCGAACGAATATTTTTCCGAACCGAGACTCGAATAGCTCGCGAGTGGCCTCGGTTCATTTGCAAATTTTTAGTTTTAAGTGAAAATCTTACAATTTTGGCCTAATATGTAAAGTTGGCGGGTTTAATGGGTCTTACCCGCTAGAAACGGGTATTAGTCGGAGTGGGTATGAGTATAAGACGGCGGGTTGGGGCGGGTATGAATATTGTATTTTCTTAACCGGGTCTTGGGTTCGGGCGGACTGGCCCATACAGACCATTGACATCCCTAATATTAGCATTGCATAGTTCATCGCATTTTTAAATGTTTAGTTTCATATTTTTTAAAGGTCGCATAGTGTACTAGTTGTCGGTCTCATAGCTCAAGTAATAATTATATGCTAAAACAAGAAGATCTGATACCAAGCTATTACATAATATTAGCTTACACATGATAATATTAAAAGTAAGGAAGTGTTTGAGAAATGGTAGCGTATCTACTAGTACTGTAATTCTTTACAGAATCAAAATAAATTACAAATTACAGAATAACAAAAATAATTTGTAATAAACGAAATTACAAAAGCACAATATAAAATTGGCCTGAATCATGTGTTAAACACACTATCCTTAAAACAAATTCGTCCTTACTCTGGATGTTTGTTTTCCAGGATAAGATGGAAAAAACAAATTACCTTAATTCCGGCGAACTGACAAAAGTGTTTGAACTATATCATGAAGAAGCCAAATATTCAAGCTAGAAGAATGAAACAAGCAAAGAAAGACGAATTTTGAATTGGAGTTGTATGTTGATTGTGAGAAAATGAACCACCTTTTATAGGGCTCAAGATCAACACACATTCACTACCCACTAACTGTGACTTGGAGCATTCACTATCCCACTCCTCTATGACTGGGAGTTTCAACTGCATTTACTCTCCCACTCGCATTACTCCATTATTGAAAGTTTTAGGTGTTACAAACTTATACACCATGAAGTTTCATAAAGATGAGAATTGGATTTAATGATTTTCTTCATTCTTGAAGAAATAGGTCTAATAAAATTATGCCAAGATGCACAATTTTTCATTCAATTTTCCAATAATCCCCACATGAATAGAAATTGATAGATACACGGAAGATTTGGTGGCAAAGTTCAATGGTTGAAACTGCGTAGGATAGGTAGGTGTTATCCTATGAACATTCCTTGTGAAAATTGTTAGTCAGAAGGCTACGATAATCTAGAGAGGGAGTGAATAGATTATGCCGATTTTTCAAGTTTCGCCCTCTTTTTCGAATGTGAAGATGATAGCAAGAATGTAAGTGCGGGAAAATAAACAGCACACGATAATTTAAAGAGCTTCATCCCACCTATAGGGACTCGTGCTCTACCACTTTGATATATCCGGATGGATTTGAAAGAGAAAAAAATTTATTAATAATTACCAAAATTGTTACACCTTCACCTTAAGAGTACCACACTCTTCTTACAACACCACAAAGGAGATTACCACAATCTTCCTTCACCTATGAAGAGTACCACACTCTTCAACACCTAAGATCACCCAGTGTGTTCTTACCCAAGACTAACAAGGATATCTTGTTTTGAATGATTGACAAAATCAAGATTACAACTCGATAATGAAGTATACAACTTTGAAGTGCAAGTGTAATCAAGAATAAAGCCAGACCTCAAGATGTACAAGTGATAGACTTAGGTTATTTCAACAAGAATGTAAAATGTGAAAGCTTAGAGAAATTTGCAGATTTTCTTGTTGTGTTGTTTGCTTGTGTTGTTGTCTTGTTATTCAAATTCTTCATCTATTTATAGGAGAGTCTTCAAGATTGGATCTCAACATGACTCTTTCATCTTCACTTTTGTCTACAAAAAGAAGATCGGAAGATCCACAAATAATGTACAAAATGATTAGGGGTGGCAATGAGTGACACGACCACGATAGCACGCGACGAACACGACATGATTAGAAAACACGATTCGAGAGACAAAAAAGCGTGCGATAAAGGACGACGCGATATGACAAATCACGATAACACGATATGAACATGAAATTGAAAATTAATTTAGATTTTCAATTATTATTATATTAAAGATCAAATAAAATAGATAACACGAAAACACGCAAAGTGTGACCACGAACACGACCGCGATAACACGATTTGCCACCCTAAAAATGATAAAGTAAATCTTATTGATAATGGCTTGTTAACGGTTTGAATTTCTTTGTAAAAAATAACATAGGTCAATAGGTTGGCGTGAAGAAATTTGAACATTTAAAAGTAAATAAGAGATTGAGACATGGGGGATGAACTAGGGGTTTGACGGTCAAAGGCATGTATGCTGGACCGGTCACCCTCTCATTGGATCGATCCAACATGTCAAAGATTGAAACAGAAGAGTTTACGTAAAATTCAAATGCCCAGGACAGTGATCGTTGGCACGCTCGAAAATCCTTCCGGTTCATTTACTGTTTAAAGTTTTGACTTTTAGGCACGGGTTGCCCTACAGGGCGACTGTTGACACTCAAAACAAGTGTTGTCCAATTTTCGTCGAAAATAAATTTCAAGAAATACTCCGAAAAATTAGTAAAAATAATTTAAATCGATTAGGAGTATTTGGACAACATTTAGGAACATTGTTTTGGTGTAAAAACTCAGTTAAAAAAAATCATCAAAATCATGATTAAAACATTTATCTAACAAACTCCCCCTTTTTGATGATTACAAACCAAAATAATTTTAGGAGATCGATTTTTAAAACAAAACACATTTTTCCGGTCTAAATCAACAATCCGTTTTAAGCAACACTTATCATGAGTAAAAACATAAGGATAGGAGCAAAGATTTTTCAAAAACATTTTATATAAGCTCCCCCTATCAACATGCTCAACAAGAGCAAGTATAGAAGCAAACAACTAAAAGCTAAAAGCTTAGCTTTTACAATTTAAGCTTGAATTTCATGAGCTTAGAAACTCCCACGTCAAAAATAAATTATTATCCATAATAAAAGTCCATTATTCATCCATTGGACTAATTTACATCCACAGTTTTTCGCTTATTCAATCACAGCTTATAGCTTTTTCTGCGAGCTTTTTCTAGCTTCTTTGAGCTAATGAGCTTGTTTTATGTTTCTCTCCCTTTTGAAATCATCAAAAAAGGGTTAGCATGATAAAAATACCATATAATCATATCAAAGTGAGCATTTCCATCGAAATATAGAGCTTTTGATCAACGAGCTTAAAATTCCAAATGATAAGGGAAAATTCGATAAGATGATTTGTAAAAGCTCATTTGATTGACAAAACATGATCTCTATAAACTTATAAGACTTTTGAAATCGAGAGAGTCGTGTAATTGATGAAATTTTCATTGAAATATTTTGTCGAACACTTGGTGTGCGTTGAATAAAAAAAGATGTATATAGCCCTTGTAAATGTAATCAAGCCCAATTTTCCATCACCAAATGCAATTCTATAAATATCATCCATCAACAATCATCATACTCAACACAATTATAAAAAAGTTCATCAAAATATCAAAATATAAGCACTTTCTCAAGGTTCAACCCAATTGAGATTAAAAAGGAATTAAACTTACCAATTAATCGAAGAAGATGGGTAATAATGATGAAATACGAGTAGTACAAACTCAAAAATATGGAATTTACAAGAAATAAATCATTTTGAATGAATTGTGTGTGAAATTTGCAAAGAGGTCGAAAAATGGAAGAGAAACTGTTCAAAAGCTAAGTACGGGGACATAAGCCGATTTTAACCAAAAACTAGTCAGGTCGAATAGGTCGGGTCCGACTAGGTCCAGGTGGTGGTCGACCGGTCAACCTCCCTTCATCTGGTCCCGGAACTTTTTTTTCTTGTTATGTTCGAATATTGATTCAAAAATCGATTTTTCACCCTAAGTTTTAAAAACGCATAAAATGCAAACATAGACTTAACACAATCCCTTAGAAAATGATGAGGAACCTCAATATATTTGAAACGGTCATGATGAACCGGGTTTTGAGCAATATTTATAGTGGGCGTGTTATCACAAAAGATAGGAACATTTTCAAAAGAATATACGTAATCCGCTAAGGTTTGTTTCATCCAAAGTAATTGAGTACAACAAAAAGCGGGAAATATATTCGGCCGGCCGTTGATAAGGATACACAATTTTGTTTCTTTGAAAACCAAGATCTTAGCAATTCCCTAAGAATTGACATGATCCGGAAACTTTTATGATCATCAATATTTCCGCATAGTCCGAATTACTATATCCTTTAAGAAAATTTTTATTCTTTGGATAAAACAAGCCATAAGAAATAGTGTCTTTCAAATATCGAAAAATCCTTTTAACTAAGACTCATATGAGATTCTTTGGGATTGCTTTGAAAATGAGCACATAGGCATACGACATGAAAAATATCCGATCTACTTGCGGTTAAATAAAGTAAACTACCAATCATACCTCGATACTTTGATTCATCAACCGACTTTTGCCTTTTTCATCTTTATCTAGCTTGATATTGGTTGCCATTAGACTAGTGACGGTTCTTCCTTCTTAAATGCGAACTTCTTTAAAAGTTCTTTCGTGTACTTTGATTGTGAAATATAAATACCTTCTTGGCATTGCTTAATTTGAAGTCCAAGGAAGAAATTGAGCTCACCCATCATACTCATTTGAATTCACCTTGCATCAACTTGAAGAAAATTTATTGCACAAAGATTCATTAGTAGCACCAAATATAATATCATCAACATAAATTTGAACTAATAAGCAATCTTCCCCTTTTTCAAAAACAAAAGTATTGTCAACTTTACCTCTTGTAAATCCATTTTGCAAAAAGAAAAGAGCTAAGTCTATCATACCATGCTCGGGGTGCTTGTTTTAAACAATATAAGGCCTTTTTAAGTTTATAAACATCATTTGGCCTTGAAAATTTTCAAACCCCAGAGGTTGTTTTACATAGACTTCTTCTTGAATAAAGCCATTTAAAAATGCGGATTTAACATCCATTCGGAAAGCTTCTGGAAATTTTAAAAGAAGAATAGGCAAGTAAAATACGAATAGCTTCTAAAGCGTCTTTATGGGTGCAAAAGTTTCATCATAATCAATACCTTCTTTCGATGATAACTCGAGCTACTAACGCTTTATTTGAACAATATTGCCTTGATCATCGAGTTTATTAGGAATACCCATTTTGTACCAATAATTATTTGGGATGGAGGACAATATACTAATTCCCAAACATCATTCATTTCAAATTGATTCAACTCTCTTTGCATCTCTAAAAACCAATGCTCATCTTCAATTGTTTTCTTAGCATTTTAGGCTCTTTTTGAGAAATAAGAGCTTTCTCGCAAATTTTCTTCTAGTCATCACTTTATCAAGGAATATTTTGGGTGATCTCCTTAAATTTCAATGCCACGGGAAGATCCGATTTATTACCTTTTGTTTCTTGAGGAACATTTGAGGTTGACGGTTGATCATTTGAAGTGAAAGGTTGATCATTTTTGAGCATCATCTTGAACAATTAGTTTAATAACGTCCTCTTCATCACTTTCATCATTGGGTATCCTTTTTCAACACCGAGGCTTCATTGAATTTGACATGGATAGATTGTTCAACAACCATACTAGTCTTATTATCAAACCGATATCTTTCTTGGTTGAGTACCCCATAAATATTCTTCATCGGCCTTAGGATCAAGTTTGTCCAATTGATCCTTAGTATTCAAAATAAAACACTTACACCCAAATATTTTTAAGTAGCTAATATTTGGAGTTCTTCCTTTCGAGCTCATAAGGTGTTTTATTCAACTTAGGGCGAAGGTAAACACGATTAATATCATAACATGCTAAGATTCTGACTTTGGCCCAAAAATATTTTAAAGTGAAAATTTATTGAGCATGGACCGACTCATTTCTTAAAGTGTTCGATTAACTTTCTTTCTATTATTCCATTTGTTGTGGTGTCTTGGGTAGAAAAATTATGAGCATATCCCTGGGTTTCACATAAGACTCTAAATTCCCTATCAAATTCACCACCTCGATCACTTCGAATAGACTTTATAATATCTTCTTTTTTCATTCTCGATGAAGTCTACACAACTTAACAAACTCATTAAACGGTATTGCTTTTGTTGCAAGAAAAATTGCCCAAGTATATCTAGAAACATCGACTATAACGAAAGTGTAATGTTTTCCACTTAAACTAGTCGTACCAATATCCATACAAATCGAGTGAAGTAATTATAGAGGCTTGGTTGTGGAAATTTCATTTTGGGCTTAAAACTACTTTTAACTAATTTGTTCTTTGCAAGCGTCACATAAGCCAATATTTTCAAATTCAATTTAGGTAGTCCTTTTACATGTTGGTTTTTGTAAATATTTTTCAAAACTCTTGTATCAACATGTCCAAGTCGCCTATGCCATAAACTAGTTAAATCATTATTTGCGACAAGACAAGAAACATTTTGACTAACCAAATCATATGTAAATCAACTTGTGTAAATGTTGTTATTTGCTTCACAAACAATTTCATCATTTTTTAACAATATGACATTTTTCTTTATTGAAAATATCATTATAATTAGAATCAAAAAGTTGGCTTATACTTATCAAATTGAACTTGAGCCCTTCAACTAAAAGAACATTACGAGAGAAAAGAACATTACCAATTTCTCCATTTTCAAAATTCTTCCTTTGCCATTCAGGAACATGACCATACCCCCTTTTCTTGGAGCTTGATATTGGTAAAATGTTCTCTCCTTAGGTCATATGGCATGAACATCCGTTGTCCACGAGCCATTTTGAATCTTCCATTGTTGTTATAGCCTATTACCTACAAATGAATTATTTTTGGTACCTATAATTTTGCAGGGTCCATGGGTTAGTTTTGACATTTGGGTCTCCAAAATAGCTAAAGTTATTTTTCAATTAACAATTATTAGCATAATGTCCAATTTACTACAATAAAAGCAAATAAGATTATTGGAACTACTAGCACGTATGAAGGTTGGACCTTGGTCATTTTTCTTAGAAGCATTTTTGAAAAGGTTTATAACCAAGTCCTAATTTTGAATGCTCACCTCTTTGGCATCTAGAATTTTTGTAACTTTATCCGTGCTTAAATTATATCGATGCACATCCTTTTTCAAATTTTCAATATCATTTCAGGAGCATTTGTTTTTCGGATTCAAGAGTATGAACTTTTGTAGAGTACTAACATGAGCATGACTGTGATTCGCCAAAGTAAATATTTTATTCTTTTCTAATTTAATCTCTTTATGCTCCTTTTTCAAAGTCTTGTATTTAACAATCAAATTTTGAAACTCATTTTTGCAATTCATCAAAATCACATCGCATTCATCAGCTAAAGAAGAAGTTGAAGAATTAGTAGCGCACTCGTTATTTTTGTCGCCTATGGCCATTAGACAATGTTCGGTTTTCTCCTTTTTCGTCGGATGTGGCAAGGAGTTCATCCCAAGTCTT
>JABTTQ020002902.1:0-92500 GCA_016081115.2 Rehmannia glutinosa
CCTCGTTTGTACTTCGTTCAGTTGTATTACTCGCGTTTTCCATTTCACGCCATTTGGCTGACGTGGTGCTCCCAACCACAGCGTGAATTTCTCATTCACACGAGGAATCGGTTTGAAATTCGAATCTTATTCTCATATTCTCTTAGTGAAGATTACACAAATAATTTAATTCCATTTTTCACCAAATGGAAACGCTAATTAATTGGTAAATGGGTCAACACTGATTTCTCAAGACGATTCAACAATCCCCCATGAATGAAATTAATGCATGCGATGTATCGCGATTAAACGAAGTACAGGCCGAATCGTTATTAATCGGAGATAGGTAACTGGCTTTGAACGCCGCCCAGTAAATACTGCTCGGATTCTTGGGCACAACGGTAGCCTTGATGTTGAACTATTGGTAGTTTGTGCTCATAGGGAACAAGTGCCTGATAACAACTACATCCTTGTTCTCCGCGATTGTGTACATTTATTACAGACCCATTATCTTGGAGTCAAGGTATTGGGATCTCCAATTCACAAGGTTGGGTTCTAC
Organism: Rehmannia glutinosa; assembly: GCA_016081115.2. Classification (NCBI taxonomy): domain Eukaryota; kingdom Viridiplantae; phylum Streptophyta; class Magnoliopsida; order Lamiales; family Orobanchaceae; genus Rehmannia; species Rehmannia glutinosa. The sequence continues at coordinate 539 of JABTTQ020002902.1, forward strand.
CGCTATGAACATTCTTTAAGTTGTGGATTTTAAACCTATTCCCTTAAGTTATACTGGGATCTCGATTTATGCCTTTTGTAAGCGGATCCGCAAAGGTTTTTTCCTTTGACTTCACGTAGTCAATTGAAATAACCCCATTTGAAATCAACTGCCTAATGGTATCGTGTCTCCGCGTGATATATGTCTAGACTTACCATTATACATACTTTGTTTTGTGCCCTTCCGATTGCCGATTGACTATCACAAAGATGTATCATAACAGGCACAGTACGCTTATTCCAACAATGAATGTCCTCTAAGAAGTTTCTAAGCCATTTTGCTTCTTCTCCAGCTTTATCCAAAGCAATGAACTCGGATTCCATAATGGATCGAGCTATGCACGTTTGCTTAGAAGACTTCCATGATCTCGCTCCTCCACCTATTGTGAATACAAATCCACTTGTGGACTTGGAGTCTTTTGTGTCCGATATCCACTGGCATCACAAGATCCTTCTAATCTTTTGGCCGATATCTCGTATAAAGTATTCCATAGTTCATGGTATACTTTAAATATCTAAGTACCCTTGTCACGGCTTTCCGTGATCCGTACTTGGGTTACTTGTGAACCTACTTAGTTTGCTCAACTGAATATGCAATGTCTGGACATGTACAATTCGTTAAGTACATCAGACTACCAATTACCCTCGCATATTCCAAATTGAGAAACTGGTTCGCCTATTCTTGGCCAAGTGTAGACTTAGATCTACAGGTGTCTTAGCCGGAGCGCTATCAAAAGCATTAAACCTTCTGAGTATGCTTTCGACATAATGGGACTGTGACAAGACAATTCCATCTGAAGTTCTAGAGATTTTAATCCCTAAAATAACATCAGATAATCCCATATCCTTCATGTCAAAGTTCTTCTTCAACATGTTCTTAGTATTCATGATTAAATCATGACTACTACCCATAATCAACATATCATCCACATAAAGGCATACTATGACGTAATCATTTGTAATACCTTTAATGTAGACACACTTGTCACATTCGTTGATCTTGAAACCGTTTGACTTCATAGTCGAGTCAAACTTTTCGTGCCATTGCTTAGTGATATGGGTCTTTTTATGCATGTTTTATGTGTGTATTTGAGTAGAATTTGAGTCATTTTGTAGTTAGTTTCATGAGTTTTTGGTTGTACATAGTTCATATTACTGTGAGGTGTTTTTATTAGTGTAGATTGATCATTCGGAGCTATTTTTGGTGGATTTCGGGCCATGGATTCATGTCAAAACATATCCCGGGGTTTATGGATGCAAAAACACTCAAAATCCCAATCTAAACGCGTCATTTCGGGGCCTTTCGAGACAAACACGGCCAGGGTGTGCTTTCAAACACGGCCATGCTTTTAATCAGCCAAAAAAGAGCAAAAAAATGGCATGTCGTAAAAAGCACGGCCGGGTGTGCTTTTGAGCATGGTCAGAGCTTCCGACAACTCCCAAAATGCGTGAAAACATGGCCACCCGTGCTTGTGAGCACGACCATGCTTCTGGATCAAGTTTTCGCATGATTTTTGAAGGGTATTTTGGGAAAGCACTTCAACCAAGCCTTTTGACAACTCTTTTTGCACATTTACACCTCATTGTGCTACAATAATTTCCTACTTTAGCACATGATCACATGAAAATAATGATTCTTACAATCCAACTCATAAAGTTGAGCATTAAACTACCAAAAGATGACATTATTAAGGAATACTTTCTCCAAAATAATGTTTATAAAAGCCAAGAGTGTGGGTTGAAGGATTCATTCATTTACATACATAGAAAATCAGATTTTTGTGATGAGAGTCCATATTTTGGAGAGGAGAAACACATATTGTAGTGAGGAAGAGAGTTAGAAGGCTTGGATCACCATGGAGAGGCGCTAAGGCACAAGGATTGAAGATCACTCGGAGAAGAAAATGAACTCCACCACTTCATCATCATACTTCCAACAGGGGAGTCTTATGTTGGTTTTGGAAGTTTTAACTTCAATTATTCATGTTGATTTCGAAAGAAACTTCTTGTTTAATTGTTGTTTCATTCTCAAATCCATCATGAGTTAAATCGCTAGTGTTTGAATGTGATGAACCCTAGAACTTATTTGTGATCATTGGTTTGAATGTTTTAATATATTTTCTTATGTTTTTATGCGAGTCACTTATGTTATGCTTGTTTATTCGAATTGGTATATGCGCAATATTGATTTGAAGTTTATTTTTCACCGGGAAATCGAGAGATTCATGGTGAAATAGAACCAACATAAGTGAAAGGAGTTGCATGCAATCCTAGATATAGACGACATAAATCTTCCTGGACAGGTCAAACCTAATATGGGAATTCACAAATCGTTAATGCAATCTTGGGGTTTTAACTAGAAAGAGATTTGTTAATCAACTTGAGGTTAGGAGTTTTTCGCCTTGAGAAAGGGTTTAACTTAATTTAGAATGCTACTACGGTCCATGAAGCATGAATATATGTTAAGGGATGGTTAAAACTTAAGTGGTTATGGTTGTATTTATTTTGGTAAAATCACAAAGACGTTCTAGAGGGATTCACATTCAAGCATATTTATATCCAACATCTTCCAACCCGAGTGTATCTGATATCTTTCGTGTTCTTAGTTGCCTCTTCCACTTTTATTTGCTTTCATTTTACTTTTACTCTGTAACAAACTATTTGGCGAATTTGTAGGCTAGATAATAAAAAGACGGTAATTACTAGTACTCATAATCCTCGTGGGAATGACACTCGATACTCGCTTAGCTTTGCTATAAACGATAGGTGCACTTGCCTATGCTGTTTTTAGGAGTAGCTTCCGAGCCATCACTTAGGTGCTTGTTTTAGTCCATAAAGTGACTTTACAAGTTTACACACCTTTCGCTCTTTGACCGGTGCAACATACCCCTCGGGTTGTTCCATATAAATCTCTTCTTCAAGCTCACCATTCAAGAAGGCAGTCTTAACGTCCATTTGATGTATCTCAAGGTTATGCAAAGCTGCAATAGCAATGAGAACACGAATGGACGTAATCCTCGTGACAGGAGAATATGTATCAAAGAAGTCATATCCCTCCTTTTGTCTAAACCCTTTAGCTACCAATCGGGCTTTATACTTGTCAATAGATCCATCTGCTTTATACTTCCTTTTAAGGATCCACTTGCATCCCAAAGGTTTGCAACCCGGTGGGAGATCAACCAACTCCCAAGTGTGATTTTGCATGATGGAATCTATCTCATTATTGATAGCTTCTTTCCGCAGGCGAGCTTCGGACTGCATAACGCTTCTTGAATAGTTCGTGGTTCGTTTTTTCTAACATATAAGTTAGAAAATCAGACCAAAAGACTTAGCTACTTTTTTGTCCTTTTTATCGTCTAGGTTCCCTCTTCATCATCACTTTGAGGTAGCCTTGTAGTTTCATAAGTCCGTTTACTCGATCTTTCTTCTTTCCGTTCTTTGTTCGGAAAGATATTCTCGAAGAATACAACATTCCTTGATTCAATGATCATACCTTCATTTATATCAAGAATAGCCGACTTGTGCACTAAAAAGCGATATGCACTACTATTGTTAGCATATCCAATGAAAGCACAATCGATCGTCTTCGGACCGATTCTAACTTGTTTCGCCAGTACTTCGACTTTAGCCAAACACCCCCACACTTTGAGGTATTTGTATGATGGTTTACGTCCCTTCCATAACTCATATGGAGTTTTATTTTTACCTTTTGTGTGGGATCTTATTAAGAATGTAGTTCGCAGAAAGTATGGCTTCCCCCCACAAGTTTTGGGGTAAGTTTAACTTATCAACATCGCATTCATCATCTCCTTAAGAGTACGATTTTGCGTTCGCAACACCATTTGATTGAGGTGAGTAAGGTGCGGTCGTTTGATGAATTATACCCACTTCCGAGCAAAATTCCTCAAACGAGCAACATACTCTCCGCTCTATCACGAATCATCTTAATTTTCGCATTAAGCTGATTTTCAACTTCATTCTTATAAGTTTTAAAAGCTACTAAAGCAAATTTCGCATTTGTCTTGTGAATCGGTTTTAAACGTAGGTATTAATTCCGCATTCACTAACCTTTTAATGTGTTAAAGTTTACGTGTCCTAATCTATCATGCCATAAATTAGAACAATCCAACAAGTAAATGTAGTAATGTTTTATTCTTCGCCTCTTGGCGGAAAACAGACATTACACTCATTTTAAAATGTGCCCTTATCAAGGTAACCTTTATATAAAACCGACCATTCTTGGTCATTACAAACTTGTCGGACTCAAACACTAGTCTAAAGCCGGCCTTGCTAAGCAAAGGACCAGGAAACCAAATTCTTGCGGATGTCAGGGACATGCAAAGACATCCACAAGCGTAAGCTCCTTCCCTAAGTCATCTTGAGCACCACTTTTCCAAGCTCAACGATGTTGGAAGTCGAAGAGTTCCCATGAACAACTTCCTTCCATTAATCGGAGTGTAGGATGAGAACATCTCCTTATCGGCACAAATATGACGAGTAGCCCCGGTATCTATCCACCACTCCCTTGGGTTATCCACCATATGGCTTCAAACACAACGGCGGATAGATCGAGCTCCAACAAGTCTATTGAACCGACTTGTCCTCCGTCACATCGCTTGTTGGTTACTACCTTGATTGCCCTTCTTCGGATGTCGGCAATCCTTCACCATGTGGTTCGATTTGCCACAATTGTAGCAATTTCCCTTGAACTTTTGGCCTTGCCTTTCTCATTCCCTGAGTGCTTTACGTTTCTTGCTAGTGCTCGACTCAAAGAAGATTGGCCATTCCAGATTCTTGGTTTTAACATCTCGATTTAGGTTGTCTTCTTCGATCGGCCGAACAATCGAGATCCTCAAGCCCCATCTCTTTGCGCTTGTGCTTGAGGTAGTTTTTGAAATCCTCCCACAATGGCAAGCAATTTTTCGATAATTGCCACGCCACTTGAAAAGATTCATTCAAAAGCATCCCTTCCACACTAAGTCGTGAAGGATGATTTGAATCTCTGAACTTGGTGATCACCGTCTTGGTGTCAACCATCTTGTACTCTAGGAATTTGCCGACAACAAATTTCTTTTTGTGCCATCTTCCGTCTTGTATTTCTTCTCCAAGGACTGCCACAATTCCTTGGACATCTTGAACGTGCTATAGACGTTGTAGAGAGTGTCGTCTATCCCGTTCAAGACGTAGTTGCGACATAGAAAATCGATGTTATGCCAAGCATCCACAGCGATTCTCCGGTTGTTGTCAACTTCGTCTTCTCCAACAGCATCTTCTGTTGCCAATGTTTGAAGTCGGCGCCGAAAAATTTGGGCGGCTTTTCGCCGTGAGCGGGAGCAAGCAGCCGACCATGGGTGTGAACGCTTATCGAATCGAAGCCATCGTCTTGAATAGAAAAAAATTTTGTCTTGCGATTGTTGGGTAAATTATATTCGGAAGAAAGGTTTCTCTTTAATGAAAATGGTGGGTATATCTTGTGTGGTTTAAGTCGAGGCCTCGATTTAATCGTCTCCGCAAGATAAAACGCCCGTATACAAGTGCATGATTTGTGGCGCGCTTCTAAGATACAACGACTTACTATTCGGTTTAGCAAAGACTTGCAAAAACCGAATACAAATGAACATAAAGTGTTTTTCTGACTTTCAAGCTACAAAGTAAGAATTGGGCAATATGCAAAATGCAATGCTCGATTTTATGTTATCTGATTAATTTCGTGTGTTTTTCAGTCACCAGGGATCGACTATTATAGGCCTTAGATGCCCCGTATGGAAAGAACATGTCTTTTGGCTCGAAAAGACACCTTTGCATCGAATGCACGCACTTTTCTGCGCAGGGGAGCACGACCAGACGCACGGCCGTGCTCTGACCTGTGCGTGTAGGCGCAGACTCTCGGCAGGTAGCACGACCCGACCACACGTTGCGCGGGGCCGAAACATTTCCCAGTTGAACTCTTTTAATTAATTATGAAAATTAATTAAATCTATTTAATTAATTACAAAAAATTAATTAAATATTTAATTATTAAAGGTTTTTGGTCCAAAAAGAATAAGAGCCCAAGCCCACGACCCGGACCCGGGCCAGGCCGAGCTGGCAAATGGCAAGGCGGGCGGCGGCCAAGCGTGTGTGCTTTGAACCAAACCCACAAGCATGTAGGTCCTCTCCCTTTAAAAACTTGGGTGCCCCAGGCCCAAACCCATTTGTCCAACTTGGGATAAATAAAGTGTGCAACTTTGCCTCATTTTTCCTATGTGGGATGGAGCATCTCTCCTCCCCCACATTTTCCATTTTCCATACCATTTATTTGTATTAAGTGGCTAACTTCTAGCTTTAATTTCTCATTCACCCGGAATCGGTTTTGAGAAATTCCAAATGCTATTCTCATCTACTCTCTTAGTAGAATTTTTACAAATAATTTAATTATATTTTTCACAAATGGAAACCACTTAATTAATTGGTCAAAATCGGGTCAACACCCAATTTCTCAAAGACCAATTCCAACATTATTTTGGTTCACTATGCCTCCTGAACTATGAATATTTTCGCACTTTACCATATATTGATAATTTTGCCCCTATAGTTTTGTAAATACCTTTTAATAGTTTTAGAAATCCATCTAAGCTTCAATTTGTTGCATCTGACCCCCAAAATTTATAAAATTATCATATAATCCAATCAATATGAATTTTACTCCAAAATAGTTTGTTCCCGGATTTATCAATGCATAAAAACTAAACTGGGTCTTTTGATTTTAAGATTGGATATCGTCCATTACGACCATATCAGGTCCAATATGCTTCTCTAAGATTAAAATATCCCCTAAAATTCATACCTTTCTTTGACCAAATCAGCACCGGGTGAGATGGCTCGCAACACCACTAGTCGGAAGATTAATGCCCCTAGACCGTTTGACAAACAATTTGAACTGTTCAACTTCAACCAACAGGGAAGATGATCTACAACTGCTCAGCACAACCTTGGTTTGTTTTCTACTCAAGGCGTATAAGATAATTCTCAAAAGGGATAAATTAATAGAACATTATGAACACATGTTGAAGCAAAAGCCTCTTTTTATTAAGAACTTCTAAGAAATATTTATTACATCAGTAATATCTTTTTGGGAGGAGAATACTTTTTTAGCCTCTCATATATGAGGCTTGCACTCTCTTACACATAAAATAGAAAACTTAAAACACTCAAGATTTAAACACTCAACTAGTTTTACAAACAAAATTTTATTTTTAGAAGACTAAGGGATATTGATCGATGCCTTTAGCATTCCCAAGATCCTGTTTATATAGAGGTAAGGATGCCTCTATCTTCTTCTATTATTGCACCCACTTGCTAAAATAAGTGGAAGCCTTCTCAGCATCACATGGTTTGAGCCCTTCTTTGTCTGGTATCCAAAGTTTGTTGATAAGGCTCCATTATCTGATGACTTTCTTTTTCCGTCCTTTAGTTAATGGAAGAAATATTATGACGTCATTGCTTACGTCATTTGCTTGAATTATTGACATCTACCAGCTGGATGCCAATCTCTTTATTGTTATGACCCACCTTTTGTCTTTTGAGTGAGTGGGTATCACATGTTACCACCAAAATCTAGGGAATATACTTTTTTGGTGGTCCTTGTATTATTGGATACTCCTGCAGCTTGTGTGATTTTTCTTCTCCCTCTCCGAGTCGTCTCCGGTCAATCTTTGGCCAGAATCCTTTACCAAACTCTGGCTCTTTTTGATTTGTACATTCTGGGCAAATACAATTTTCCTAGTGGCCAATATGAGCCATGTTACAGTATTTCCGACGAGTTTCTTTACTCCCCGACAGCTTATTTTCCCAAAGAAGACTTCTTTTTTTTTTCCTCGAACAGGTCTTCTGTAAATCTTATAGTTCTTCTGTCATGGTATTTAACAGGAATGATCCGTTCACTGAGTTCTGATAAAATTTGAACCGAAACTTGACTTTATCCATCTCTGTAAGACAGACCCATAAATCTCATGCTTGTCTTGTTGAAATTTGATCTTTAGTAAAAGGCGTAACCAGGGTAGCTTCTTCCGAACTTGCTTCCTTGATTGTTTTGAAAGCACGTTCGTCTGGTCTTCGAAGCCAAATGTAATGAAAGGCTTCATGATTACCTTCTCCCACGGGTTCTGGAGCTGCACTAATGAAATACAATTCCAAAGTATCGCCGCGTTTTAGGCTCTCATTATTGGACCAAGACTGTGATATCTTTTCCTGGATCCATTTGAGTAATAGTTTTATTTCCGAGAAAGCAGGGGAGGTAGTATAGATTGAAGCCAGTGCTCCGAATTCATACCACCGCTTAACCTCGTGTGGATAGGAGTTTGGTAACATCCACATCCTTGGATATTTTTCAGAAATGTCAATCTTTGTTCGTTTTGGATGTATCCCTTGTTTTGTAATAAGTTTCTCCCAGTTAGCTTGATATTCCTGCCAAAAAGAAGAAACTTTAATCTCGTTAGTATCAACCTTAGATTTTCCTGTCACAGGCCTAAGATTGATCTCTTCATCCTTTATCCCGGACGTGCTAGGTTGACATGATGACTAGGGACTTGACTCCGGAGTATCATCTTTTCCTTGGGCCAACATTTCTTCCAGCTTAGGACCTGGATCAAATCTTGATAATAGACAGCTTCTTCGAATTCTAGTGTGGCTTCGAACTATCTGATTCCTCGCTTTTGATTATCTGGGCAATCAGTTGAGATATGCCCTCTTGCTCCGCATGTCCAGCAATTACAATCATTGAAAATTTCATTAGCTCTAGTCTGAGCTCGCCTGAAAGTTCTTCTTCCTGGGGTTCTGCTGGTGCTTCCTTGATTAGAACCTGATGAAGAGGCTCTACTCATTCTTGGTGCTGGCATTTCCCCTAATTTGTAACTTCGGGCCTTTTGTTTTGACCAAAATCTTCTAGGTCTCCATGAAGACCTACTCCTTTTGCTGCTATTTCCACGGTTATATGGATGGCTTCTCTCCTTCTTTTTCTTATGCCTCCGTGGTTATCCTCCCACAACTGATGGGATATCATCATCTACGCAACATAGAGGAATTGTTTTGTTAATTCCTCGTAATCTATTATAATTCCTGTAAAGTGCTGCCTGATGGAACCATTCAAATAGCTTGGCCTTCAGAAATGACATTCTTCTGGCCACTGTATCTAAATCAGCCGCACTCTTGTATTCCCTGATAAGCATTTCTCTCCAGGGACTCGGTATCTTCGCAAAGAACAATTGCAAAGCTTCTTTATCTTCCACCTTGGACTTCCATCCGGACTCGGTGAACAACTTGATATATTCGTCAATATGACAAATATCATGTAACTCGAGATAGTAGAGGGCTTGTTTATATCTTTTTCCTTTTTCTTCTTCCAATCCCTCGAAATAGCCTGTGCCGATAAAATAGATTTTGAATAATTTTGCCATATTATCGACAATTCCTTTTAATGACTCTCCAGCTATGACAATGCTTTTCATATATGCTCCCGTCATATCCCATGCAATCTTTACAGATCCTTCAAGACTCATCTCAAGGAGTAAGATGAATCCATCCTTCGTAAGATTGAGGGTACCTGTTGTTTGATACATGTTTTTATATTAATTTTGATGATTTTATTTTTACACCAAAATAATATTTTTAATTGTTGTCCAAATACTCCTAAATGATTTAAAATGGTTTTAATATTTTCCGGAGTATTTCTTCAAGTTTTATTTTAGATAAAATTGGACAACACTTTTAATGATCTTATGTTTATAAGTTTTTACTTCAAAATAAGATTCCTAAATGTTGTCTAAATACTCCCGATTGGTTTAAAATATTTTTACTAAATTTTCGGAGTATTTCTTGAGTTTTATTTTCGACAAAAATTGGACAACATTTCTGTCTCGAGGTCAACCGATCGCCGTATAGGGCAACCCGTACCTGAAGATGATTTTTGGAACAAAAAATGAGATGGAAGGGAAATAGACCAGGTCGACCAGGGCGTCGACCACCCGTCGATCGTGCACTGGGAGCAAAATTTGAAGCAGAACACCCTGTCTTATTTTTTGGTCATGGGGGATCGGTTGGGGTGGATGTCGACGGTCGAGGTGGACGTCGGCCGGTCGAGGTGTCGTCGACCGGTCGCCTGTGTTATTTTGCTGTGTATTTATCAAACGCTATTTCGTGCGGCCGGCCGCTCTATCTTTAATGACAAAAATTCGACCGCGTTTTGACGGCAGACTTTTTTAAAATGTGGGATTGATTTCTAACAGCTATATTCTTGATTTTAATTGTATTTTTCTGTAGATTTTCAATCCCCAAGAGGAGCCTATGCTTGATCAATCATCTCCTATAAATAGAGGAAGTTTTGGAGCAACCAATACAACAATTGAGATACAATACAACAAGATACACTTCAAGCGAGATATTTGTTCTTCATAGTTATTATTCTTGTTGTTATTTTGCCTAGCTTATCACTTTCACATCCTTGAGGTCTAGGCTATTCTTGATTACACTTTGCACTCATATTGTAATATTCATTATTGAGTTGTAATCTTGATTTTTGGTCATCATTCAACACAAGACATCATTGTGAGTATTCTTGTGGTAAGAATACACTTGGGTGATCTAGGTGATAGGAGTTTCAAGAGTGTGGTGCTCTTGAGGTGTTGAAGAATTTGGTATTCTTCAAAATTGAAGATTGTGGTGATCTTCAAAGGTAGCGTTGAAGGAAGATTGTGGTAATCTTCAAAGGAAGATTGTGGTAATCTTCAAAGGTGGTGTTGAAGAAGAGTGTGGTGCTCTTCAAGTTGTTGTAAGTTGAGTTTGTATTAATTTTGGTAATTAATAAAATTCTTTTTCTTTTTTGAAATTCATCCCGGATATATTGGGGTGGTAGAGGATTAAGCCCTAGGTGGGTTGAACCTCTATAAATCGACGTGTGTTGTTTACATTCCGCACCTTTATTATTGTCTTTGAGCATTCTGTTCGAAAAAGAGGATAAAATCGAAAAGATGGAGATAATCTATTCACCCTCCCTCTAGATTATCGTAGCCGCTTGGACTTACACCTGTTGCAATTCTCATTGCTGACACCCAATCATCAATAAGGACTTCTCGATTTTTAAAATCTGGGATACCCAGATTTAACATCAGTCCATAAGGATGTATCGGATTGAGCTGCGATTTTTCATAAGGCGTATTATAAAGATTTGGCCTCCTGGAACGTTGGCCAGTTCCTGAAATAACCGGAACTCCTCTTGTGGTAAAATCTCCAGCGTGCGGCATTGGTTCATCTCCATGGTTTGAACCCGAACTTTCTGCAATGTTGGGATTTACTGGTGGTGGAAGTGGTCTTCCATGTTGGTCAAGAGTAACTATAATATCCCATATTTTTCAATTATTATTATATGAAATATAATTTTAATTAGCCACTTTTAATGAGATTTCAGTTATGAATTTAGAAAGACTCAAACTTAATGAAAAGAATATGAATGGTGAATGGTTATAATTTTTAATGTAAGAACTTAATTCTCAATCATAAATTCCAGAATTCAACTCTATAAATTGAAAATTTTTCTTTACAAACTTCACCCCATTTCTCTACAAATCTGATTCAAGAATCGAGAATCAAGAGGATTAAAATAATCGTTTTAGTTACTACGCGGATTAACAGAAATCAGTTGAGGTATGAATTTTTAAGTCGTATATTTGTCTTTATATAATGCTTCATGTGAGTATTTTCATTTATATATGATATGCAGAGGAACTAGTCAGGGATCGTAAATAGGTCTGGGGTCGAAGTTGATCTTCGTGTTAAGCCCGCCGTACTAAATTTATTAACTGGCCAGTCAGAGGAAAAATTTATAGAGAAAAATTACATGTTATATTATTTTGATTATGCTTGTATGTTGTATTATATAATGACAAATTGATCACTACTGAGCAAATGGAAGCTCCCTATCATTTTCATAACTTTTCAGGTTGAGGAGCCCGAGCGAGGATTGGAGGCGGTGGATGCGAAAACAATAGATTTTAGTTTATTTTGATTTTTAAGAAAACAATTATTATTGTCAATGGTATTGAAATATTGTTGATAATTAGTGTTTTATTTTTGGAAGGATAAATATTTTATATGGGTAAAAGTGCTTCTATTTATTTTGATGAAAATTTTAACTATAGGCTTTGTTTTATAAAATATGTCTTTTATAACTCTTTTTTATTTAGTTACTTGTATTTTTGAAAACCGGGTCGTTACAAGTGGTATCAGAGCAGTTCTACGGTTCTCTAGACTTAAAAAAAATATCTTTTCAAATTATAAAAGAAAATTATCTAGTGACATCCACCTCCGCCATGTCTCATCGGATTCCTCAAGGTACGCAATTTATTATGTCACATTATTCATTTTATTCATGAAATATTTTATATTATCATGTTTTAAAAGTACATTTTATAAATTCAAGTCATCATTTTTTTAAAAGCATTATTGCACGCGTACTTTCAATATTAGACAAGAATTCCTCGTGTAAAAAAAAAATGACACTATTTTCTATGAACTTTGTTAAGACAACGAATTTCGAGGACGAATTTTTTTTTAAAGGTGGACAGTATGTAATATCCCATATTTTTCAATTATTATTATATGAAATATAATTTTAATTAGCCACTTTTAATGAAATTTCAGTTATGAATTTAGAAAGACTCAAACTTAATGAAGATAATATGAATGGTGAAGGGTTATAATTTTTAATGTAAGAACTTAATTCTCAATCATAAATTCCAGAATTCAACACTATAAATTGAAAAATTTTCTTTACAAACTTCATCCCATTTCTCTATAAATATGATTCAAGAATCGAGAATCAAGAGGATTAAAATAATCGTTTTAGTTACTACGCGGATTAACAGAAATCAGTTGAGGTAGGGATTTTTAATTCCTATATCTGTCTTTATATAATGCTTTATGTGAGTATTTTCATTTATATATGATATGCAGAGGAACTAGTCAGGGATCATAAATAGGTCGGGGGTCGAAGTTGATCTTCGGGTTAAGCCCGCCGTACTAAATTTATTAATTGGCCTGTCAGAGGAAAAATTTATAGAGGAAAATTACATGTTATATTATTTTGATTATGCTTGTATGTTGTATTATATAATGACAAATTGATCCCTACTGAGCAAGTGGAAGCTCACCCTATCATTTTCATAACTTTTCAGGTTGAAGAGCCAGGATTGGAGGCGGTGGATGCGAAAACAATAGTTTTTAGTTTCTTTTGATTTTTAAGAAAATAATTATTATTGTCAATGGTATTGAAATATTATTGATAATTAGTGTTTTATTTTTGGAAGGATAAATATTTTATATGGGTAAAAGTACTTCAATTTATTTTGATGAAAATTTTAACTGTAGGCTTTGTTTTATAAAATATGTCTTTTATAGCTCTTTTTTATTTAATTACTTGTATTTTTGAAAATCGGGTCATTACAGTAACCAAAGCTGATCCATCTCCTGCGTTCATATTTAAATCTACAATTCCTAATCCTGCGAAGGATTCTGCAAGGTCATGTAGATCTTTAAGATTAATCTTCTCCATATCCATCATATCACTTTTTAGTTTATGATGGATTTTCCTTTGATGATAGCAATGAGCTTTTCATCGTCTGTCATCTTTCGCATAACTTCGGTTGGTTTTCCATTTTGGTGTAACTAGGGTACTGTTCCGAAATCAATACGCTCTTTCCTCCAGAAGTAATTGGTCTTTTCTCCAGATTCTTGACTCGTTTCTGAATATCATGAAGGATATCAAGAGTCTCATTCTTATATTTCACCATCGTCTCCATTTGGTTTTGGATTTGATGAACTTGTATTGGTAGATGATTAAGGCAGTTGCCATAATTATGCACCGTCTTCTGGTTCTCTAAGATCTTTTGAGAACGTAGATGTGTCTGCAAGTATCTCGTTCCATCCTGGTACTCCATCAGGAATCATGATTTTGATGGGCATTTTCATGAACTGCTTCCTGACGATTCATCAGATCAACATATAATATCTGATTTACCATAAGGAAACTCAGATAATATGTTGCTTGTCTTTCGCAGTGTCTCAAGGTTTCCCTATCAGCTCCTGCAAGTTCTTTTTCAACATATTGATTGTTCCAATATGTTATCTTGTCCTGGTGTTCTTGTGTATACATCGTCAAAATTTGACGATACGTCATGTAAGGTAGACAACTTGGAGCATTGTCCAGATCCATTTTCTTGGAGAAATTCTCCCCACCAATTGTTAATTACATAATTATAATAAATATAACTTAAAGTTCTTAATAAACCTAGACTCTGATACAAATTTTAAAGATCGAAAGACCATAAGGAATAAATGGAGAAAATACAATAATTTGTATAACCTGGGAGGTAAAGTGCAACGATATTAAAGTTAGATAAGAAACTGAAAACCATCATACATGTTTGTAGGGGTAAATCCGTAAATTTAGGCAAAGTGCAAAAAATTTCAAGGTTGATGAGGTAAAGTGTACCATTTCAAAGTTCGAAAGGTATAATGCAAAATCCGTTTAGTTTGGGAGGTTTCTGGTATTTATCCCTTTTGTTAATTTCTTCGCCTTCTCTAGAAATGTGACAAGACATACAATATGCAATAAACATAATAAAATCAAAATGGAAACGAACTAAAACAAAATTCACTAAATGAAAGGAAATTACAATAAAGCTAACTTAATCTAATTGATATGGTCCTATTTCTAGGTAGTGGATTATTCATTGATATGATGCATCACAATGTGTCCAAAACTCTTGTTCCACATTTTTGTTCCATTATATTTTTGTTCCATTATATTAAACGGATGACATGTATACAAATATGACATTATCTTATACGTGTGATATTCATAAAATACAGTGGAATAGGATGATAAATGGGAATGTATTTCAATCGGAGATTTTTTTGATTGATATGATCATCACAATGAGTATTATTTAGCAACCTAAAATACAACAACTTACTTTAATATTAATAGGAAAAAGGGCAAAAAGAAGAAAAAAAAGGTAAAATTTAGCACAGAACAAATACGTGTGTGAAAGGAGAAGTAGCTTATAGAGTTATAGTACGAGTTAAAGAGTTTAGACATTTATTATTATTATTATTATTATATCTTTGACCCCTTCACATGGATACAACACAAGCTTAATAAACACGAAGAAATGGGAAACACTCTGCAACCACTTCCCCAAATCCCCCAAGAAGAGCGACGAAAGGAAGAAGAAGAACCACCATCACATCAACAACAAAAACGACCATCGGATTTGGGAGATGAAAATCAAGAATTCACCTGCGAAATCTGCATCGAGCCGACGTCGTATTTGGACAAGAAATTCAGAAACAGTGACAAATGCTCCCACCCATTCTGCACCGACTGCATGATCAAGTACATCCGCGTGAAGCTCGAAGACGACAACGTGGGCCACATCAAATGCCCCGCTTTCAACTGCGATCGCACGCTCGACCCGCACGCGTGCGCCTCACTCGTTGGTGCTCCGCTCTTTGTGCGGTGGTGCGATGTGCTGTGTGAGGATGCGATTGTGGGTTTGGGTAAATGCTATTGCCCGTATAGAAACTGTAACGTGCTGATTGTGAACGAGTGTGGTGGGATTGTGAGGAAATCAAGTTGTCCTAAATGTAAGAGATGGCTTTGTTTTGAGTGTAAGAGGGTTTGGCATGCTGGGTTTGGGTGTGAGGAGAGTGGGGAACTGAGGGATAGGAACGATGTCGCTTTTGGGAGGCTGGTGGAGCAGAGGAAGTGGATGAGGTGTCCGCGGTGTAGGCATTTCGTCGAACTGATGGAGGGCTGTCAAATCGTGAAATGCAGGTGCTCTTAGTTCGCTTTGTGTTTGTTGATGTTTGCCTTTTGGGGTTTTATTTGATGCGTTTGTGATTTTTGAATGATCCATCATTGAATTTTGGGATTTTTTCTAGTTTCTTTTATTTGGTAATTTGGATTTGTGCAGATTGGATATTTTTTAGCCCTTGAAGTGACTAACTGCTAGTATCAGTGTTCAATAAGAATGCTATGGTTTTGTTATTTGGGATTTTGGATTTTTTTTTATCTTTTCTTGTAGTTGTACCATTGATGGTTATGATTTATGATTTCAATCATATTAATGTGATTCTTTAAGTCTCGTTTTTAAGCGTATTTAGTGGAGAAGGAGGCACTTAAGAAAGAAATTTATGTTGAAACCTCAATAAGTTGCTGCTCGTCTCCATTGCAAAGGCTCATCAAGTTCCCCCATTTAGCTGCCTGGACATTTTTAAGAGCTAAAAACCTCTCTTATTTCTATAAGTCACATATATTTGTGAGAAGTATTCGCACAAATGAGAATACGTCAAGTAAATTAAAAACATGTTAAGCTTTTTTTTTTTTTTGGATGTGCTTTGGAGAACTATTTGTGTTATTTGTCTTTCATGTGACACATGATAGTTATCTGCTACTTGGAAGCTGGTACTTTGTTTTGTAATTGATATTTTGTCTTTGGTTTGCCTGTAAGATTAATATATAGATTATAGAGAACCAAAATATAATACACCTTTAATTTGGCTTCTTGTTGATCAAGTTGATCTTTTTTAATCCATAAAATAGCAAATGCTGCATAGTAATATATTATTCTAGTTTCATAGATTCTATTTGTTTTATGTGTAGATTAGCATGTTAAGGCATGCATATTTCGTTATGGGTATATTCTTTCGATGCTATTTCTCTGTTTATATGTGATATTACTCTGCATTTTGATAATGTTCGACCTTAAGATCTGAATCTTTGCTCTGTTTTGAATCCTTAAAACTTTGCTGAGTTGGAATTCTTGTGTTGTCTGGATAGAAACCTCTCTAGTCCGAATTGAAATTCGAGATTTCATTAGTTACATATAAAATCTCAAAAACTTTGGTTCAAAGATCAAAATCAAACTTTGTTTTTGAAGCCGACGACTTTATATACGCTGATAGGCCTATATATTTTGACAAGAAGTAAACTGAAAATTTGAAAAGAACCATTGCTAATGGAATGCTATTATCTTATAGTTGCTACAACCTGGTTTATATTGCTGTTCATATACATCAATCAATTAAAATGATTAAAAATGTTCGGACGGATTGTAATTTTTAAAATCCATTCTTACTGCAGATGTGGGATTAGCTTCTGCTACAAGTGTGGAAAGCAAGTTCATCAGCATTGGTGTCGTTGTGACACAACTTCTATGTGCTGTGAATGGTGCTTCAGAATTTGTGTAGTTCTTCTCTTCCTTACGTTTGCACTTTTTTTTCCTCTCTTGGGAGACAGGACGGCACAGACATAATACGATATAAGTGTGACGACGCTTACGGTTCAAATACAGCAAAAGTTCACCAGGTTCATTTATATAGCTTTTCGTCTTGTTCCTTTGTTCTGGCCTAGCACCATCCAGTGTCAAATAATAACTCATAACACTTGTGATCTTTTATTGAAGTATAATAGCTGATTCCTTCTAATGTTACACTGAAATCCAGTGTTGTGAATTTGTATCTACTTTGCAATATTGTAGAAGTTTTAGCTATTTCCTTTGCCATCCAAGTTTTGAGGTGTCGATCGATTGGCTCGACAAGCTTGTTGATTAATATGTTTCCTACTTCACTTCTATTGGCTTTTTGATTAATATGTAGTGTAATAATGCTTACCTTCAAAGTAAGTCATTTGCTTAGTCCGGTGAGCCAATCACATTGTACTATTAGAATAATTTGCTGATATTGAGTGAAAAATAAAGAATATACTGAAGAGAATTTAATAGTATCCCCTTTTATCACAAAGACATGAATAACACTCTTTTCTTTATGAAAAGAAAGAGATCAACAAGAGAAGATGAATCAACGTGAAGAGAGTTGTCTGTTTCTGGGTAGAAAGGAGATCAACGAGTGAAACATAGTGTTAGAAAAGTATCTCAACATATTGGGTTCACTATGAGAAGTTTGCTATTAAATCATGTCAAATAAATATAAATTAATAATTTTTAAATTAAGCAAAAGATGTAAAACTAGTATGTTAATTGAAAAGTTGGTCCCCTAATTATAGGCGGCTAGCAACTTTAGTCTTCTAAATATTTTAAGAAACAATTTTAATCCCGTAAAGTTTTGATTTCATACAATTTTGATTCCATAAGTTCTAGACTTCTAGTTTAGTTTATGCGATTTTGGTCCTACAAGTTTTAGTTTTGTGTGATTTTGGTCTCATTATTTCATTTATTCTCACAATACTCTTATCATTTAGCCAAAATACCTATGAGGTTAAAAGTTATAGGACTGAAATTGTTATTTTGACTAAAAGGTAAATTCATCAAGGACCGAAACTGTAATATCAAGAACTTCAGGATTAAGATTGTCAAAGAACTAAAATTGCAATTAAGCCAAAAATAGTTGTTCATATATTCCCTTCTTTTTTTTTTCCTTCCAGTTGTTTGAGATTATCTGATACTATATGGGCTTGTTCATTGTTTGAGATTTGGGAAATTTCCATGGGAACAGCAATTTTATCAGAAAATAGTCCATTCTTTAATGTTATGGACCTGAGCCCATAAATATAATTAGGAGGCCGGCCTTGAAATTTATCCCCTAACCTTTTGTTTTTTTGAAACCTTATCCCCTAACCTTTAGATTGCTTATCTAGTCCCATCCCGCATTATTATAGAATCCATCCTTGGCTTCTATCCAACCAAATTTGGTTTGCCAATTTTACCCCATTATTGTTTTCATAATTTATAGTAAAGTTCTTTTGAGGATTTTTTGGACATTTCAAATGTGTGTGTTCTATCTAATACTCCATGCCAAAAGGAATGGTGTCCTATTGACAAAACCAAATATTATTATCGTACATTCCAATTATTTCTTGAGTAAGTATCTAATAGGATCGTCTTATGGATACTCACTCATCCGTAAGACGGATTCCATGATTCAGATTCAGTACCCGGATCCATTTAATAGACAAAAAAAAATTACGAAATTTTTTCTCTCTTCGTGGTTTCAGATCTGATCCTTGTTCTATGGGCTATCTTTTCGAAAGTGGCAAATTAGCTTTCATCTCAAACCACAAACAATGTGCAGGTTTCTTCACTCCCAGGCCGCAGATCTTCTACTAAAGTCCGTAACAACTAATCCCTCTTGGATACATTTTTGGAGGTAATCCCTCTTGCTCATCAAATTCGAAGATGAGATTGTTGCTCACTGTTTTTCTATGGTCCATTTTAAATTGGGGTAAAAATATGTCCATCTTTACTTCTTCCGACATGGTGAATTGTATCAACTCTCTTATTCTCTCTTATGTCCTAAATCATGGCCGCGAAACTTGAACAATAGAGGCTTTTGGCAACTCGTCAAAAATCCAACTCTAAGCTAATGGGTAATTTTCTTTTTCTTTTTTTTGAGAAGAAAGCTCATGGGTAATTCAAGATCTCTGTAGTTGAATTCTTAAATTTTGATGGGCTTTTTCTTTTCTTTTGGGAGTGATACAAATGATTTAAAGGAAGAAGTTGACGAGGTTTAGGCATATTAGGACTCAACATTTGAGAAAAATTAATACTTTTTATGAGAACAATTAATATTTTGAGGGTAACTACTAATATTTTCTTAGTGGGAATACTAGTATCTTTTCAGTAGAATAACTAATATTTTCAAAGAAACTACTAATACTTTTCAAATAAAAATTAATACTTTTTCAAGGGAACTACGAAATACTTTTCAGGGGAAAAACTAATATTTTTCAGATGATTTATTAATACTTTTCAGTTCAACATGAAATACTTTTTACTTAAATGTGTAATAGTTTTCACATAAAATTGTAATACTTTTCAGTAGGGGTGCACACGGGACTTGAAGATCACCGAACCCGAACCGAAAATATCCATTGACTTTTTTTATTTATCCGAACCGAACCGTCTCAAAAATTTACATGCTATGGTTTTAGAGATTTTTCAAATATCCGTACCGAGAACCGTACCGAACCGAATATCCGAAACTAGAACCGATTTTAAAATAATTAATATATATACATATATAATATTTTTATCTTATTTATATTTTGATATTGAATTAACAAAACATTCATTTGAAATTCAATACTAAAAATTATCAAATTAAAAATTTGGCATATTTTATCAATATATCAAATAAATAATTGAATATATATTTAATTCACTAATAGTTACGTCATATTAATTTATTTAAATGAACCAATAAATGAAATTATAAAAAACATATTTGATTTGTAGAAAATGTTAAAATTTGATGATATTTTATTTATTAAGGATCATAAATAGACTCATCCTCTAATCAAGAAAATTGGTTGAATTAAAATTAGTTAAATGATTAGTACATTGTACATAAACTAGAGTAATCGTCTAACCAAGAAATTAAGACATTGAGCTATAGATTTTTGTTTCATATTAGTTTATCAAAGTTATTAGTCAATTATATTTTTCTTAAGTCAAGAGCCCATGTCAATGTGCCAAGATTATAGAATATTATTGTGTAATATACTAACAGACCCGGGATAATCTTTTTTGTAAGTTCAAGTGGCTACGATAATCTAGAGGGGGGTGAATAGATTATGTCCATTTTCGCGATTATGCACTCTTTTTTCGAATGAAACAAGCAAAGACAAGAAAGAAAGTGCGGGAAGTAAATAACACACTTCGATTTATAAATATTCAACCCACCTAGGGCCTAATCCTCTACTACCCCAGTGTCTCCGGGATGGATTTCGATAAGAAAAAGAATTTTATAAATAGTTACCAAAACTATTACAACATCACCTTACAACACCTTTTTGAAGATTACCACAATCCCTTGAAGATTACCAAAATCTTCCTTCAACGGCACCTTGTGAAGATTACCACAATCTTCCGACTTGAAGAGCACCGAACTCTCCAACACCTCGAAGAGCACCAAACTCTTCTACAAGAAGATTACCACAACCTTCTTTCACCTATGAAGAGCACCACATTCTTCAACACCTAAGATCACCCAAGTGTATTCTTACCACAAGAACACTCACAAGGATATCTTGTGTTTGGATGATGAATTACAATCAAGATTACACTTTGAAAAATATTACAACTCAAAAGTGCAAGTGTAATCAAGAATCAAGCATAGACCTCAAGATGTGAAAGTGAAAGACCTTAGGCTATTACAACAAGAATGTTGAAAATGAAGAACACAATATATGCTTAAGTATGTCTCTTGTTGTGTAGTAGTAATTGTTGTACTTGTTGCTCCAAAACTTCCTCTATTTATAGAAGATGATTGATCAAGGATAGGCTCCTCTTGGGGACTGATTTCTACAAAAAATATGCAATTAAAATCAAGATTATAGCTGTTAGAAATCAACCTCACAATTTAAGGAAAAGTTGTCTGTTGTTCAACGGTTAGAATTTGCTGATAAACATATAGGGCGACCGGTCGAATAGAAATAAGAGTTTGACGAATATAGCACAAAATTGCAAAGGTCGATCGGTCGACGGGGGGTCCGACCGGTCGACACCCCTTTTGACCGGTCGACGTTCTCAAAGTTTCAATACAGAGAAGTTTGAACAATTTCAATCAAACTCAGACACCGATCGACGTGTCGATGCCACCGATCGACCTCCCTCTGTTTTGTGTTTGTCTCGTTTCTGTTTCTAAAATCAACTTCAGACACGGGATGCCCTATAGGGCGACCGATCGAACACAAGATAGAATTGTTGTCCAATTTTTGTTGAAAATAAACTTAAAGAAATACTCCAAAAAAATAGTAAAAACATTTTAGAACGATCAGGAGTATTTGGACAACATTTAGAAATATTGTTTTAGTGTAAAAACACAATAAGACAAATTCATCAAAATCATGATAAAATATTTACGTGTTGTCCATTTTTTGTCAAAAAGTAAACTTTAAGAAATACTCCGAAAAGATAGTAAAAACATTTTAGATCACTCGGGAGTATTTGGACAACATTTAGAAATATTATTTTGGTGTAAAAACACAGTTAAACAAAATCATCAAAATCATGATAAAAACATTTATCTAACAAACTCCCCCTTTTTGATGAAACAAACCAAAATAATTTTAAGAGGATGATTTTGAAAATAAAACAATTTTTCCGGTCAAAGAATAACTATCCGTTTTAAGCAACAACAATCCATGCATAATAGACACAAGGATAGAAGTAAAGATTTTCAAAAATATTTTGCAAAAGCTCCCCCTTTCAACAATCACATCAAACTAAGAATAGAAGTAATCAAACAAAAGCTAAAAGATTTAGCTTTTACAAAATAAGCTCAAGAATCAAGAGCTTAGAAGCTCCCCCTGTCAAAAACAATCATATATCAAGTATAGCAAGTTCATAGTACATCCATTGGACTAGATTTTGTTCACAGCTTTTGGCTTTTACAAGCCATAACTTATAGCTTTTTCCGCGAGCTTATTTTAGCTAAAGTGCTTATTTCCTGTTTCTCCCCCGTTGGAATCATCAAAAAGAATGTTAGCACGATAAAAATATCATATAATCATATCAAATTAAACTGCGCATTTGAAACGATTTATCGAGCTTTTCGAGTAAAGAAACTTAAATTCCAAATAATAAGGGAAAAGTCTATCATTTTATTCTCAAAAGCTCATATGAATGGCAAAACATGATCTCTATATACTTATAAGACTTGTGAAATCGAGGAAATCATGTAATTGATGAAATTTTCTTTGAAACAATTCATCGAACACTTGACGGGCGTTAAATAATAATAAGATGTATATAGCCCTTATAGATGTAATCAAGCCCAATATTTCATCACCAAATGCAATTATATAACATCCAATCAACAATGATCAATATGCTCATCACAAATATACATGAATTTTATCAAGACATGAACATAAAACCAAGTTCTCAAGGGTTCAAACCAATTGAGATTAAGGAGAAGAATTCTTACCAATTTATCGATAAAGATGAGCATCCATGATGATAAAGGAGCAACATGAAGTCCAAGATATAGAAATTATACAACAAAATTCATTTTGAGTGAATTGTGTGTGAAAATTTCAAAGGGGTTCGAGTTTAGAAGAAAAAGATCAAAAAAAGACATTTTGAAGGACAGAAACTTATAAACTCTGCAAACTCACAGGTCGACCACTAGGGCAACCGGTCCCTGGACCTGGTCGACCGGTATGTGAACACCAGTTCAGTTTCTGTCCAAATTTGAAACTAAAGTCCGATTTTTCACCCCTAAGTTTTAAAAACGAGCAAATTGCAAACATAGACCTCATTCATTATGCATTATGCCTAACCGAGCTCGTATTGAAGCAAAAGTCTCGGAGGAAAGCGGGTTTGTGAGAATATCCGCTAATTGATCTTGAGATGGAACAAAAGACATCTCAATTTTTCGTTTGGAAACACAATCCCTTAGAAAATGACGACGAACCTCAATATGTTTTGTACGGTTATGATGAACCGTATTTTGAGAAATTATTTAAACCGGAATTGTTATCCCGAAAATATGAACATTTTAAAACTTTGGAGAAAACAAGCCATAAGAAGAAGTGCCTTTCAAATATTAAAATTTCTTTTAACAGCACTTTAATGAGATTCTTTGAGATTGTTTTGAAATCGAGCACATAGGCATACAACATGAAGAATATTGAGTCTACTTGCGGTTAAATAAAGTAAACTACCAATCATACCTCGATACTTGGATTCATCAACCGGCTTGCCTTTTTCATCCTTGTCTATTTTGATATTTGTTGCCATAGGATTAGTGACGGTTCTTCCTTCTTCAATGTCAAACTTCTTTAGAAGTTATTTTGTATACTTTGATTGTGAAATATAAATACCTTCTTGGCATTGCTTAATTTGAAGTCCAAGGAAGAAATTGAGCTCCCCCATCATACTCATCTCGAATTCACCTCGCATTAACTTAGAAAATTTCTTGCACAAGGATTCATTAGTAGCACCAAATATAATGTCATCAACATAAATTTGAACTAATAAACAATCTTGCCCATTTTCAAAAACAAATAGAATAGTATCAACTTTACCTCTTGTAAAACCATTCTGTAAAAGAAAAGAGCTAAGTCTATCATACCATGCACGGGGTGCTTGTTTTAAACCATACAAGGCTTTTTTAAGTTTATAAACATCATTAGGCCTAGAAAAATTCTCAAACCCTGGAGGTTATTTTACATAGACTTCTTCTTGAATAAAACCATTTAGAAAGGCGGATATAACATCCATTTGGTAAAGCTTGAAATTTTTAAAACAAGAATATGCAAGTAAAATGCAAAAAGCTTCTAAACGTGCAACAGGTGCAAAAGTTACATCATAAACGATACATTCTTCTTGACAATAACCTTGAGCTACTAAACTTGCCTTATTTCAAATGATGTTGTCTTGGTCAACGAGTTTGTTCCGAAATACCCATTTTGTATCTATAATCGTTTTCGATGGAGGACATGGTACCAATACCCAAATATCATCCTTTTCGAATTGATTTAGCTCCTCTTGCATTTCTATAAACCAATCTTCATCTTGGAATATCATTTTGAGTGATTGGTTCAATGTTGTCTTCTTCATCACTATCATCATTGGATATCCAATTGAACCTTGGTGTTCAAAATGAAACATTTACATCCAAATATTTTGAAGTAACTAATATTTGGAGTACTTCATTTCTCTTCCTCAACAAGTCTACACAATTTAACAAACTCATTAACGGCATCGCTTATATTAACACGAAAAATAGCCCAAGTATATCTTTGTCTATGAGAGTAAAATAACAATAATGAACATGCCTCGATGGGTTATGTCACTCTTGACAAATTATAATGTAGATTACCATTGATGAGGATATATATCTCCTACACAAGCTAGACAAAGAATTTTGCACAAGAGCATAATAATATAGGCTAGAACAATATAAGAAATGTGACAAGTATACCATGCCATGATATAAATGAAAAGACTTAGAAGTGTACATGAGTTTGCAAGACTCTATACAAGGTCTCTTTTCAAAAGAAATTAAAAATCCAAAAATATGTAGGGTGATGGCTCAAAAGCTACCTTTAAAACCTTAGGCAAGTGCACCTATCGTTTTATAGTATAGATTATTCAGTACCGATTGTCATTCCCACGAGGATTATAAGTACTAATAATTACCGTCCTTTTGTTATCTAATCTAATAATTTTCAGAGTTTTTTGTTTGATGACAAAGGAAAATAAATAATCTAAATTAACAACTTATAAATAGTAAAAATGAAGGAAGATTTGTAAAAGAAGAAATCAAGAGATAAAAATGCGTTTGAATGTAAATCCCTCTAGAATGTTTTCTGTGATTTGACAAGTTACAAATACAACCAAAAGCCCTTAAGCAAAAACAACCTCTTTTAATAAAATCTCATGTTATGTGGACCGTAGAAATTCCCGATTTAAGTTAAACCCTTTCTCAAGGTAAAAAACTCCTAATCTCAAGTTGATTAACTGAAATCTCTTTCTATTTAAAACCCCCAAAATTGCATTATAACGATTTATGAATTCCCATATTAGGTTTGACCCTAATCCAGAAGATTTATGTCGTCCTATATCTAGGATTGCATGCAACTCTTTTCACTTATATAGGTTCTTTCTCACCATAAATCTCTCGATTACCCGATGAGGAATAGATATCAAATTAATATACCGAAAATATTAACTCGAATGAAATAAACATGATATAAGTGAATCACACAAGACATGATAATTTTATTAAAAACATACAAACCTCAATCACAAATCCATTCTAGAGTTCATTACATTCAAACACTAGGAGTTTAGCTACTCATGATTTTGACAAAAGAGTAAATTACACAAGAAGATGTAAGTATTGTAGACATGATGTACTTATCTTTCTCAAAATCTCAATGACTTCTTCCTTGATGGATGATGTTGATCCAAGCCTTCTTCTCCAATGTTGCTACAAGCTTACTCCTCCAAGACCTCTTGATCCCAATTCCACTCAAAATGTTGGACACAATGAATATTTTCTAAGTGTCTAATTTGAATTAAATGATGAATACACAATGAATCTCTATATGAATGAATACTACATGAATGAATTTCCCAACTCAAACTCTTGGCTTTTATAGGCACCATCTTTGTGAAAGAACACATCAACAAATGCTCCACTTCCATGGTTGTTAGTTGAATCATTGTGTGCACATTCATGGTTGAGTTGGTTGAATCATTGTATTCACATGACAATACTCCACTTCCATTGGTTGAGTTGGTTGAATCATTGTGTCCACATGACAATTGAGGGGATAATGAAGTTTGGTGCATCAAGATGAGGTGTAAAAGTTGCTCAAAGGTTGTCAAAAAGCAAAAGTCTCCATTATTTCCGCCAAAAGAAGAAAAGATTTTGAGCTGGAGACAAAACACGGCCGTGCTTAAAAAGTACGGCCTGGCCGTGTTTTCTTCATCATTTGGGATTTTTGGCAGGGTGTGCTTTGTAAGCACGGCCTGGACTTTGTAAGCACGGCCTGGATGTGTTTTTCTATTTTTCTTGTTTTTCTTCCCTTTGAAGCATGGCCATGTTTCCCAACATACTAGGGGTGTGTTTTGCACAAGATTGAGTCTTCTTGCCTTCTTTTCGATCAATATTAGACTTTGTTTTTGTTCGTATTTTCATACGAAATCCATACGAGTTTGCTTCAAGTCTTTACCTTCATTATTTGAAACAATCCAATGTGATTTTTCTTGAATTTATTGATTAATGAACTAAAAAGTTAAAGAAATTATCTAAAAAGAGTTATAGAAATGTGAATAAAAATGCACTTATCAAACCGCCTACAACTTGGAAATTTTGCTTGTCCTCAAGCAATTTTAAAACAAAGAGCGGGGTTGAAAACAAAAATGAGGTATCTATTTTCACAATTTCGACATGATTGAAGTAAATCGCTAATCTTTTTATTTCCAATTGAGCCAATCGATTCGTTCTTGCAAGTCAACCAATTTGTTAAAAAGAGGGTGACTTCAGTAATTGGAATCGTTTAATCATCAAAGTTGTCGTATCACAGAAATTGTTAATCATTCGCTTAGACCAAATAAAAGAATGTAATGATAAAAGGAGATGTCCAAAACTCGGTTTTTTTTTTCATGCATATAATTATAAATTATGACATTTTTGAGGCAAACTTCCACTAGGTTTAAATTTTGAATGACTTTCCAAAAACTCCTAAGGTGGTGTCCCATACTCATATTTGTGCCGTCGTTTTACGTAAAAGACAAACATGGGGCTCATGAATGCTCCTAGTTACTAAGCAGCAACAAACAGAGGAGTATAACCTCGATTTGTCCTTTTTTTATAAAAATATAAACAATTTTTTTTTTTTATTTTTTTAGTGGTGATACATTTTTTTTTCTTTTTTTTAATAAACCCGAATAATAATTTCTCCAACGATCATGACACAAAGTATCTAATTTTAAGCAAAATCCAAACTATTTTCATGATATTAAACTCTTTTGGCCAAAGAGTCACACGGTTTTAAAACATTTTGGCGATTTTTTTTCTCCAAACGATAGACATATATATTAAAACTCAAACAGAACTTACAACGAAATAAACGGAGCCAACTGGCTCGAAACCTACATGGCTTACAATGATAACCAAGAGGGGAATTGGCTAGACCAATTCATATCAATCAAACTACCCAATGCTTCAAAAACTAGTCTATTACATTGAATCAAATAAACATGGTTCACGGCCTTGAAATCAAAATAATCAAAGAGATAACCAAGAAGAAAGATGTCGTCGGCTATGGATGTCCCACTCGCTACAAAAGAAAATTTGTTGTTGAGCTTGC
Source organism: Rehmannia glutinosa (assembly GCA_016081115.2). Lineage (NCBI taxonomy): Eukaryota > Viridiplantae > Streptophyta > Magnoliopsida > Lamiales > Orobanchaceae > Rehmannia > Rehmannia glutinosa. The sequence goes on from JABTTQ020002902.1 coordinate 28,457, forward strand.
CTACCATATCCTTGTCATCTAGTGAATGGAGATTCTCTTCAATTCAAGTTGAAAAGCCATCAACAGAGCATGGCGAACACTAACAAGGGCGGCTTCCACTGGATTATGGATGTGATCCCTAGAAACAATCCATGCTTTCACCAAAGAGCCCTGCTCATTCCCATAAACAACACTGAACACTAAAACAAGTGGACCTACTGTGGAGGGGAGCTGAGAATTATCAAGAGAATGCTCATTGAGGGTGCCAGATAGAGCACAAGTACTGGAGGGGACATGTGACAATGATATCGAACTCTTGCCATTCAGTTTTTGCTCGAGTATAAATATCATTACCAATCCACCATATTTTTGAAAGATCTATTGATTACGAGCTTTCCACAAGATCCAAAGAAGAAAAACAGAAAAGTGCAAACGATCTTGTTTAACATCCTTTAACCAACCACCAAGAAGACCCCCACTCTTACCATTAGGGTCCATACAAATCCGTAGATTATCAAGATTTAATTTCTTACACACCGTTTGAATAAAGATTTTTTCCTTTTTCATTTCATATAGAAAGATCGGGGAGATGGAGACAGAGGGTCTCCTCGAGTTTGGAAATTGTACAGGATACTCCAAACCCTCTACATTTCCACAAACAAGCTCTCATTGATGGGGTTGGGCCCATTCAAGGCTGGCCACCTCCACCTCTTTGTTCATAAATTGTGATCTCTCAACTCCATCACCAGTTTTAAGTTTTTTCAGTTCTCCTGATTGTTGGTCAATATCCTCTTGCAACATATTGAATGATCTTTTTTGACCACTGGCATAGGCCTCGAAATTACCATAAATCTCCATAGGGATAGCTTCTCCAATTTTCTTTCCAACTCTTTTCTTTGTATCTCTTTCCTCGACCTTCATTTTTCCGTTGGGTATTATTTGTCAATACTAGCTCATTTGTGGACTTTTTCAAGGGTATAGATACTCTCTTTCCCATTTCGTTAGAACATATCAAAGACAAGAGAGAGGGGGTTGGAGATGGGGCTTCGGAAGGCAATCGAAAGGATTTATGTTTTCTTTGTCTTGGTCCAAACACGATATATGTGGAACATCCACCCTAGATGACTCACCATGTCGAGGCCTTCCTTCCAGACAAATTATCCTCATTAATACCCTTATTCTCCTGGCCCGGTATATCCGACTTAAGCGTGTTGGTGCTTCTATCAATGGAGGATAAGTTAGAATTATTACCTGTAGTGAATCTTGAGGCTGTTCAATTGTCTAAAGGGGGAAGATTCCTGAGCCCTCAACCAGTCTCCAAATTGGTCTTCTTTGAAATCATTCTTTCGAAGATCCTCTCGTCGAGATTGACACCCTTTTTCGGAGTGACCCACAAGCCCATGAAGAGAAACAAAATCCTTGTAAATTTTCATATCTAAAATCTAACCAATGTGTTTCCTCTCCCAGCTTGATATTCGTTCCCCGGAGAAGGGGTTTGTCCAGATTAATATCAGCTAGAATACGAATATGCCTTCCTTTTATGTTTCCAGCATCTGGTATATTCACATCCGAGACAAAAGAGAATTTTTTACCTATTTTTCGTCCAGTCTCAAGAGAGATCCAATGGATGACTTTTTCGGGAGAATTTTTTTACCTATTTTTTACCTATTTTTCGTCCACTCTCAAGAGAACTCAAATCGTCCAGCATTTGGCGATTTGAGTTCTCAAAAAGATGACTTTTTCGGGAGAAAAATGGTTAAAACAAATCCACAAACAACTTATCTAATTGTAAAAAAAATATCTCATGTTTGTTTGCAAGAGATTTAAAAAGTGCATAAAAAAAAATAAAACATCCACAAAAATAACCAAAAACACAATCTCACACAAAACTAAAAAAAATATCCAAATGTGCTGATAAATCTCACCACCTCCAACTTCAAGGGTCACATTGTCCCCAATGTGAAGAAGGAGATGTGATACAGTACGGATTAAAAAGCGTAAAAAAAATGAAACAAGAAAAATACGACCTTCATTGTGGTGGTGGTGGAAAATGTCCTTGCGAAATATGCCATTGTTGGATACGATCCATCATGGCAAAATAGGACTGTTGTTGGTCGTATTGTTGTTGCTGCTGCTGTTGAAGATTCATGAAGTATCGTTGTTGTTGTTCTTCAATTCGAGCATAGTGCTGCATCATCATTTCCCCGTGGCGATCCAATATAGCTCGATGCTCCATTTGCTCCAACCGAATGGCGTGGAGAAGAGATCTAGTATCATCCATGGGGGGTGGTGGTTGCCTTGGTGGTCGAGACGCCGAGGGAGCATCAATATCCGGTTCCTCACTTTGATATGCATCCGTGTCTGAGGCCGGCGGTGCGGGTAATCGGAATGCATCCGGGTTATCACCCTGCGGGTATATCATCTTCCAATTGTCCGGATCCCGAACCGTAGTGCGAGAAGGGTCTGGCAATGGATGTGTGTAGTATATATTTTTGAACCTTAAAGCATAACCCATACCGCTCTGTTGAATCATTCCCATATCAATGCAAGATTCAAAATCGATCCGGGTTGGTCCCCGGGCTTGCTCGAGTCCTGCGAGGTTATAACCATAATGGGTGGCGATAGGAGTAATAAGGCCACCAATGACGATTTTACCTCGATTTTTCGTGCTCACTTTGAGAAAATGCTTTGCGAGATAAGAACCCGTGTCAATCAAAGAGGAATTTACCATAGACCATAGAAAATAGAGCTCATCAACTCCCTGACCCGACCTTTCGCCGCCCGGCCAAATAGTGTGCTCGAGAGCACCGATGGATATAACGGAAGCAAGGATTGACGATACATGAGGATTTTGATGAGGAAGGATTATATTCCAGCTCATGCGTAATAGCTTGCCAAAATTGTCGATCACGGAACCCCAATGGCTTTATACGCGACCCATTTGTGGGCAAATCATAGATAGAATTAAATTCTTCCAGTGTGAGTTGGTGATCATTGTTGAAGAGCCGAAAGGTGATACGTCCTTCTTCAGCGTGTCGGCCCGATGTGATCTCAGCGTTATAGGAACTCAAAAATTCTAATGTAAGACGGATGTAGGTGGGCGTGGCTAGATTCATGAAATAGCCCCACCCAAGCTGATTGAACATCCAATCCACATCTGTACGAAGCCCGAGTCCATCCAATGTAGGATTGTCTGAGAATCGTGTGTTTATAATTTGGCGTTGGGCTAGAAGATGATACTGGGCCTCCTGATCGGCATCCCGGAAATAAATTCCATATGGGTTGGCAGGGACCAGTGTGTTAGTGCGAGTGGCTCGGCGACTACTGTGTTCGGGGGCCGCGGAGGATGAAGCACCACTTGTACGACCGCGCTTGGACCTGGGATTCCTATGTCAATAGAAACTTATAACATCGTGAAAAAATCATTCTAATAGACATAACAATATCCCAAGCATCAAGGATTACTAATTCATCCAAAATTTTGCCATATTAACACATTTATTCAACAAGAATCAATCTTCAAAAGCTACACACCCCATTTGCAACAATAATTCAACAACATCCCTTTTTCAACAACATTTCAACAATACCCCCTTTTCAACAACAATTAAACAATAGCCAAATAGCAATTCAACAAAAACAATGATATCTCAACAACAATCTAGGAATATCAATCATATGAACCCAAGACTAACTCTTCAAATTTAGTTCATGAATATCAAGAACAAATGACCAATTCCTTAATTTAGCAAGATGAACATCACAAGAATAATTTCACACCATTACCACAATAATCAAGAAATTACCACAAACAAACTCAATTAAACTCACAAAAATCACAAAACAAATATGTCATAAAAAGAAATTCATGATTTTACCATTAAGCCACAAATATCCAATTTTTAATTTCCCTAAAATTCAATTTCTAGGGCATGAAAAATTGGTAACAAAAATTCATGAAATTCCTAATTACAACATGGGATAACCTTCACTACAACACACAAAAGAATAAACATACCAATTAAACAAGAAAAATTCGAAATTGAAAGTAAAAATTGAAAAATAAAAGAAAATAACACCAATACATACCTTGAAGACATTGTGAAGAGGAAGAAGCGAGAGCCTCATAATGTGAAGGTGTGTGGTGTGGTGAAGCTTTTGAGAGAAGAGAGAAGAGAATTGGGGATTTGGGGGAAGGGTTTGAGAAAAAGGGGGAATTTGGGGAAGAAGAAGGGTGTTTGGGGAAGAAAATAAGAGGAAATCGAACCCCCCTATTTTAGACGATACCGAACATGGCCGTGCTTCTAAAGCACGGCCAGGCCGTGTTCGGTACGTATTTTCCATTTTTTCTTTTTTTTTAAACACGGGGGTGTTATTTAACACGTCCAGACCGTGTTTTGTACGCAAATTCCAGCCTTTTTCATTTTTCTTTTTTTTTATTTATTAAAACACGGGCGTGTTATTTAACACGCCCAAACCGTGTTTCGTACGCAAATTCCAGTCTGTTTCATAATTGTTTTTTTATTTATTAAAACGCGGGCGTGTTAGAGAACACGCCCTGGCCGTGTTTGGTACGAATTTTCTTCCCCCAAATAGTTTTTTTTTTGAATTAAACCACGGGCGTGTTTGATAAACACGCCCCGGCCGTGTTTGGTACGACTAGGGACCTGGATTGACAAACACGGGCAGGGTGTGTTCGTCAATTTAATGACAAACACGGTCGTGCTTCGTAAACACGGCCAGGCCGTGTTTTGTCCCCTTTTTTTTAAAGTTAAAACAAAACATTCCCAAACAACCAAAAATAATTTAAAAAAAATCAAGCAAAGGAAAATACACACAAAATGCCGGGTTGCCTCCCAGATAACGCTTCTTTAACGTCGTATAGCTGGACCATTTTACCTCTACTCGTGTGATGTATTTTGGGGGTCGTTAAGATGGATGGAATCTCGATAATTATCATCGATGGTTCCCCCAAAATTGAGCTTCAGACGATGTCCATTTACCTTGAATGTTCCCATTTCCTTGTGCGTGATTTCAATAGTCCCGTAAGGGAACACTTGAGTAACAGTGAATGGGTCGGACCACCGGGATTTTAACTTACCTGGGAATAGTCGGAGTTGGGAATTGAAGAGTAACACTTGATCACCAGGTTGAAATTCTCTTGTTTGCTTAATGCGTTTGTCATGCCACTGCTTTGTTCGTTCTTTGTAAATTTTCGAGTTCTCGTATGCCGAATTTCGCCATTCTTCGAGTTCGTTAATCTGCAATAAACGGTTATTTCCTGCACTTGACAAATGATAATTAAGCATTTTAATAGCCCAAAAGGCCTTGTGTTCAAGCTCAACCGATAAATGACATGCCTTACCATAAACAAGTCGGTATGGAGTAGTCCCTATCGACGTTTTGAAAGCCGTTCTATAAGCCCAAAGGGCATCGTCGAGTTTAAGGGACCAATCCTTGCAAGAGTGTCCAACCGTTTTCTCCAAAATTCGTTTTAATTCACGGTTGGACACTTCGACTTGACCACTAGTTTGGGGGTGATAGGCGGTGGCGACTCGGTGTATGACGCCATAACGTTTTAGCACTTTGTCGAATTGGTTATTGCAAAAATGAGTGCCTCTATCACTAATGATGGCTCGTGGTGTACCGAATCGGGTGAAAAGTTTTTTTAGAAAATGTATCACCACTCGAGCATCATTTCTGGGCAAGGCTTGAGCCTCTACCCATTTAGACACGTAGTCAACGACCACTAAAATGTATTTATTGCCAAATGATGTAGGAAAAGGTCCCATAAAATCAATACCCCAAACATAAAAAAATTCACAAACAAGAATACCGTTTTGGGGCATTTCATTTTTTCGAGAAATATTTCCTGCTCGTTGACAATTATCATAAGTTTCAACGTACCGTTTTGCGTCTTGGAAAAGTGTAGGCCAATAAAAACCCAACTCAAGGACCTTTCGTGCCGTGGTATTCGCTTGATAGTGCTCACCGGTGGGCCCCTTGTGACAATGATGCAAAATGGAGATCATTTCCGGAAGTGCGACACATCTTCGTATGATTTGATCCGCACAAACTCGAAAGAGGTCGGGATCGTCCCAAATATAGTATTTGAGGTCCGAGAAGAATTTCTTCTTCTGTTGATGGGTCAGCCCTTTCGGTAGAACTTTTCCTGCAAGATAATTAGCAAAATCTGCAAACCAAATATTATCAATTGAAATTGAGTTCAGGGCAAAGAGTTGCTCATCCGGGAAAGAATCGTTGATATGTCCTTTGTGTTGTTTGTCGATGTCGGAGTGCTCAAGCCTTGATAGGTGATCGGCGGCAAGATTTTCGGCACCCCGTTTATCTTTGATCTCCACATCGAATTCTTGGAGTAAGAGTACCCATCGAATTAGTCATGGCTTTGCATCATTTTTGTCAAGCAAATAACGTAAGGCGGAGTGATCCGTATAGACAATGACTTTTGATAGGATCAAATATGAGTGAAATTTATCAAAGGCGAAAACTACTGCAAGTAACTCTTTTTCTGTAGTTGTATAATTGGACTGAGCGGGATTCAGAGTTTTACTTGCGTAGTAAATTGGTCGGAAATGCTTATCTTTTCGTTGCCCGAGCACCGCACCTACCGCATAATCGCTGGCATCACACATGAGTTCGAATGGTTGAGACCAATCCGGAGCTACCATGATGGGGGAAGTAGTGAGTTTTTCTTTCAAAGTATTGAATGTTTGAAGGCATTCATCATTGATATCAAAAACCGCATCCTTCTCCAAGAGGCGAGTGAGTGGCCGGGCAATTTTTGAAAAATCTTTGATGAATCGCCTATAGAACCCGACGTGCCCAAAAAGCTTCGGATTGCCTTCACGTGGTGGGTGGAGGCAATTTGGAAATTGTCTCAACCTTCGCCTTGTCAACTTCAATGCCCCGCAAGAAATTTTATGTCCCAAAACAATACCTTCTTGTACCATGAAATGACATTTTTCCCAGTTAAGAACCAGGTTAGTTTCTTCGCAACGAATGAGGACTTTTTTAAGATTTGCAAGACAAAGATCAAATGAGTCCCCAAAAACCGAGAAGTCATCCATGAAGACTTCCATGATATCTTCTACAAGTTCGTCGAAGATAGTAAGCATGCACCGTTGAAAGGTTGCCGGTGCATTGCACAACCTGAAAGGCATGCGCCGATAGGGAAAAGTACCGTAGGGACAAGTGAAAGTGGTCTTCTCTTGGTCCTCCGGTGCTATCGGGATCTGAAAATAACCTGACATGCCATCAAGGAAGCAATAATACAAGTGACCAGATAATCTTTCAAGCATTTGATCAATAAAAGGTAAAGGAAAATGGTCCTTGCGAGTAGCATCATTGAGTCGTCGATAATTGATGCAAACTCGCCAACCTATTACCGTTCGCATTGGAATAAGTTCATTCTTTTCATTTGGTACCACCGTCATCCCACCTTTCTTTGGAACCACTTGAACTGGACTCACCCAATTACTGTCAGAGATTGGATAGATGAGCCCAACATCAAGTAATTTGATTACCTCCACCTTGACTACCTCTTTCATGTTTGGATTTAAGCGACGCTGAAGTAGAACAACCGGCTTGGAATTTTCCTCCATCAGAATTTTGTGAGTGCAAAAGGAAGGATTGATCCCTTGAATATCGGAGATTTTTCAAGCGATGGCCTTTTTATGTTCCCGTAATATTGCCAACAATCTATCCTTTTGATGAGAAGATAAATCGGAGGAAATAATTACGGGAAGTTTGGCGTTCTCGGCTAGAAATGCATATTCCAAGTGTTCGGGTAGCTCTTTCAGTTCCAACAGTGGTGGGTCCTCAATGGACGGTTTGTTATGCCCCACCTACGAATTTTCAATTTTTTCGAACTCTTTCTGTCATTCTGTTGGTGTGTTTTCCTCCAATGCGAGTACAGATTCCCTAAGAAAGGGATTTTCATCTGCTATACCTGCACTTTGAACAATACAAGTCTCCAAGAATTCGTTAGAAATCATGCTTGGTAAAGAATTGGTTATCTCCATATCGATAAGATCAATAGCAAAACAGGAGTCATCTTTATCTATCGTATTTTTCATTGATGTAGCGGTTTTAAAAATGACTTGTTCATCTTCGACTCTTAAAATCAGTTTGCCATCATGCACGTCAATGATTGCTTTAGCAGTAGCTAAAAATGGACGTCCTAGAATCAAGGGGACTTCGACATCTGTATGCATGTCAAGAATTACAAAATCAACAGGAAATATAAACTTATCGACTTTGACCAAAACATCCTCAACAATGCCTCTAGGATATTTAATGGACCGTCAGCTAATTGTAAGCTCATCCTAGTTGGTTTCAGTTCCCCTAGACCCATTTGTTTAAACAATTCATACGGCATCAAATTAATGCTAGCCCCTAGATCGGCCAATGCCCGATCAACAGTCAAATTACCGACATGACAAGGAATAGTAAAACTCCCTGGATCTTTGATTTTTTGCGGTAACTTATTTTGCAAAGTTGCCGAGCATTCCTCATTTAATTGCACCATGAAAATTTCTTCAAGCTTCTTCTTATTTGAAAGAAGATCTTTTAAGAACTTGGCATATTTTGGCATCTGTGAAAGGGCTTCAACAAAAAGAATATTGATGTGTAATTGTTTAAACAAATCCAAAAACTTACCAAATTGGTCGTCATGTTTGTCCTTACGCAATCGACTTGGATACGGAATAGGTGGTTGGAATTTTGGTACCATTTTCTTTATTTTCTTGGATACCTGTTTGTATTTTTGTTGTATGGGAGTGGGCTCGTCCTCCGACATCCGTACTTCGTCTAGCTTTGTTCCACTCCTTAGAGTGATTGCTTTTACCTGTTCTCTTGGATTCGGCTCGGTGTTGCTAGGTAAGCTCCCTTGTGGCCTTTCGGAGATCATTTTGGCAATTTGACCAATCTGATTCTCCAAGTTGCGAATGGATGCTTCTTGGTTCCTTAAGGATGTTTCGGTGGCCGTGAAATGGGTTTCCGTTGTTTGAACGAATTTAGACAATAAGTCCTCCAAACTTGGTTTTCGCGGTTGGAAACCAGGAGGTGCAGACGCATTTAATTGGGGAGTGCGTTTGGATTAGGCTTGTTGACCTTGATTTCCCCAACTAAAGTTCGGGTCTTGACGCCAACCTGGATTATAGGTGTTCTTGAAAGGATTATTTTGAAGGGTCGAGATTGATTACCTAGATAATCCACTTGTTCATGCGGCGGTATCGCGTGAAGGCAATCTTGGTGGTTGTGCGATCCTCCACAAGTCTCGCATGAGAAGGCTTGTTGGTGGTTTTGGAGCTGCCAACCCGTCAATTTTTTCGAGTCGAGCTTCGACAGGCGGGCTAGTGTAACCACCGCAGATCTGCATTGTATACACCTCTGTCCTGTTGGTCTTACCTCGTACAGATTGCCATTGATAGCCATTCATGGCCATCCCTTCAATGAGATCTTGGGCGGCTTCGGGTGTTTTATTGTTCAATGTTCCCCCCACCGCCGCATCAATCATTTGCCTCGTCGATAAGAGTAGCCCGTTGTAAAACATTTGGACTTGCATCCAAATAGGGAGGCCATGATGTGGGCATTTTCGCAGCAATTCTTTGAATCTCTCCCAAGTGTCGTACAAGGTCTCATCGTCCTCTTGAGTGAATGAAAAGATTTCATTCCTCAATCGTGCGGTTTTGGCGGGTGGGAAATATTTCAAAAGGAACTTTTCCGCCATAATGCTCCATGTTGTGATTGTTCCCTTTGGTAAAGTGTTTAGCCATTATTTAGCCCGTCCCCGAAGAGTAAATGGGAACAAGCACAAACGGATGGCATCGTCGGAGACTCCATTTATTTTGAAGGTATCGCAAATTTTGAGGAAATTCGCGATATGATTATTTGGATCTTCGTCTGGTAGGCCGTCGAATTGAACAAATTGTTGCACCATTTGAATGACATTCGGTTTGATTTCGAAATTATTGGCTGCAACAGCCGGCCTTACGATGCTAGATGACGTGCCGTCCATGGATGGTTTGGCATAGTCATACATAGTTCTTTGTTCATCCGCCATGACGAAATCTTTACTTTCGTTAGTATCCTCTTCGTGGTCTGTGTTAGTACTTTCCTCTGTGTTGCTACCGGCGGTGTCGCGCTTCCAAACTCGGCGACGAGTAGGCATACACTGCGGTAAACAAAGAGGATAAGTATAAACCAAGACTTACAAAGATAGATAAAAAGAAAGATAATGGTAAAATAAAAAATAAAAAATATATGATTAAATTAACAAAAATAAAGCGTTCTTAATATTACAATCCCCGGCAACGGCGCCAAAAACTTGATGGCTCAAAAGCTACCTTTAAAACCTTAGACAAGTGCACCTATCATTTTATAATATAGATTATTGAGTACCGAGTGTCATTCCCACGAGGATTATAAGTACTAATAATTACCGTCTTTTTGTTATCTAATCTAACAATTTTCAGAGTTTTTTATTTGATGACAGAGGAAAATAAATAATCTAAATTAACAACTTATAAATAGTAAAAATGAAGGAAGATTTGTAAAAGAATAAATCAAGAGATAAAAATGCGTTTGAATATAAATCCCTCTAGAATGTTTTTTGTGATTTGACAAGTTACAAATACAACCAAAAGCCCTTAAGCAAAAATCAACCTCTTTTAATAAAATCTCATGTTATGTGGACCGTAGAAATTCCCGATTTAAGTTAAACCCTTTCTCATGGCAAAAAACTCCTAATCTCAAGTTGATTAACTGAAATCTCTTTCTAGTTAAAACCCTCAAAATTGCATTATAACGATTTATGAATTCCCATATTAGGTTTGACCCTAATCCAGAAGATTTATGTCGTCCTATATCTAGGATTGCATGCAACTCTTTTCACTTATATAGGTTCTTTCTCACCATAAATCTCTCGATTACCCGATGAGGAATAGATATCAAATTAATATACCGGAAATATTAACTCGAATGAAATAAACATGATATAAGTGAATCACACAAGACATGAGAATTTTATTAAAAACATACAAACCTTAATCACAAATCCATTCTAGAGTTCATTACATTCAAACACTAGGAGTTTAGCTACTCATGATTTTGACAAAAGAGTAAATTACACAAGAAGATGTAAGTATTGTAGACATGATGTACTTATCTTTCTCAAAATCTCAATGACTTCTTCCTTGATGGATGATGTTGATCCAAGCCTTCTTCTCCAATGTTGCTACAAGCTTACTCCTCCAAAACCTCTTGATCCCAATTCCACTCAAAATGTTGGACACAATGAATATTTTCTAAGTGTCTAATTTGAATTAAATGATGAATACACAATGAATCTCTATATGAATGAATACTACATGAATGAATTTCTCAACTCAAACTCTTGGCTTTTATAGGCACCATCTTTGTGAAAGAACACATCAACAAATGTTCCACTTCCATGGTTGTTAGTTGAATCATTGTGTGCACATTCATGGTTGAGTTGGTTGAATCATTGTATTCACATGACAATACTCCACTTCCATTGGTTGAGTTGGTTAAATCATTGTGTCCAAATGACAATTGAGGGGATAATGAAGTTTGGTGCAGCAAGATGAGGTGTAAAAGTTGCTCAAAAGTTGTCAAAAAGCAAAAGTCTCCATTATTTCCGCCAAAAGAAGAAAAGATTTTGAGCTGAAGACAAAACACGGCCGTGCTTAAAAAGCACGGCCTGGCCGTGTTCGTCAATTTTGACGAACACGGCTGTGCTTATAAAGCACGACTTGGCCGTGTTTTCTTCGTCATTTGGGATTTTTGGCAGGGTGTGCTTTTAAACACGGTTTGGGCGTGTTTTGATGATCGGCATGGTGAACACGGTCGTGCTTTATAAGCACGGCCTGGTGTATTTTTCTATTTTCCTGTTTTTCTTCCCTTTGAAGCATGACCATGTTTCCCAACACACTAGGGGTGTGTTTTGCACGAGATTGAGTCTTTTTGCCTTCTTTTCGATCAATATTAGACTTTGTTTTTGTTCGTATTTTCATACGAAATCCATACGAGTTTGCTTCAAATCTTTACCTTCATCATTTAAAACAAGCCAATGTGATTTTTCTTGAATTCTTAATTAATGAACTAAAAAGTTAAAGAAATTATCTAAAAAGAGTTATAAAAATATGAATAAAAATGCACTTATCATAGGGACACCTTAATTTTTAAAAGATATTTTTGAAAGATAATTTTTACAATTAAGGCACAAATAAAAACATGCATAATGATAAAGCAATATACGTATTTCAAAAAGGAAGATACGGTTTACCAATTACGCCATTTCCAATGGTTATGTATTTTCCTTTGTTGATTGTATCTTCTTCTTTGAAAATCATCTTGATGATGTCGTCCCCAATTTTACCATTTCCAAGGATTGTGTCCTTCCCATTGTTGATTATATCTTCTTCTTGGAAATTAATTTTGTTGATAATGTTTTCTCCTTTGATCAAGTGGCGCAAATGTTTGTTGTCGATTTGACAATTTGGATTTCCTTTGATTTTTGCTGCGCCAAGTACCTATCATGAAATTTTCTTGTGGTACCCTCAAGTGTTTAGGTCCTTCGGGATTAGCATTGAGACTTTTAGGTCTCCAATAATAATTAGAGCTATTTCTAGCCCAACAATAATTTGTTGTGTGACCCTTTTTATCACAATAGAAGCATGTAATAATTATAGGAGTATAATGACCAACATGTTTAGAGACTTGATTCTTTTTCTTATGATTAAACACATTAGGCTTATAACCAAGGCCTAATTTCAAATGATCACAACGATGAACATCCAGTATTTTGATCATTTTATTGGTACTCAAATTAAACTTTGTCAAATCATTTTTCATGCAATTAATATCCTTCACAAGAGATTCATTATCCTTTTCAAGAGTTCTAACCTTATCAAGTGTGGTAGTGTGAGCACAAGAAAGTGATTCATAAGAAGTAAATAAGATATCCTTATCATTTTTCAAAACATTGAATTCCTTTTTCAAATTTTTGTATTTAACAAGCAAGCTTTGGAATTCATTTTGAAGCTCATCAAAATCATTTTGCAATTCACCATAATCATCTTGCAATTCATTATCAAAAGAAGTAGAGGGATTAGAGCGTACCTCATATTCTTCTTCAATGCCCATAAGACATTGCTCGGCTTCTTCATCATCGGAAGTTGTAAGAAGCTCATCCCATGTCGTTGGATTTGATGTTGTATCCAATTGAGAAGTAGATGCGTTCGAATAGCTCATTTCATTTGCATACACTTCATAGATAGCTTCTAATTTTCTCCATACTTCATGTGTCGATCAAATTCCTAGAATATGATCATATTCTGAAGAGGTAAGTGAACAATAAAGAATATTAAGAGCTTTACCGTTTAAGGAGAGGATTTTCTTATCTTCATCATTAAGCTCCTTGAGAACTTTGGAGGTTTGAGTTCCATCTTTCAATGGGATGGATTCTCCATTTATGACATTGTTCCAAATATTGAACCCGCAACTTAGTAAAAAAAGCATTTCATTCTTTCTTTCCAAAATGTATAATTTTTGGAATCAAATAGTGGTGGCTTGTTGGTGGAGGCGCCGGTGGTGAGGTAGACTTCGTTCGTGGCCAATGATCGTTCCTCTTTACTCGTAATGTGGAACGAGCTTGCCAAAGAGTTTGGCTTTGATACCACTTATAAGTCCAAGTGGCTACGATAATCTAGAGGGAGGGCTGAATAGATTATGCCCATTTTTGCGATTATGTCCTCTTTTTCGAATGAAACAAGCAAAGACAAGAAAGGAAGTGCGGGAAGTAAATAACACGCTTTGATTTATAGATGTTCAACCCACCTAGGGCCTAATCCTCTAGCACCCTAGTATCTCCGGGATGGATTTCGAAAAGAAAAAGAATTTTATAAATAGTTACCAAAACTATTACAACATCACCTTACAACACCTCTTGGAAGATTACCACAATCTCCCTTGAAGATTACCACAATCTTCCTTCAACAACACCTTGTGAAGATTACCACAATCTTCCGACTTGAAGAGCACCGAACTCTCCAACACCTCGAAGAGCATAAACTCTTCCACAAGAATATTACCACAACCTTCTTTCACCTATGAAGAGCACCACATTCTTCAACACCTAAGATCACCCAAGTGTATTTTTACCACACGAACACTCACAAGGATATCTTGTGTTTGGATGATGAATTACAATCAAGATTACACTGTGAAAAATATTACAACTCAAAAGTACAAGTGTAATCAGGAATCAAGCCTAGACCTCAAGATGTGAAAGTGAAAGAACTTAGGCTATTACAACAAGAATGTTGAAAATGAAGAACACAATATATGCTTGACTATGTCTCTTGTTGTGTAGTAGTAATTGTTGTACTTGTTGCTCCAAAACTTTCTCTATTTATAGAAGATGATTGATCAAGGATAGGCTCCTCTTGGGGAATGATTTCTACAAAAAAATATGCAATTAAAATCAAGATTATTGTTGTTAGAAATCAACCCCACAATTTAAGGAAAAGTTGTATGTTGTTCAATGGTTAGAATTTGATGATAAACATATAGGGCGACCGGTCGAATAGAAATAAGAGTTTGACGAATACAACACAAAATTGTACAGGTCAACCGATCGACGGGAGGTCCGATTGGTCGACACCTCCTTTGACCGGTCGACGTTCTCAAAGTTTCAATACAGAGAAGTTTGAACAATTTCAATCAAACTCAGACACCGATCGCCCTACACGTCGACCGGTCAATGCCACACGACTTCCCTCTGTTTTTGTGTTTGTCTCGTTTCTGTTTCTAAAATCAACTTCAGACACGGGATGCCCTATAGGACGACCAGTCGAACACAAGACAGAAGTGTTGTCCATTTTTTGTCAAAAATAAACTTCAAGAAATACTCCGAAAAAATAGTAAAAACATTTTAGAACAATCGGGAGTATTTGGACAATATTTAGAAACATTGTTTTAGTGTAAAAACACAATAAGACAAATTCATCAAAATCATGATAAAATATTTATGTGTTGTCCAATTTTTGTCAAAAAATAAACTTCAAGAAATACTTCGAAAAGATAGTAAAAACATTGTAGATCACTCGGGAGTATTTGGACAACATTTAGAACCATTGTTTTGGTGTAAATCATAGTTAAACAAAATTATGATAAAAACATTTATCTAACATTTTTCCTTTCCGGGAAGTCCAAGTAAACCATTACAAGGAACGTAGTAACTCGACTGAAAGGATAAGCGAAATACTTCTATATATTCTATAAAAGTGAATATGAGAGAAAAAGCTCTTCTTTCACAGAGTGGGAGGCTGACCTTCTCTCTTCCCAATTCTCCCAATAATACCTCTTTCACTCGCTTAGTGGACGACCCAGAGGACTTTAATAAAGCCCCCTTTTGCCTCATCCCGATCTCCCTGAAAATTTATCATTCGTTGATATTCTACACTTTTATTACTATTACGAATACCATAATATCTTAAACATATTATGTTAATATCCAAAAGGAAAAAACAATACTTTTAACTATAATTAGATAAAAACGGTTTAAAGGTTAAATTGATATTAAACTAATATGTAGTAGTCTATATCATGAAAGAAAGATTTATAATTACAATATTAAAAAATTAGCACTTAAATATGAATTAAAGAAATTTTATGTATAAGTTTAATATAAAATATCAAAAAGTTAAACTCGTATAGTACTAATAGTTTTAGTATGTATTTTTGAAATTGCACTAAAAAAAAGTATAAACGTAAAATATTTTTACAATGGTTTTTCTTTTCACCTTTTTTGTGTGTTTTATTTGTGAAATATTTGAATCTCCATTTCTCCGAAACCGTCCCAAACCATTTCGTATCGTTCCATTAGAATCAAATCTCCATCCTGAACCGTACCGAACTTTTGGGATGGTTCGGGACGGAGATTTTTTATGGTTCGGTTCTGGAGATTTAATTTTGGGATATCCGAACTTCGGGACAGTTATAGAGATTTCTAAATCTCCGGACCGGACTGGACCGTGCATACCCCTACTTTTTAGTTCAACATGTAATACTTTTGGAGGAAAAACTAATACTTTTCAAATCAAAAGTGATACTATGTCAACGTCAAATTATTACAAAAATACCATCGCCCCTAGAATATTACGAAAATGCCACTGCATGTGCTAGTGGATCTGGGTTTAGGATCTGTCTTACAGATTACCCATAAGACCGTCCTATATGAGTTTTTACCATATTTTTTTATTTGTTTATCAAATATAATTATATTTAATCCAAATAATTCCATCACTCTTATCAAGAAAAGGCAAGCAGTAAATATAATGGGCTCGTATGGTCGTGTTTTCATTGAAGTTCATATGGTTGTATTTTCATTGAGGTTTGCATTTTCATTATTTCAATTGAGGTTTTTGGGTTGTATTGTTTTTTTTGTTTTGGTGAAATTGAGAATATGTTTGACAACAATACAATATGGAGAATATATATTTAGAAATGGAATGATGTTTAATAAAGTATTTTTAATAATGATTTTTTTTTGGTACGAAAGTAAAAGTACAAATATGTTTGGATGTATTTCTAAAGCATAAATTTCACATATTTAAGTTGTATTAGTTGGGGATGGAGATGATGATGTGATGGTATGGCATGAAAAGGTCGGAAAATAAGTATTGTATGTTTGAGAATTGAGGGAATAAGTGAATTGTGGATTTGACAAAGAGAATACATATTTAGAAACGTGTTGTTTTCAATGAAGGTACATCAAACAAAATATATCAAATTTATTAATATATAAAACTGAAAATAGGATTTGGAAATGAAAACATACGGGCCCAATATATGGGTAAAATGCAAAATTGGTGTTAGATATCGAGCATGTACGCCATAGTCGAATATTACAATAATCTAACAAATAAAACTATTACAGAATATGGCCTATGGGATTAGGGATTAGGGATTACACTACGTCTAAATAAAAGCGATAAATTACAAGCTAATACTTTGCAACAAGAAGGCAATCGGGAAGGTAATTTCCTTATTCAAGCCGCAAACAAAGCACAAAAGAACAGAAATGGGAAAAAAATACAGATTATACCAAAACCTTAGATATCGTCGGAGACGTACAGAAGCGGGCTGAATACACTAGACCAAACTGAAGCTCGGGCCTGAAACCAGACCTTGCACATGAGCAGAACCGAGAACGGGACAGAGGAACTCGAGGCTTGAAGATCGATCAGACTTAGGCTCAGGTTATGTGAAATAACCTTTCACGGTCGAAGTAAACCGAACGTACACAAAGGTTGGCCACCATCGAGACACCAAAGCCCTTGGCGTCCGAAACCTCAATGGAAATTGATCCTGACCGAAAGACCCACAAAGGAAATTGGACCCAACACTCAAGCTCTCCAAAACCCCAAAAATGGATGAACACCAACACCCACAAACACAAAGTAGATGGATGCAGTATATCACTAAAAATCATAAGATCATTCACTCAAGAAAATCACAGAGAGAAGAATCGGATTTTTAGTGAGAGAAAGATTGAGAGGAGCAGCTAATGGTGAGAGTGGGAGACTGATTAAAGTTCTGGAGCGATAAGGGGTTTCCAGTTAGAAATCAAGGGCCAAACTAACTTTGCAGAGGAACATGCGTCTGCGTCCAGGCAAGATACAGACAACAAAGAATTGTGTCCTACTATTCTTTCTTTTAATAAAGACAACGTGGCAGAGAAGCATGCATCTCGGAACGGTCTGAATGGCCTGGAAAATAGAGCTATTATTCCTTATGCAGTTAATGGATCTCCTAGGTGTCTCAATCATTCCCCTGTTGGTCCCCATATGGCCTATGGGATTAGGGATTAGGGATTACACTGCGTCTAAATAAAAGCGATAAATTACAAGCTAATACTTTGCAACAAGAAGGCAATCGGGAAGGTAATTTCCTTATTCAAGCCGCAAACAAAGCACAAAGGAACAGAAATGGGAAAAAAATACAAATTATACCAAAACCTTTGATATCGTCGGAGACGTACAGAAGCGGGCTGAATACACTAGACCAAACTGAAGCTCAGGCCTGAAACCAGACCTTGGACATGAGCAGAACCAAGAACGGGACAGAGGAACTCGAGGCTTGAAGATCGATCGGACTTAGGCTCAGGTTATGTGAAATAACCTTTCACCGTCGAAGTAAACCGAACGTACACAAAGGTTGGCCACCATCGAGACACCAAAGCCCTTGGCGTCCGAAACCTCAAAGGAAATTGATCCTGACCGAAAGACCCACAAAGGAAATTGGACCCAACACTCAAGCTCTCCAAAACCCCAAAAATGGATGAACACCAACACCCACAAACACAAAGTAGAGGGATGCAGTATATCACTAAAAATCACAAGATCATTCACTCAAGAAAATCACAGAGAGAAGAATCAGATTTTTAGTGAGAGAAAGATTGAGAGGCGCAACTAATGGTGAGAGTGGGAGACTGATTAAAGTTCTGGAGAGATAAGGGGTTTCCAGTTAGAAATCAAGGGCCAAACAAACTTTGCAGAGGAGCATGCGTCTGCGTCCAGGCAAGATACGGACAACAAAGAATTGTGTCCTACTATTCTTTCTTTTAATAAAGACAACGTGGCAGAGAAGCATGCGTCTCGGGAAGTCAGAATGGCCTGGAAAATAGAGCTATTATTCCTTATGCAGTTAATGGATCTCCTAGGTGTCTCAATCATTCCCCTATTGGTCCCCATATGGCCTATGGGATTAGGGATTAGGGATTACACTGCGTCTAAATAAAAGCGACAAATTACAAGCTAATACTTTGCAACAAGAAGGCAATCGGGAAGGTAATTTCCTTATTCAAGCCGCAAACAAAGCACAAAGGAACAGAAATGGGAAAAAAATACAGATTATACCAAAACCTTTGATATCGTCGGAGACGTACAGAAGCGGGCTGAATACACTAGACCAAACTGAAGCTCGGGCCTGAAACCAGACCTTGCACATGAGCAGGACCGAGAATGGGACAGAGGAACTCGAGGCTTGAAGATCGATCGGACTTAGGCTCAGGTTATGTGAAATAACCTTTCACCGTCGAAGTAAACCGAACGTACACAAAGGTTGGCCACTATCGAGACACCAAAGCCCTTGGCATCCGAAACCTCAAAGGAAATTGATCCTGACCGAAAGACCCACAAAGGAAATTGGACCCAACACTCAAGCTCTCCAAAACCCCAAAAATGGATGAACACCAACACCCACAAACACAAAGTAGATGGATGCAACATATCACTAAAAATCACAAGATCATTCACTCAAGAAAATCACAGAGAGAAGAATCAGATTTTTAGTGAGAGAAAGATTGAGAGGCGCAGCTAATGGTGAGAGTGGGAGACTGATTAAAGTTCTGGAGAGATAAGGGGTTTCCAGTTAGAAATCAAGAGCCAAACTAACTTTGCAGAGGAGCATGCGTCTGCGTCCATGCAAGATACGGACAACAAAGAATTGTGTCCTACTATTCTTTCTTTTAATAAAGACAACGTGGCAGAGAAGCATGCATCTCGGAACGGTCTGAATGTCCTGGAAAATTGAGCTATTATTCCTTATGCAGTTAATGGATCTCCTAGGTGTCTCAATCATTCCCCTATTGGTCCCCATATTTTGTCAGATAATAACGAAATAAGTGGGCAAAATCGTTCCTATTCCCCTAATTTGAATATGGTCGAAATAGTGGACGAAAACATTTTTAACGGCTCGAATGTTATGACGGATTTGGAAGCAGGCGTGATTAAAGGGCAGAATAAAGGCGCATTATCCGAATATATTCCCCCTGCACTTTCGAAAATTGCATCACCTTTGGAGGATTTGATTGGCCAACTTGTTATTAATGGGCATTTGATTGGTCCCACCTCAACACCTTTCCATGCTCAAAAGGTGGAAGATGGTCAGCATGCTCAGCACATGTTGGATTTTAACATACACAATTCCATTGGTCCAAATACCTTTTCCTACCCATGCACAACGGTCACAAGCTCTGCGGGCCCAGGTGTTTGTTTGCCCCCTTTGCAACCTATTTCCAGTCAACATGTTCCAATGGGCCACTCTTCCTCGAGCAGCCCGCCTCACGAACGACCCCTGCAGCCCATCGGCCCACGTGCCGGTGCCCAATCTCTCTGGCCCAACCGTCTGAATCGTCCACAGCTCAAGCCATCCGGTCGGTTTCTTTAGACAGTGGAAAGGATTGGTCTACAACATGTGCTCTAAGCCCAATATATATTCACGAGGCGCAACATATTTCAGCCCATCAAGCCATTGTGGTCCAGGCCGTCCAGCTCCATTCTTCATCTGCATCGTCCCATGGCCCACATGACTCCACTAATTCCCTTGAGCCCAACATTAACTCATCTACAGCCCATACTAATACTCCCATGGCAGCCCAACCCGTTAATGGCCCTAATATAGTTGATCTAGAACAGGAACAAGGTGGGATTCCATATGTTCAGCTGAAAGGGGATGTTGACAAATTGGATAAATTTTGTTTGAAAAATTCCACCAATATAAATGATTCAAAATTGCAACAAGGTGTCAGAAAAAAAGTTAGTTGTGCGGACAGCCTCAGTCTTCCGAAAAAGTCAGAATCGTTCAAGAAAGGTGGAGCAGATAAATTTCCCAAGTCGCCAAAAAAAGGAGCTAAATCGGGAAAGCTCGTTCATACCCTTTTAGCTAAAGGAGGGAGCCAACGAGCACAAAATCGATCAGGTGTTTCTGATTCCTCTTCTCATCCTAATTGTTAATTATGTCGATTAAATTTTTAACGTGGAATGTGAGGGGTATCGCTAATCCGGGTAGCCAACGTCATTTGCATGCGTTAATTTCTCGTCATAAATTGCCTTTTGTTGCGCTTTTAGAACCCATGACTTTGCCTGAGTTTAGTTTCTATTGTCGTAGATTTGGCTTTGATGATGACTTATCTAATTGTTCTAATCATATTTGGATTATGTCTGCTGCTCATTTACATTTTGACATTCTTGTTGATCATGCACAACTTTTACATTGTAGGTTGACATCTGCTTTGTTGCCTCAGCCTATTTATTTGACTTTTGTGTATGCTAAATGTGATAGAGTAGCTAGATTTGTTTTGTGGGATACCTTGCGTGAGATTGCGATTAGTATGGAGGGGTTACCCTGGCTTGTTAGCGGTGACTTTAACATTTTTTTGCATGATCATGAGAGGATTGGTGGTACTTCTGATAGGTCTGATGAGATGTTAGATTTTGCTTATATGATTGCGGATTGTGAGTTATTTGATGTGGGGTGTGAGGGGCCTATCTTTACGTGGGCTAGAGGTGGGCTTCAGGAGAGACTTGATAGGGCTTTGTATAATGAACACTGGGTTGATGTGTTTACTTCTTCTATTGTTACGCATTTATCTCGTGTTCGCTCTGATCATGCTCCTTTACTCATATCTTGTCAGTTTGAACCGCATGTGCCTCGTTCTTCTTTCCGATTTCAGCATATGTGGATACGTCACCATACTTTTTTGCAGGTTGTCAAGGAAGCATGGGGGCATCCCATCAGTTGTTTTGGAATGAGGAGCTTGCAGACAAGTTGAACAGGTCAAGCGCAGACTCAAGATTTGGAATCACCGGACGTTTGGTAATGTTTTTGATCGGGTTAGATCGGGTGATGAGGCGGTTTCAGTGCTCAGTTGTATATGATAGTGATCCATCTCCGACTCATCCGGGTGAGCTATATCGTTGTGTGGCCGAGTACGAGCTACGTTTGGAAATGGAGGAGGATTTTTGCGCGCGAGAAAAGCTGCGATTAAGTGGGCGTCGATGGGGAGCGCAACACTAAGTTTTTCCACGGATTTGTTAAACGAAGCGGTGTCGCCAGATTCACTCGATTGACGATGATGGAGTGGTGATCACACAGATTCTCGAGATTCGGAAGTCGACGATTCAGATTCTTTCGATCCTTATTGACTTGACTTGGAGTATCCGACTCCCCTATAGATGAGTTCTTTCCCGGCTTCCTAATTCCGTTGATCTTGATGGACTTTGTGTTATGCCGATGGCTCGGAGGTTCGCGATGCGGTGTTTGGGATTGATCCGTCTAGCGTTTCGGGGCCTGATGGATTCTCATCTTTGTTCTTTCAGCACTGTTGGGATTTCGTCAGATCGGATGTTGAGGATGCGGTGGTTGACTTTTTCTCGGGTAATCTCATGCCGTCCACATTCACGGCTACATCTATAGTTCTCATTCCTAAGGTTCTCACCCGGCGGAGTGGTGAGTTTGGCCGATTAGATCAGCGCAACGGACGAATAAGATTATCTCTAAGATTATGAATGTGCGGTTGGTCTCGATTCTCGCCTTTGATTGTGTCGCCGAATCGAGTGGTTTCACACCCGGTCGTGTCATCTCGGATAACATATTACTCGCGCAGAGCTTATCCATGATATCAGCCTAGCCACGGAGATTCCTAATGTGGTGATGAAGCTGGATATGGCTAAAGCTTATGATAGGGTGCAGTGGGATTTCTTGTATACAACTATGATTCACATGGGCTTCCCCGTTCGGTGGATTGATATGGTTGGCGGTATGTATTGAGCAACTGCGGCTTTCTCGTTTCTAGTTAATGGTATCCCTTTCGGATATTTTCCTTCGACTTGGGGGCGGCGGGGGATCCTCTATCTCCGCCTTGTTTGTTCTGGCGGCGGAGTATTTATCCCTGGATTGGATTCCATTATTAGACGACACCGGATATGATTTATCGACGCGATGGGGTTTTTACGGTGACTCATTTGGCCTATCTTGATGATGTTGTTATCTTCACTAGGGCATCGACGATGGCCTCATCACGTTGAGGCACTTTCTCGAGCACTATTCGCTACTCGCCACGGCGGTGGTCGAGTGTCCAAAAGAGTAGATTCTTTTTCTCGCCCCACGTTACATTGATTTACCGGGAGCACATGGTTCATGGTGGCGAGGCTTTGTTCGCGATGACTTGTCGATGACTTATTTGGGTGTCCCTTTGTTTAAGGGGCGAATGACGAAAAAAGAGCTCTTCCTCCCGGTGATTGAGAGGATGTTGGATAGAGTTCTTTGGGTGGTCGATCGACATCTCTCCTCTAGTGGTAGGCTCGCTCTTATTCGAGAGCATGCTAATGGCCACCCCGTTGCATATTCTTCGTGTCATGCGGTACCGCCAAAGACAACGATTCTGCGCAGCGATTGGAGCAGATCATGGCTAGATTCTTTCGGGGTTCCTATGCGGGACGATGAAGAAGACTCATTGGATCGATTGGGATATTATCCGCCATCCTATTTTCGAGGGTGGGTGGGGTTGCGCCGACTTTTAGATATTGTTGACGCCTTGAGTTACAAGTTGTGATGGAGGTTACGCGAGGGCCATTCGTTGTGGGCTCAATTCTTGATCGCCAAATCTTTTACAATGGGCTTCGGTCTCCTATAGAGCCTCTCGTAACACATAATTATAGTCATCGATGGAGGCGCTTGAGGCGGATCGGTATTCGAGCCCGGAAGCGGATTTTTCCGGTCTATTGGCGATGGTAGCCGTGTCGGTTTTGGGATGATACTTGGTTTGGGCATCGGCCGCTTGCGGATCATTGTTTGGATCGGCCATTGGGTCATATGACGGTTGAGTGGTTCATTCGCGATGGTATGTGGGATAGAGATAGATTGTATCGGTCTTGGTCTCCGGATGTGGGCTTCCCGAGAATCTCATTGAGGATATATCAGGGGTTCCGATTCTCTTTGGGTCCGAGGATATCATGCGGTGGATGTTTACCTCTCATGGTGGGTTCTCTATATCTTCGCTGGGATTCTCTCAGGGGTAGAAATGCTCGAACCTTCTCGTATGGTGCCATTTGGAACGATGCTCTTATTCCTACTATCTCTATATTCCTTTGGCGCCTCCTTCGTAATCGTCTTCCTGTGGATATCAAGCTTCAGGCATGTGGCACTTCCCTTGCCTCACATTGATGTTGTTGCTTGAATAATCCACATTCATCTCCTCGTCGAATCTATCCCTCACCTTTTTTGATGAATGATCTTGTTCGATCCGTGTAGAATCACTTTCTTCCTTGGTTTGACACTACACTTCCACACACCACCGATATGATATTGTTCCTTTATTTTTGGAGGAATCGCACACACGGATCACACACGAGGCATTTGAGTTTCTTGGTTCCCTGCTTGATTTTATGGTTTGTCGGGACGGAAAGGAATTGTGTCAAGCATCGACACCTTCCTTTCTTGGCATCTCACATTATTTGGTAGGTGGAGCGGTATCTCGGATTCTTGTTTTGGTCGGCGTCGAACCCATCGTTAGTCGGATGCTTCCCTACCTTGTTGGCTTTTTGCAGGGGAGTGCTCCACCACGGGTTCCACGCAGTCGAGGATTGTGATTTGGCGAGCCCCTCAGTCTCCTCAGATCAAGCTGAACACAGATGGTTCGTTTGATCGGGACACTTTGATTCTTTGGCGAAGGGGATTGATTCGAGATCATTCGTGTAGGTCCCAATGGGTGTGAGTGTAAGGTTTAGAAGGGGGTTGAATAAACCTTACCAACTTTTCGATTTAGTCCTTTTTAAAGTTCGAGTTGATACTACACAGATGTGTCCTTGGTGGATAGCCAATTTAGTTAATCGTAGAGTTAGTCACTCAACATGACTTTCGATTTGAATTTGTTGATAGAATAACTCTCATTTGTTAAGATGAATTAGCTCAACTGCAGATTTGTTTTCATTGAAGACTTTACACCCTTAAAATAGATTTAGTAAAGATTTAATACTTGGTTTTAGTACTTAGGGATTATCAAGTGGATAGCAAATTTATCGCAGAGTTAAACAAATAAGATGCAGGAATTAAAGTCTTTGAAATGTAAATGACACGATAAGATTTTATAGAGGTTCGAAGATGGGGTAATTCTTCTACTCCTCTCTTCTCCAACTCCTGGAGGAATCCACTAAGTATTGATCAAGTATACAAAGTGGTAATCCGGATACAAGTCTTGATCACGCGGTGACTTGATCCTTTGGGACTCGACCGGAGATGCCTTGGTCACGCAGCTGGCTTCTCGACGACTCGGCTTCTTCACGCAGGGCAGCTTGCTACTACAGACTCACTTGCTCAAGCTTTTTGGATTTGATCACGAAGCCCTCCAAAAAACTCGAGACCGGTTCGACCTTGAACCTTCCTACAATCCTCCGCGGAATGTAGACCCCTTTTCTTCAAAAGTTTCCACTTCAACTGATTGAAGTTATCTTTCCTTCACGGTGAGTGTTGGATTGATTTCCTTCGTAGTGTAGGCTTGAGAATTAATCTTGAATGATCTTTGAGAATATTTCGATTCTGATTTAGCTTGAATGTTCGTGGTTCGGGTAATCAAGGTCCATATTTCTCGAGTTATTCCTCGGCCTTTTATAGTGATCTTTCAAAAATCGCCCGTTGAAGAGATAGGCTTATTTTTGAAAGTCACTTGTGGTCGTTGGCTTGTCTTGTTGCGATCCTTGGAATTGCCACTTCCTCGTATGAATTGTTCTTGACTTTTCGTGAGTTCGACACGGTGTAGGGCTTCCCATTGGTTCATTCCCCTTGCACGCTTCGGGACCGAGCACTTCGAGAAAGGTAGCATGGAGGTATTACTTGTTTAAGTAATTCTCTTGATTTCGGCAACGGATCTCTTTCGATTATCTCGACTTGACCGCATTTCCTTGCTTTCCCAGGTGACTTAAAGTCACTTTCAATCATGGATGACTCTTTGTCACTTCAACTTGAGACTTGGATATCTTGAGTTGATTTGATCGATACTTTACTCACCGCATCTTGATCGAGTTCCCGTCTTCTCTTCTTTGCCATACTCAGTTGTCTTGCAGCGGAGTCTTCCTTCTAGTCTCCAGTTGTCTTCTTGCATGTTTAGGCATAGCTGACTTAACTCAGCTTGACCAGCCCTATTTGTTACAATGCAGTTTACAACAAAAAATGGGGTGCCAACTTCCTAGTTTAAGTTTTACATGGCATTCATCAAAATCTAAACAATAAATTTCCCAACAATTTCCCCCTTTTTGATGATGCCAAAACTTAAAACATTCAAAATGTAAATAGCATAGATACATACAGATAGTGTATTTACAGAGAATGTATGCGTAGAATCAATCTTTTTATTGATCATAGCATTCTTGTCCTTTACACAACTGTTTACAAGGTGTATCAGAGCAAACATCTATATCTACGCAAAAATAGAGAATTTACAGATTTATTACAGAAGACTTACATAGTATGTATTTACATAGTAAAATACATGAAGGGGTGGACAAGAACACTTCATGTCCTTCGCCGCTCCTTCTTTCATCTTCTTGATTCTGTCATCTTCTCGGTCTTCTTCTCTTTTTCTCATCTTCACCGCCTTCTTCTTTTTTTTTTTTTCATATGCCTTGGGCAAACTTCATCTCTTCTTAGTCTCTCTTGTCTCTCCTCCCAAAGTGAGTTTGTCTTTTATTTTCTTCTTCGATTCTTTTCACGTACTCAACATTGTTTTTAGCCACTTGCAGATTGGCTACTTGGTCAAGACACCCCAAAGAGATCCCTCCTTTCTTGCCTGGATCTATGTACTCAATGTTTTGGGGCGGGGCCCAGTCCAAACCTCTTCCTCCACCACACGCTTCTTTCTCTACCTCTTCCTCAGGCATCGGGCATGTATTGATCGGGGTCTTCTTCTTCCATTTGAGTGACTAGCGGAGTGACCAGCAGTGACTGCCGGTAGTCCTGCCGCTGTCATTGCCTTCTTCACATAACGTGAGACCCTTTTCCCAAGACAAGTCCTGTGCTTGAGCCATGGACATGTTTGCAAAATATCCTTCGAGATGCGGCGTTTTAAATTCATCAAGCGATCTTGGCTCGTTCCGGCATCCGAGATGGCATAAGTGTCTCTCTCTTCACCGGAATGCCTCCATGTTGTTTCAAGATATTCATAACTCGGGCATTCATCCTTCCCTCCACTTCCTCCATCCCCGCTTCAATCGCCTTGTCTTTCTCTTTTTGACCATAGATACAACAGAGTGTTGGAGTGGCAGAGTCACGGGAGTTTTTCTTGATAATATCATCTCGTGACAAGACCTTGTTGGGGGTTTGTGCAATCATTAGGGTGACATCTCCGATCCTTCCCCTCAACATACTTTCTTTTTTCTTTGCTCTTGAGACCTCCTCGCTTGTCTTTCCCTTTACAAATACTTCCTTCTTTCTTTCTCGGTCATTTCTTCGCTTTTAGGTATTCCTCTTCCCCTTTTTGGCATCATCAAAGGAGAGAGGAACCCCGGACACATACTAGCAAGCAGAAGTCGAGTCGCTAATAGCCGAAGTTTCGCTTCGAGTCTGCTGCGGAGTATCCGCACGAAACTCGAGAATGAGTAGCGTTGGATTGACTTTAAGCAACTTCATCTCGGCCATGAGAAGGCTGAATTTTCGATCCATGTTTTCTTCCATACGCAGGAGCTCATTCTTATTTTGCTCACGCAACAGCTTTATCTCAAGAAAGTGTGAGATTCATGCATGTGCTCTATGTGTTCTCTCGGCTTTGTCTTTGCATCGGCATTCTCATTTCGCTGGACAATGACTTGTTGAATAATGTTCAAATATCTAGCTTGTTCCACACGCATTGTTTATTCTTTGTTGCCACCACTCCCCGATTCGACTATTATGCCTCTTAAGTCGCAGATAAGGTTGGCATCTCTCGCTATCCGATCTCATGTCCATCGAGGCCTGGTGCCTCTCCATCCGTTCAATTTCAGCAAATAATGCTTTGAACACCTCCCGAACTTCGTTGTTCCTCTGTGGCGGTGATGGCCCAGCGTCAAAATCATAGTCATTTGGAACAATGGTATCGATGGAATGACGGGGATCAGTCCGTGGAAGCGCGAGATCTCTTTCGACTCTTTAGGGAGGTCGGGTACCTCCAGAGAGAATGGAAATGATTTTACGAAGGAATCATCACGGGCCACCGGGATTTGTTCAATGATGAGTGGTGCGCGTGAAGTTTCTTGTGGAGTCGAACTGCTGCGGCTTGGGAGCCCGCGATGGACTCTGTTTCACCGGGTCTGTTGTGAAGTTGACCCACTTTGCCGAGCCTCGGTGTCTCAACAGCTTCGCTCGGTCTCATTTGGTTTTTCCAATTGAGTTGATGGTCCTCGGCCTTATCGGAAGCGTCATCGGACGATGATGAGATTTCCATGGGTGGCTCATCATCAAAATTGAAAGTTTGACGAGTAGTCTTAGGTCGACTTGCTCGTGGTTGGAACATCCTTAGTGAGTCTTTTGGATCGATCATGGGGGATGACTCACCTTCATCGTCTTCTTCCGATCCCGAGAAAGGTTACATCAGATTGTCCTAGGAATCGTGAAGCGCGCTTATCTCCTTTTCGGATGGATCAATGATAGCAGGAGGGATGTTCTATACTTGACTTCTTTACCCCGGGAAGTCTCAACCTCCGTTGGCCTTCATTACCTCCTGCAGGTCTCAATCTGCAGCGAGGCTGGACATCCCTTTCGACAGTGTCACTGTCTTAGGGCCTTCTGCGGTGGCATCCATTGGAGTCTCAACCCCATGGATTGCACTTTCATCGCCCAGTGTTAACTCCAGGGTTGTTCATTCTCGTGCCTCGACGCATCGGCGCGTCATTAGCCTTCAGAGCGGTTGGCACCTCGGTGAGATAGTTTCAATCGTCCGAGCCGTTGATGACAACTCGTTGTGTACTTTGTGTTTGTTCCTTCTCCACTTCGCCTCCTAGATTCGTTGTGGAGTCATCTGCAAACATCCTCCGACCTTGCGCAGTGAAGGGAGTTTCCCCTCACTCGGTGGCGCACCAGTGAGTGACTTGGAATGGGGTCACTCGTCTCCAAACTCCCATTGTTTTCCGAAGTTTTTCAGTAGTTGGGGCGGTGGTAAGACACCTTCATTCGGGGTTGGCTCGATGGGGTCCCCATTAACCCGTTTCATCGCCATTTCCTTAGTTCCTTCTTCCGAGTGAGTGGGGAAGTGGTGCGATTTCATCCCCATTAACAACGGTGGCAATATCTTTCGCACCACTCCCATTGGGTCTATCTCATTTGTGTTTTGGAGGACTCTCCTGGTCCCTCCATCATTCTTTGTTCATGAAGGACTCGATTCGTGCATTGCTTGCTTTGCATTTGCAACTCTTCCGTGGCAAAGCAATAGGGTCCGGACCCTCATCGCTCTCGATAGACGCGTCAAGGAGAGGATGTGTATGTTCTGTGGGTGCGGTGATAGAGGGAGATGCCTGGCCTTCTCACGTGCCTCGCCTTCCTACTACTGTCTCTCATTTTCCTTGTCCTTGAAGATCCGCAAGATATCTATGCGATTTCTTCATCCGATGCTTGGACCACAAAGTGGTCACTCCAAGAAAATTCATCGCTTTCTTCTTCTTCGATAAACTCAAAGCCGTTGGAACTGTTCCTGGATCGACTTAACTTCCACTTCCTCCACTCTCGCAAATGATTTTGGATGTCCGGATAAGGTGGGGATAGGATCATCACATCATCATCTCTATCGCCTTCTTCTTTGTCCCTCATTCTCGGGGATAGAAGGTAGCAAGCTTTGGTGCTCCATTCTCATTTGCGTGCATTGCGGGGAGGGGATACGGTCTGTCAACAGTGCAAGTTAGATTTCTCGCTTCTTGTGTCTCAAATTGCTCGAACTACAACTGGTCTTGATTTGCCTCTCACGATAGCCTTCACAGACTTGGTTGTTTCATCAATAATTTTTGGAGACTCTACTTCTCCAATAGTCTCAGATATCTGTTTGGTGAGTGGTGACTCACCGGTTTCTCAAGTTTGGAACGCTTGAAGATTCTTCTTCTTCTCCTAGTTTGTACCCAGAGGGATTTAGTTCGGGAGAGAGTTTCTTCTAAGTCTTGGGCGGCGGGGGGTCTTGTTGTTTTCTTCTCGAGGAGCCGCCGTCTTGGCTTATCGTTCTCCTCTTTTTGACTACGAAGAAGGTATTTGAGATTCCATCTCGGCCGCTCCCGGGCGGGAGACACGGTGCTGCGGGGGGAGTGACTCAGTGCGGGCGGGAGCAGATTTGGTTTTCTTTTTTGCAGGGGTGATTCTCTTAGTAGGCTGCAGGCGCCTTTCTTCTTGGTGGAGAAGAAACATTTGTATCTTCAGTGGTGATTCCCCTCACTTGTATCGCTCTCTTGGCGTAGGCTCGTCGTGCGTGCGCGAGAGGTTTGATCTCGAACATCCTCTTGTTTACAATTTTAACGCCTTTCCATGTCAAAGAGGGACTCCTTTCACCTCCATCATCGGCCAATCACTAGGCCGTATCCCGTGATCCTCCAAATGCTCCATTCTCCTTGAAGGATTTGTTCCCTACATTCTCGCGGCAGTCCGGTTGTAGAGACAAACTCAGCCCCAGCTTTATTTTGCTTTTCTTCAATGATTGCAGCCATGACGATCAATTTTGCTTTGGATAGTTGGTCAAAGCCGCCAAATTTGATGTCTATGCATTTGGCAACTATGTCCAACGGTTTGTGGTAGTCCTCCTTCAAAGAACCTCTTGTTGGTTGTGTAGACTATCTTATCAAAGATAGTCGGTCTTGGCTACTTCCTTCCAAGCGGCGGCCAAGTCTACATCGCCTTCATTGATTTACGGTGCTCCTTCCGCCGGTAATGAGTAGTGTTCTGCCAAATCTTTGGCGGAGATGATGAACTCCTTCCCGTGAACAGAGGATTTGATCCCCTCATCATGAATTTCGGCGTTCATGTAGAATCGAGCGACCTCTTCCACATAGGTCATCGGGAGCTCCATCGTCGAAATGGTTTTAGCCCGGACTTTTCGAGCTTTTCAAATCTTCTTTATGAGGGCGTCATCGGACCCCTATTTGACCATACCCTCGAAATCCACAAAGAGACCCGGTGTGGATTTGCTTCCCTAGCTTAACGAAATCATAAGTTGATGCCATTTTTCAGTATTTCACGAAAAGAAACTTAGAAGTTGATTTGAAGATTGATAGGGTTTCGAGAGAGTTTTGCCTTTGCTTCTGAGAGAGAAATGAACAGTTTTGGTAATATGTGAGAGAAATGGACGAAAATGGTTTAAGTATGGTTTCGAAAGGACGTGCGGGTGGTTTTGAAATGTGATCGAAATCAACGGCTTAGATTTTGCACGCCGATTAGCATTTAATGTCTCGAATTTAATGCAAAGAAGATTTATATTCAATCATAAGCTTGGTGTGCGGCTTTTGCTGTACACACATCATCATTATCTTCGACGTCATTCTTAAAAACATTCCCGCTTAGTAAAAACGATTGCGTTTTTGTCACTTTGTTCATAAATGACTCAAACTTATCCCTTAGCCGATTTAACTCTTCTTGTCACGATTCTCATAGTGACTCAATTTGTCCACTAATTCGGTATAATTGTCTTTTTCGACACGATCGATTCATTTAGTGATTTTGAGAATTCAACCCTTTTTCCTTTTTGTGTTTCATTGCCTTTCTTTGAGTCTTCGAGTGTCACCACTCAATTAACCCTAATTCATGCTTGAGTTCTTCAAATCTTGACTCACATAATGGTTTTGTGAATATGTCACTAACGTTTGTTTATCGGTTGAAATATATTCCAAGGTGATGTCTTTCTTTTCAACATGATCTCTTATGAAGTGATATCGACATCGATATGCTTTGTTCTTGAGTGCAACACAGATTTTGAGTGATTGCAATTGCACTTGTGTTATCACACATGATTGGAATTTTCTTTTCTTCAATTTCATAGTCTCTCATTTCTTTGTCTCATCCATAGGATTTGGGCACAACAGCCGCCCAGCCTATGTATTCTCGCCTTCAATGTTGTAGAGGTGGCTATTGAATTTTGCTTTTTGCTAAACCAGAAATTAGCTTTGTTTCCAAGCATTTGACATGTACGAGGTGCTCTTTCTGTCAACTCTACATCCAAAGATAGTCAGTGCGAATAGCCAATTAACTTGAATCCACCTTCCTTTGGATACCATAAGCCAACTTCTTGGCTTCCTTTCAAATATCTCAAGATCTCTCTTATTTCGCGAGTCATATGGCTCTCTTTTGGAGCAGATTGAAATCTTGCACATACACCTACAACAAAGGTGATGTCCGCCTCTTCTTTGTGAGATAAAGCAATGATCCAATAAGTGCTCAGTATCTTGTTTGATCTACTGTGCTTGCCATCCTGCATCCATGTCCATTTTGATGATGTATTCATTGGTATTTTCACTGAAGACTTCTCTTCCATACCAAATTTCTTCATTAAATCTGGTGTATTTTATTTGACTTATGAAGGTTCCATCCTTCATTGTTTCACTTGGAGTCCAAGGAAGAATGTCGCCTCTCCCATCATGTTCATTTCGAATTTGCTTTGCATGAGGTTTGAAAATTTTTCACATTCTTTGTTTGTGGATCCAAAAATGATGTCATCCACATATATTTGAACAAGCAAGTTATGCTCTTCTTGTCTTGAATTCTCAAGCAGTGTTCTATCTACTTTTCCTTTTGTGAATCCATTCTCGATTTAGGAATTGTGACAAGGTATCATACCATGCTCTGGGTGCATGTTTCAATCCATACGAGCTTTCTTGAGTTTGTATACCTTATCTCCAAGAGTCTTCGCTCAAATCCTGGAGGTTGTTCAACATACACTTCTTCTTCCAATAAACCATTTAGGAATGCACTTTTTACATCCATCGATATACAATAAAATTCTTGTGAGTCGCATAGGCAAGGAACATCCTAATAGCTTCCAATCTTGCTACGAGGGCAAATGTTTCATCAAAATATATCCCTTCTTCTTGGCAATATCCTTTGGCTACTAATCTTGCTTTGTTTCTTACCACGTAACCTTCCTCGTTCATCTTGTTCCCGAACACCCATTTAGTGCCAATAACATTTTGATGGGTGGGTCTTTGAACTAACTCCCATACTTTATTTCTTTCAAACCGATTGACTCTTCTTGCATAGCTTGAATCCAATGTGTGTCATCCAATGCTTGTGACACATCTTTAGGCTCTATTTGTGAGATGAAGCATGTGAACATGGCTTCTTGTTGAGTTCTAGATCTTGTTTTGACACCTTGTCTTATATCTCCAATGACAAGTTCGGTGGGTGGTCTCTCACCATCTTACATCAAAGTTGAAGTAAGTTATTTGGATTGATCGTCTAGCAGTGTGTTGCTTTGATCACTCTCTCGCAATCACTTAGCCGCAGATTTTCCAAACTATTTTTGGGACTCGGCTATCTCATCTTCATCCGAGTTTATAATTCCGGCTTCGGCAAAGATATGGACTTTTCGCATGGTGGATGATTGACTTATCACCGACTCTTCAATGTCTTCTCCATTTACATTTGGCTCATCGAATACCACATGAATGGATTCTTACGCAACCATAGTCCTCTTGTTGAGTACTCTGAAGCTTTGCTTTTTTGAGTATCCCAAGAAGATACCTTCATCGACTTTAGCATCAAAAGCCTTTAGATTATCTTTGCCATTGTTATGGATGAAGCATTTACATCCATATATTTTAAAATATGCAACATTTGGTTTTCTCCTGTCCAAATCTCATAGGAGTCTTTTGTTTGTCTGTTTATCATGCATCTATTTTGAGTGTAGCATCTTTGTGTTTATTGCTTGATCCAAAATCTTTTAGGTAGCCCCGCTTCGCTAACATGGTCCTTGCCGCTTCTTTGAGAGTTCTATTTCTTCTTTCTGCGGCTCCATTCTCTTGTGGAGTCCTTGCTGCAGATAATTCATGACCAATGCCATTTTCAATACAATATCGAGTTATTATACCATTGACAAACTCGGTTCCTCTGTCTCGATCTTATTTTGATAATGGTTTGGCTCTTCTCATTTTGAATCCTCTTCATCATTTGTGGTAGTTTTGAGAGTTTCTTTCTTCTTACACATGAATATTGTCCATGTATATCTTAAGTAGTCATCTACTACCACCAAGGTATATTTCTTCCCACTTATGCTATTTGGTTCAACTGGACCAAATAGATCCATATGTAGCAGATGCAATATCCTTGTTGAAGATAGACATGCCTTTTCTTTGAATGATGATTTGATTTGTTTTCCCTTCTGACATGCGTCACATATACTCTCCTTTTTGTATATCGAGTCCGGAAGTCCTTTCACAAGATTGCTTCGGCAAGCTTGTTAATTGTTTTGAAATTCGGGTGACTCATCTTCTTGTGCCCACGTACCAACTTGATTCAGATGTGCTATTTGCTAACAGACAGGTGCTTGGTGTTGTTGTTGACCAATCCACGATATACATGTTCTGCATCCTTGCAACACAACTTCACATGATTCTGTATCCTTGATTTGGCATATACCCATGTGTTAAATTCAACATTATAGCCCTTGTCACGAGTTGGGCGATACTTAGCGATTGAAATTGAGTCCTTCAACATATGCAACATCGCGTGATTTCTAATCCATTTTTCTTGATGGATCCAATGCCTCTTATTTCTCCTGGAGCTTCATTTCCTCCAAATATGACTTTTGCTCCTTTAACTTCCTTTTTTGCCGATAGTTTACATCATTCCAATCAGCTTGGCTTGGATATTTTCTA
The DNA here is from genome assembly GCA_016081115.2 of Rehmannia glutinosa. NCBI lineage: Eukaryota > Viridiplantae > Streptophyta > Magnoliopsida > Lamiales > Orobanchaceae > Rehmannia > Rehmannia glutinosa. Next base: position 63,127 of record JABTTQ020002902.1, read on the forward strand.
CCATTCCCATCAAATGTGTTTCTTTTATAGAATTTACGGGGTTTTTGGTAGCTCTGTTTCTTCTTCTGAGTATTTCTGTTTGGAGTTTTTGAGGAACTCGGTGAATTTCTTCTCGGCTATCCTCTCAAAGACACTCAATCGGTTGTTTTCCTTTTCCTTTATAACCAATGCCGTTTGCTTGTAATTGTGCTTTGGAATAAATGTGTGTGCACCATTTGGAGTTTTGGATTTTTGAGATACTTCATTGCTTGAAGATCCTTTTTCCAAAATCACTTTTGGAGCTTGACATAGCACAGAGGAATTAAATCCTAAGCTGTCTTGTCTCCACATTCTCTTTGGCTCATGATAAGATCATCCAATGACTTAGATGCCTTAGTGAATGAGGCAATCGCATTTTTGAGGTCATTCTCCCTCTTTTCTATGGCGGCTATTTCTCGCTTATTAGCTTGGCATTTTCAGCCTTTAAACTTTTATTCTCATCGGCTATTTGACTTAGAGTACTCGGCTCCTCGATCATTTGTGAGTTTTGGCTCTTGAGTAGTGTTTTCCTCATTTAGTAGTGTGTGTGAGGATTTAATGTGTTCAAAATCTTTCATCATTTTGCCTAATGAATCATAAAGATCGAGTGGGTGATGAAGTGTGTGTGTCACAATCACTATCACTAGAATGAGTGTGATGAGTCGAGTGTACCTCATCTTCTTGGTCAAGGTTGGTCTTGTTCCTTGGCCATCGACAGACGGATCAAGGCTTCTTCTTCGAGTCACTTGAGTAGTCGCTTCACTACTTCCCGAGTCGGCCTATGTCTCTTGACTTGGCTATCTCGTGATCTCTGCGACCAACATTGCCTTTTCTTTTCTTGTCTTCTTTCTCTCAAGACTTTTCTTTCTTCTTCATTCCTGTATTTGTTGACTACAGGATACGGGCAATCAATGGCATAGTGACCCGGTTGCCTACGGCCCAAAGATAGATATTCAACCTTTTGATCAGCTCTTTCCATTCTTGGATTGTCGGCCCTACGATATTGACTTTTTGATGATCTGTTCTCTTGGTTGGCCTATCTTCCTTGACTTGGAGGGAGCCGAGTGTCTTCCGGAGGATTCGCCCTTGCCTCTCTTGTAGTTCTTATTGAAGAACTTGTTGAACCTTTTAACCATCGGGCTATTTCCTCCGGGTCAATGACTTCTTTGACTTGACTTTCTTGCCATCCTTAACAATTGGAGCAACTGTTTTGGGTACAAAGTTTTGTCTCTTCCTGGTCTTTTCTTCTCGGCTCAAATTCGTAGGCTTTGAGATCCGAGAATAGCTCATGGTTGGACGTCTTTGATAGGTCCATGGAATGTCTTAGTGCCATGACCTTCATTTCCCATTGTTGTGGGAGACTTTTTAGGATCTTCATACACATTTCTTCGTGTATATTCTTTTTCCAAGAACAGATAGCTCGTTGGTAATTTCGTGAACCGAGCATCCAGTTGATCCAGGTTCTCTCTGCGATCATTTTGAAATTCTCAAATTTCAGACAAAGAATCGATAATTTATTTTCTTGATTTGATTTGCGAGCCTTCACAAATCGGTGTTAGCTTGTCCCGATTTCTTTAGCCGTTTTGCATGATTTGACTTTATTGAACATGGCTTTGTCAAGGTTTTGTAAAGAATATCCTTGGCCACATTGTCCAGGTTGTATCTTTTTCTGTCATCATTTGTCCATTCAACTCTTGGTTTTTCAACCATATTTTTGGTCTAGGAGCGACATCCTCTTCACCTTCATTGCGCACTCTTCTTACATTTGTGTTCACTTTTAAAATTTGTAGTGGCCCATCCTCTATCACTATCCACATCTCATCATGTAATCTTTGATAGATGAGCTCGCATACGAATTTTCCAATCATCAAATTCTTCAATTGTGAACATAGGGATACGTGTCAAATTTGCTTCCATGATAATAACTTTTGATAATAAAAAGAGTTTTGAAAACTTAAGTACTAAAACGGACTTTGAAAAATTTGGAGATCTAGTTGAGAACTGCCATCACGGAAGGCTCAATGAACCAACCGCTCCGATACCACTTGTAGGTCCCAAGGGGTGTGAGTGTAAGGTTTAGAAGGGGGTTGAATAAACCTTACCAACTTTTCGATTTAGTCTTTTTAAAGTTGAGTTGATACTACACATTTGTGTCCTTGGTGGATAGCCAATTTAGTTAATCAAGAGAGTTAGTCACTCACAGACTCTGACTCGAGCTGTTGATAGAATAACTCTACTGTTAAGACTGAATTAGCTCAACTGCAGCGATTTGTTTTATTGGAAGACTTTACACCCTTAAAATAGATTTAGTAAAGATTTAATACTTGGTTTTAGTACTTAGGGATTATCAAGTGGATAGCAAATTTATCAGAGTTAAACAAATAAGATGCAGGAATTAAAGTGATGAAATGTAAATGACACGATAAGATTTTATAGAGGTTCGAAGATGGGGTAATTCTTCTACTCCTCTCTTCTCCAACTCTGGAGGAATCCACTAAGTATTGATCAAGTATACAAAGTGGTAATCCGAGATACAAGTCTTGATCACGCGGTGACTTGATCCTTTGGGACTCGATCCGGAGATGCCTTGGTCACGCGGTGGCTTCTCGTGACGACTCGGCTTTTTCACAGGCGTTTTGCCTTGCTACTACTGACTCACTTGCTCAAGCTTTTTGGATTTGATCACGAAGCCCTCCAAAAACTCGAGACCGGTTCGACCTTGAACCTTCCTACAATCCTCCGGAATGTAGACAACTTTTCTTCAAAAGTTTCCTCTTCAACCGATTGAAGTTATCTTTCCTTCACAAGGTGAGTGTTGGATTGATTTCCTTCGTAGTGTAGGCTTGAGAATTAATCTTGAATGATCTTTGAGAATATTTCGATTCTGATTTAGCTTGAATGTTCGTGGGTTCATGTAATCAAGGTCCATATTTCTCATAGTTATTCCTCGCCTTTTATAGTGATCTTTCAAAAATCGCCCGTTGAAGAGATAGGCTTATTTTTGAAAGTCACTTGTGGTCGTTGGCTTGTCTTGTTGCGATCCTTGGAATTTCCACTTCCTCGTATGAATTGTTCTTGACTTTTGAGTTCGACACGGTGTAGTGTTTCCCATTGGTTCATTCCCTGCACGCTTCGACCGAGCACTTCGAGAAAAGTAGCATGGAGGTATTACTTGTTTAAGTAATTCACTTGATTTACGTGCAATGGATCTCTTTCGGTTATCTCGACTTGACCGCATTTCCTTGCTTTCCCCAGGTGACTTAAAGTCACTTTCAATCATGGATGACTCTTTGTCACTTCAACTTGAGACTTGGCTATCTTGAGTTGATTTGATCGATACTTTACTCGATTGCATCAAATTTTGCATCTTGATCGAGTTCCGTCTTCTCTTCTTTGCCATACTCATTTGTGTCTTGCAAGTGAGTCTTCCTTCTAGTCTCCGTTTGTCTTCTTGCATGTTTAGGCATAGCTGACTTAACTCACTTGACCAAAGCCTATTTATTTGTTACAATGCGATTTACAACAAAAAATGGGGTGCCAACTTCCTAGTTTAAGTTTTACATGGCATTCATCAAAATCTAAACAATAAATTTCCCAACAATTGAGGCAGACTTATGTTGGCTTTTCATTGTTCTCTCCGGGCGGTGTCTAGCTTTCATGCCGATCTTCTAGCTGGAGATGGGGATGCGGCATGCCCGTCTTTTTCTCTTGATTTGGATCGAGTTGGACGGCGGCGGTGGTCACCATGATCACTTCCGGTGGCCTTAGCTCTTGGCGAGGTTCAAAGACACCCCGATTCGCATTCGGAACATCTTTGAGGACCTTTAGTATTCGATTTCCCACATACGAGAGGGAATCGACCCAGATCACCTTGCGAGTTGGGAGCCGCCGCCTTGGCGATCACATTGTTGATGAGGGGGCTTCTCACCACCTCCTAGCGCTCATTCGGATGGACGGTGGGATATCCGAGCTTGATTTTCATAGATCATTGGTTCTCCTTTTATTTTTAGATATCTCATTATGATAGTCTTTCTAGATATCGTAGTGATAGGTTATTTGTTGTTTGATTTTCTCCCGCCTTGACGGGCATGACATTGTATGACATTTTGATTATTTGATATACAGGTAGGGGATCACGCCTCAATCCCCCACCCCCCGGGGTGTTATTTTGCTTAAAAAAAGATTAATGATCTAACTTGGACGGTCAAGATTAGAAAATCAAGGGTTTGGTTGCAGTTGGGCTAGGCACTCTTTTAGGCCAAGAACAAATGTAAATGGGCCAACAATATAATTGGGCCACATTCTAACATTCTCCACCTTGGCACAATTCCAGTTTCACACGACTCGGGACACACACATAATCATCTTCGCCTAATTTTCTTACTATACACACAGTACAACAAGAATAAACATCACAGTAAGCACACAACAAACCATAACAAAACGGGACAACTTAACAGGCACACAACAAGCCAAAGCAAAACGGGACAGGGTAAAATCACAATATTGCACACACAATACAATAACTCTGGATATAACTGGATATAACAAGCAAACAACCAGTTATATCCATAACTAACAAGTATAGAAACTATTCAATCACATGTATCAAAATTCATAATTTTTAAACATGTCCGAAATTTACTCACAGGCAAGCATTTAGTTCCCATAATCAGCACGATTAAATTCAGAAGGTATTTTTTCAAGGTTAACTAAACCTTTAGCAACAATATCACAAATACAATGAAACTTAACATCAATGTGCTTAGTTCTATCATGAAAAACAGGATTTTTACATAGTTGACTACCAGATTGACTGTCAGAAAATACAACAACATTACCGTCAAGAAAATCAAGTTCAGAAACTAAGCCTTTAAGCCAAATTACTTCTTTTAACGCTTCAGTTACAACAATAACTTAGATTCAGTTGTAGAAAGTGCAATAATGTGATGTAACTGTGATTTCCAACTAATACATGAACCACACAAAGTGAACACATAAGATGTTGTTGATTTTATGTTACCCCTATCATTGACATAGTTAGAATCCATATAACCTTTCAATTTAACTCCATCTTTGCACTTAGCAAATTTCAGACCTAATTCAAAGAATATTTCAAATATCGCAAAAGCTATTTAACAGCATTCCAATGTATAATTCCAGGATTAGACATGTATATACATAAACAACTCACATAATAAGCAATATCGGGTCTAGTGCTAACCATAAGATACATCACGGAACCTATAGCATTAGAATATGGCACATTCTGTTTGATAAATGGTTTTATCATGATTTTGATGATTTTGTTTTTATACCAAAACAATGTTTTTTAAAGGTTGTCCAAATACTCCTAAATGATTTAAAATGGTTTTAATATTTTCCGGAGTATTTCTTCAAGTTTATTTTCGACAATATTGGACAACACATTCAATGATTTTGTGTCAATGGGTTTTTTACTTTGAAACTATGTTTCTAAATGTTGTCCTAATACTCCCGATTGGTCTAAAATGTTTTTACTATTTTTCGGAGTATTTATTAGAGTTTATATCGGACAACACTTTTGATGATTTTGTATTAATGTGTTAATTCATCAAAACTATATTTCTAATATTGTCCTAAATACTCCCGATCGGTTTAAAATGTTTTTATGAATTTTTTGGAGTATTTCTTGAGGTTTATTTTCGACAAAAATCGGACAACATTTCATTTAGGAGGTCGACCAAAGAGGCGACCGGTACCTGGGAATGCAATTCGCGAAACAGAACTCCAAGAACTCCTAAAATTGGTCAGGGTGACCGGTCACCATGGTGGGCGACCGGTCGACCCCCTCTTGGACCGGTCACCCCGTGTAAAATTTGTTGTGTTCTTTTTCTAATCTTATTTGTGCGCGATCGATCGCCCTATGTTTTGACAGCAAATTTCTGACCGTTTGACAGCAGACAACATTTCCTTAAATCATGGAGTTGATTTCTAACAGATCTTTTCTTCAATTGTCTTGCAATTTTTTACAGAATTCAAGTCCCCAAGAGGAGCCTATCAAGTATCAATCATCTCCTATAAATAGAGGAAGATTTGAAGCACAACAATAAGAGAGAACAACACAACACAACAAGATATACTCAAGCAAACATTTGGTCTTCTATTGTTATTATTCTTGTTGTAATTTGCCTAGCTTATCACTTTCACATCCTTGAGGTCTAGGTTATTTTTGATTACACTTGCACTCAATTGTATAATTCATTATCGAGTTGTAATCTTGAATTTTTGGGTTATCATTCAACACAAGATACCCTTGTGAGTGTTCTTGTGGTAAGAACACACTTGGGTGATCTAGGTGTTAGGTGTAAGATGATTGTGGTAATCTTCTTGTTGAGGTGTCGAAGAATTCGGTATTCTTCAAGATTGAAGATTGTGGTAATCTTCACAAGGTGCCGTTGGAGATTGTGGTAATCTTCAAGAGAGATTGTGGTAATCTCAAAGGTGGTGTTGAAGAAGAGTGTGGTGCTCTTCAATGTGTTGTAAGTTGGTGTTGTATTAATTTTGGTAATTAATAAAATCATTTTTTCTTTTTGAAATCCATCCCGGATATACTGGGGTGGTAGAGGATTAGGCCCTAGGTGGGTTGAACCTCTATAAATCAACGTGTGTTGTTTACATTCCGCACCTTTATTATTGTCTTTGAGCATTCAGTTTGAAAAAGAGGGCAAAATCGAAAAGATGGAGATAATCTATTCACCCCCCCTCTAGATTATCGTAGACGCTTGGACTTACAAGTGGTATCAGAGCCAAACTCTTTGGCAAGCTTGTTTCAAATCGTAAGTGAAGAGAAACGATCGTCGGCTACGAATGAAGCTCATCTTACCGGCACCTCTACCACCAAGCCACCACTATTTGATTCCAAAAATTTTATATTTTGGAAAGAAATAATGGAATGTTATTTACAAGGTTGCGGGTTCGATATTTGGAACATCGTCATAAATGGAGAATTCATTCCGATGAAAGACACACCACACACCTCCAAAGGCCTCAAAGAGCTAAATGATGAAGAGAGGAAAATCATCTCCTTAAATGGTAAAGCTCTCAATATTTTATATTGTTCACTTACTAATTTGGAATTTGATCATATCGTAGGAATTCGATCGGCACATGAAGTATGGCAAAAATTAGAAGCCATCTATGGAGTATTTTCAAATTAAAGGAGTCAAACAAAAGCATCTACTTCTCAAGGGGATACAAGTTCAAATCTAAGGAACAAGCCTCTTACAACTTCCAACTATGAAGTAGTCGAACAATGTTTTATGGGCATCGAAGAAAAAAACGAGGTATGTCTTAAACCCTCTACTTCCTATGATATTGTCATTCAAAATGATTATAGTGATTTGCAAAATGATTTTGATGATCTTCAAAATGAATTCCAAAATTTACTTGTTAAGTACAAAAATTTGAAAAATGAATTCAATGTTTTGAAAAATGAAAAGGATAGTTTATTTACTTCCTATGAATCACTATCATGTGCTCACACCACCACACTTGATAAGGCTAGAAACCTTGAAAAACAAAATAGTACTCTTGTTGAGGATATGAATTGCATGAAAAATGATTTATCAAAATCAAACTTGAGTACCAATAAATTGCCTAATATTGTGAATGTTAATGGTTGTGATAATTTGAATAGTGAACTTGATCATGAGCCTAATATTGTCAAGCATATGAAAAAGAATCGAGTTCCTATGCGTGTTAGTAATATTACTTGCTTTTATTGCGGTAAAAAGGGTCATACGGTAAATACTTGTCGGGCTAGAAATAGCTCTAATTATTGTTGGAGCCTAAAAGTCTCAAGATTAATCCCAAAGGACCCAAACACTTGAGGGTATCACAAAACAATGTTATATTAGGTACCCGGCGAAATAATAATCGAAGAAAATTCATACCGACGAGAAGACATCAAATGACCATTTCATTTGATCAAAGGAGAAAACACCTTCAACAAAGTCATTTTCCAAGAAGAGGAAATAATCAAAAATGGGATGAACAAAATCCTTGGAAATGGCAAATACATCATCAACAAGATGATTTTCCAAGAGAAAGACACTTTCAAAAATGGGAAGGCCACAATGCTTGGAAATGGAGCAATTGGAGAAACCACCATCAACATGAAGATTTTCAAACGGGAAGATATCATCAACAATGGGAACGACACAACCCATGGAAAATGGCGAAATTGGTAAACCATATCTCCCTATTTAAATATGCATTTTATTTTTGCATTTTTTTATTTGTGTTTAAATTGCAAAATGAGTTTTAATATTTATAAGGTCTTCTGTATATATTTATGTGTTTTTAAAATACTTTGAAAAATGAGACCTTACATGTTGTGGACTTACTTAGACTTATATGTTTTTATCTCTTATGGATTTTTATAGCATTAGCATTGTTGTGATATCTTTCGTTGCTTAGCCTACACATGTATTATTATGTTTGTGCCAAATTTGGTTTAAGAATTGTGTAGAATTTACATATCTCTTTCAATGGCTATCTACTTATAATATGTCAAGAGTAACATGAACTATCGAGGTACGCTCACTATTGTTATTCATTTTTTAGACTCGATACATGTTGTGCCATATGCCTATGTGCTTATTTTATACAAGTGTCATTAAGGGGGTGTTTTGATTTTTTGAAAAGGCATTATTTAACATAGCTTGTTTTATCCAAGATTTGTAAAGGATTATATTTTGTTTTGATAAAACATTTGATCTACTAAGTTATGCATTTTATTGCACTTATATATGCCATTATTCTTGGATGCTTATGTCAAAGCTCTTGTTCATATGATTTTTGTAAATGAGGTCTCAACTATGTGCTCTCGTATTTTCATATTTTAAAAGAGACCTTATATAGCTTTCTACAAGCTTATTTGAACTTGCATGTTGTATTATACTCTTGATGATTATCTTTAAGCATAGTATATGTTACTTGCTCTAATGTCTTTATCATTCGATACAACTATGCTCGTGTACAAAATATCTTGTTAAGATTTTGCAGAAATTTTTGATATTTCGGAACAAGTTTGATGAACAAGGCAAAGTTAGAAGCCTAAGGGTATTGTCAAGAAGAAGGTAATGATTTTGATGTAACATTTGCACTCATATCACATTTAGAAGTTATTTGCACTTTACTTGCCCATTCTTGGTTTGAGAAAATTTCAAGCTTTACCAAATGAATGTTAAATCCAATTTTCTAAATGGTTTTATTCAAATAGAAATCTATCGGAGTTTGAAATTTTTAGGCCAAATGGTTTTTATAAAAATGCATTGTACGGTTGATACAAGTAACCCGTATATGGTTTGACAGACTTAGCTATTTTTGAAAAATAATTTTACAAAAGGTAAAGTTGATACTACACTTCTTGTTTTAAAAAAAAAAAGGGCAAGGTTGTTTACTTGTGCAAATTTATGTTGATATTTTTGGTGCTACTAATGGATATTTGTGCAAGACATTTTTCCAAGTCAATGCAAGGTGAACATAAGGTGATCATGATGAGGGAAGCTAAATTTCTTCATTGGAATTCAAGCTCAACAATGCCAAGAAGGTGATTATATTCCACACTCAAAAGAAGAAGTGAGGCATTGAAGAAAAAAGAACCATTTCAACCTATATGGCCACAAATGTGAAAATTGACAACGGTTGAAGTGGGCATGTTGATTGACAAACGAATTCGAGGTATGTTTATTCGTTTATTACTCCTTAGACTCGACATTCTATATGCCTTATGTTTATATACTCGACTTAAAACAATCCCAACGAATCTCTTTAAAGTGCCGTTAAAAGAAATTTTCAAATACTTGTAAGGCACTTCTTCTTATGACTTGTTCATACAAAGTTTTAAAACGTTATTATTTTTCGGGATAACAAGTCCGGTATAAATTTTATTTTTCAAAATATGGTTCGTCATAATCGAACTAAACATATTAAGATTCGATATTTTTTAAGGGATTGCATGTTTCAACAAAAACTTGAGATGTGTTTAATTCCGTCTCAAGGATAACTCGCGGACTTTTTAATCGTACACCGCCGAGTATTTTAATCCATTTCGAGCGTGATTATGACATAATGTATATTGAATAAAGTCTACATTTGCATTTTGCATGTTTCTAAAACTTAGGGGCGAAAAATTGGATTTTTGGATCAAAACCGAATTTGCAAAATGAGAAAGAAGCGGGCTGAAGGAGTTTGAGGCCGAGTTGGCCGCCCTAGCCTCAGCCGATCGCCCCTGCGATTTTTCGATAAAATGCTTTGTTTCCGACTTAGTATTTTGGCGTTTTTCTTCCTTTCTTCGTCCCCTTTGTCATTTGCACACACAATTTACTCCAAATGAGTTTTGTTGCATAAAATTCATATTTTGGGGATTCCCTAGCTCGATTATCATTATCATTCCTCATCTTTACCGATTAAATGGTAAGATTTCTACTTCCTTATCTCAATTGGGTTGAACCCTTGAGAACTTGGCCTATATGTACTGTCTTGATAAAATTTGTATATGTTTGTGATGGGCTTGTTATTTATGATGTATTGTATTGTGTTTGAACTGATTTGGTGATGAAAAACTTGGCTTGATTACATTTACAAGAATTATATATATCTTCTTCAATTTTTGACGCCCGCCAAGTGTTCGATAAAATATTTCAATGAAAAATTCATCACCTACATGACTCTCTTGATTTCAAATGTCTTATGTAGTTATAGAGATCATGTTCTTGCCAATCAAATGAGTTTTCATAAGCTTCTACAAGTCGTATGATCGACTCTTTCCTCCTATTTGGTCTATAAGCTTCAATGTTCAAATAGCTCGATACATCGGTTTAGTTACGCACTTTGATATGATTATATGATGTTTTTATCATGCTAACATTCTTTTTTATGATTCCAAAGGGAAAGAAACAGGTTATAAGCTTATTAGCTCATAGTAGCTAAGTTAAGCTAAACAAAAGAAGCTATAAGCTATGGCTTCCTAAAGCCATAAGTTATGCATTATACTTAGTCCAATTGTTGTATGATAGACCTATATACTTGTCTAATGATGTTTTGTTGACAGGGGGAGCTTATAAGCTCTTGTGCTTAAGATCAATATATAAAAGCTAAGCTTTTAGCTTGTGGTTGATTGCTTTTACATTACTCTTGTTGTGCATATTGATAGGGGGAGCTTTTGCTATATGTGTTTGAATATATTTACTCCCATCCTTGTGATTATATTGCGTGGAATGTTGTTGCTCACATTGGATAGTTCTTTTTAACCGGTAAAAATGTTTTGTTTTCAAAATCGACCTTGTTAAAATTGTTTTGGTTTGTAATCATCAAAAAGGGGGAGATTGTTTGATAAATGGTTTTATCATGATTTTGATGATTTTGTTTTTATACCAAAACAATGTTTTTTAAAGGTTGTCCAAATACTCTTAAATGATTTAAAATGGTTTTAATATTTTTCGGAGTATTTCTTCAAGTTTATTTTCGACAATATTGGACAAAACATTCAATGATTTTGTGTCAATGGGTTTTTTACATTGAAACTATGTTTCTAAATGTTGTCCTAATACTCCCGATTGGTCTAAAATGTTTTTACTATTTTTCGGAGTATTTATTGGAGTTTATATCGGACAACACTTTTGATGATTTTGTATTAATGTGTTAATTCATCAAAACTATATTTCTAATGTTGTTCTAAATACTCCCGATCGGTTTAAAATGTTTTTACAAATTTTTCGGAGTATTTCTTGAGGTTTATTTTCGACAAAAATCGGACAACATTTCATTTAGGAGGTCGACCGGTCGACCAAAGAGGCGACCGATACTTGGGAATGCAATTCGCGAAACAGAACTCCCAGAACTCCTAAAACTGGTCGGGGTGACCGGTCACCATGGTGGGCGACCGGTCGCACCCTAGAAGCGACGGTCGACTTGGACCGGCCAACCCGTGTAAAATTTGCTGTGTTCTTTTTCTAATCTTATTTGTGCGCGACCGGTCACCCTATGTTTTGATAGCAAATTTCTGACCGTTTGACAGCAGACAACATTTCCTTAAATCATGGAGTTGATTTCTAACAGCTCTTTTCTTCAATTGTCTTGCAATATTTTACAGAATTCAACTCCCCAAGAGGAGCCTATCAAGTATCAATCATCTCCTATAAATAGAGGAAGATTTGAAGCACAACAATAAGAGAGAACAACACAACACAACAAGATATACTCAAGCAAACACTTGGTCTTCTATTGTCATTATTCTTGTTGTAATTTGCCTAGCTTATCACTTTCACATCCTTGAGGTCTAGGCTATTTTGATTACACTTGCACTCAATTGTATAATTCATTATCGAGTTGTAATCTTGAATTTTTGGGTTATCATTCAACACAAGATATCCTTGTGAGTGTTCTTGTGGTAAGAACACACTTGGGTGATCTAGGTGTTAGGTGTAAGAAGATTGTGGTAATATTCTTGTTGAGGTATTGAAGAATTTGGTATTCTTCAAGATTGAAGATTGTGGTAATCTTCACAAGGTGCCGTTGGAGATTGTGGTAATTTTCAAGAGAGATTGTGGTAATCTCAAAGGTGGTATTGAAGAAGAGTGTGGTGCTCTTCAAGGTGTTGTAAGTTGGTGTTGTATTAATTTTGGTAATTAATAAAATCTTTTTTCCTTTTTGAAATCCATCCCGGATATACTGGGGTGGTAGAGGATTAGGCCCTAGGTGGGTTGAACCTCTATAAATCGACGTGTGTTTTTTACATTCCGCACCTTTATTATTGTCTTTGAGCATTCGGTTTGAAAAAGAGGGCAAAATCGAAAAGATGGAGATAATCTATTCACCCCTCTCTAGATTATCGTAGCCGCTTGGACTTACACATTCTTCATAGAATTCACATCATGCTCAGTTTTAGGGCATTGTTCTTTACTTAGCAAGAAATGGGCAGCCCAAGGAACATTAACAGGTTTTGCATCACTCATAGAAAATTTTGATAGAATTTTCTCCACATAAGAAATCTGATTCAGAAAAATCATAGAATTTTTCCTATCTCTAAAAATGTTCATTCCTAATATCTTTTTAGCATCTCCTAGATATTTCATGTCAAACTTAGCACTTAAATAGTTTTTAAAATGCTCAATAGTTTTAACACACGAACTAATTAACAATATGCCATCAACATAAATCAACAAGAAAACAGACACTTTTACATTTTCTTTGAAATAAAGACAGTGATCATAATTACTTCTTTTAAAATTCAAAGATAACACACATTCGTCAAATTTCTTGTTCCAACATCTAGAGACTGTTTCAAGCCATATAATTTTTTTTTTTTTCAAAGAAACATACAAAATCGACTTTCTTATTATCTACAAAACCTTCCGGCTGTTTCATATAGATTTTTCAGTTAAATCACCATGCAAAAAAGCAGTTTTCACATCTAATTGTTTTAATTCCCAATTAAGCTGAGCAATCAAAGCAAGCATAATTCGCACAATTGTAAATTTCACAACGGAAGCAAATATTTCAGTGTAATCTATACCTTCATTTTGAGTGAAACCTTTAGCAACAAGTCTAGCTATAAATCTCACAGAATCATTCTCATTCTTTACTTTAAACAACCACTTACAATCAACCAAAGAACAATTTTTAGGTTTAGGGACAAGTATCCAAGTGTTGTTAACATGTGAAGAGTTCATTTCTTCATGCATAGCATTCAACCACTCTTGAGAATGTTCAGATTTTAAAGCCTCTTGGTAAGTTTTAGGTTCACAATTATCAATTGGCTCAAAAACAGAAAACACATAGGAAGTCAAGTGAAAATCATCAAAACGGGAGGGCTGCCTATATTCCTTCTAGTTCTATCTCTAGCAAGTTGATAATTACCAAGTTCATGAGGTTTGTTATCATCCAAATCACCCAATTCATCATGCATATCAGCAATATCAACATTTTCAGGCAGATTCACAAAATCAGTTTGATTTTCAGGAATATTTTCAGTTTCAGCATGCACATTTTTAGTTTCATCAAAATTACTTGAAACAGACAATTGTTCCACCTTATTTGGAGCAGACTCACATTCACACAAAGGCAAAGAGGGAGTCAAACATGGAAATTTAGATTCATTAAAAATAACATCTTTACTAATTTAAGTTTTAAAACCAGGTTCACCCCTAAGCCACAATCTATAATCTTTCACACCTTCGGGATATCCTAAAAAAACACATTTTTTAGACCTTGGTTCAAGTTTATCACCTCTTTGATGAACAAATGCAGCACAACCAAATACTTTCATGTTTGAAAAATTAATTTGTTTACGAGAAAACAAAAATTCAGGACATTTTCCTTTTAAAGGCACAGAATGAGACCTATTAATCAAATACGCAGCCGTATGAACAATTTCACTCCAAAACCTTTTGAAAGACTCGAGGAAGCAAACATGCTCCTCACCCTTTTAAGTAAGGTTCTATTCATACGCTCGGCAATACCATTTTGCTGCGGCATATAAGGCACAATTTTATGCCTTCGAATATCATATTCAACACATAAGTTGTCAAACAAGTTATTGCATAATTCAAGTTCATTATTTGTCCTAAAGGTTTTAATCCTTTTACCAGTTTGATTCTCAACCAAAGTTTTCCAGTTTTTGAATTTTTCAAACATATCAGATTTATTTTTCATTAAGAAAACCCATACTTTTCTTGAAAAATCATCAATTATAGACAAGAAATACATATTCTCACCTTGAGTAGGTTCACTAGACGACCACACACATCAGCATGCAAATACTCGAGTATATCAGTGCAAACAGATTGATTCAGAAAATGAGAAACAAGAAATTTAACTTTATGTTGTTTTCATAACACACATGAGTCACAAAAGGGCAAACATGATAGAACATCACTACCAAAATAGTCAGCCTTATACAGAATTTCAAGACCTTTACCACTCATGTGACCTAGCCTTTTATGCCATAAATCAGTTTTATCACCATTGACAACATTCACAGAATTCACAGCAACATGCATAGATTCAGCAAAACAAACATACAAGTCATTCCTTTTGACAACTTTTAAAATCACTAAAGAACCTTTCAAAATTTTCATCAAACCATTTCCAAATCAACCTTCTAATCCATCATTTTCTAACGCAGCACATGATATCAAATTATTGCACAAGTCAGGCACATGTCTAACATTTTTCAAAGTATAAATATATAACCAGATTCAAATTTCAAGCAAATATCACTAATTCTAAGAACTTCACATTTTTTCTCATTGGCCATAGAAACATAACAGTTTTTCACTTCACTATAGCTCGAAAACATATTTTTAAATGGTGAAATGTGAAAAGTGCAGGCAGAATCAATAATGCATTCATTATCAAGCACAGAGTTTGATTTCACAAAATTAACATGTTTTTTCACATAAATCAGACACCATAAAAATATCACCAACATTTTCACTACTAAAAGCCAAATTTGCTTGATCATTAGACTAATTTTTAAAATTCTGGTTTCCTTTCTTATTAGGGCATTCCCTAATGTAATGACCTACCTCTCCACATTTATAATATTTTCTTCCTTTAGACCTAGACTTTGATCTAGACTTGCTTTTACCTTTTTTCTTGTGAAAATTATGATGATCAGATTTTTGATGGTTACCAAACTTATGTTGGGACATACCCCGAACATGCATAACCTCCCCAAAATTCTGCCTACCCCCTTATTAACTTTTAAATCAAGTTTCTCGCATTTAAAGGCATTAACCACAGTGTCTAATAGAATCTCTACCATACTTAATAGCAGATATAACATCACTGTAAGATTCAAAAATTGCATTTAAAAGCACAATAGGAGTATAATCATCAATATTCTTATTACCAGTCAGTTTAATATCTTGAATTAATTTGGTAAACACATCCAAATTTTCATCAATGTCCTTGTTCAAGTCAAGTTTAAACCTGAAATATTTTTCAAACAAAAACAACTTACTAGGCAAAGAAGTTTCAGTATACAATTATTCTAATTTTTCCTACAAAGCTTTTGCAGAATCAAGCTTACCAACTTTTCTAAGCACAGAGTCAGAAAGATTCAAACTAATAGAAGAATAAGCATACTCATCAATTTCAGTTTTCATTTCAAATGATATCTTTTTCATCAGAATAACACCTTTGACCTTTATAAACTTTTTTGAATTAAAATTCCTTTCATTTTTTGTTGCCAAAATCGAAAAATAAGTTTTTTCATTAAAAGGTTCAAGATTATAACCCGACATAGTCATTTTCATAAAACACAACAGTTTTTAGAAAACAGAAGGCACACAATGCAAATTATAAGCACAGAACAACCAAAAAACACAATTTCAGAGAAAACAACAGAAGCAAGAAAATAAGGCCACAAACAAGAACCCCTCGCACCACAGGATTCCACTACACTCGCAGTGTAGGGTCAAGCGACTTTTTAGCTCGGAGTTCTTTTCCTACAAAATAAGAGACTAAAAGACGATCAACCACAGAAACAGACTCAAAGGAGCAAGTAAGGCAGATATGGGATCACACAGATTCCCTCTAAACTACAGCAACAAAAACCAACACATAAACCACGGCAAACGGTATTTACATTACGAAAGCAATAAATCCGCGGCAAGCGGTTACGCTATGAAAAAGCAGTAAAAGAGAGTTTAAGCCTCTTTACCAGAGCGAAACCCTACGGTAAGAGTTTCGTACCACCACAGCGGGGGATGCTCTGATACCACTGTTAGGTATAGACCCCGTACGCCATAGACGAATATTACAATAATATAACGAATAGAATATTACAGAATATGGCCTATGGGATTAGTGATTACAATGCGTCTAAATAAAAGTGATAAATTACAAGCTGATAGTTTGCAACAAGAAGGCAATCGGGAAGGCACTTTCCCCATTCAAGCCGCAAGCAAAGCACAAAGGAACGGAAATGGGAAAAATACAGATTATACCAAAACCCTTGATATCGCGGGAGCCGTACAAAAGTGGGCTGAATACACCAGACCAAATTGAAGCTCAGGTTTGAAACTGGACCTTGCACACGAGCATAACCGAGAACGGAACATAGGAACTCGAGGCTTGAAGATCGATCGGACTTAGGCTCAGGTTGTGTGAAATGACCCTTCACCGTCGAAGTAAATCGGACTCACACAAAGGTTGGCTACCACCAAGATGCCAAAGCCCATGCCGTCCGAAACCTCAAAGGAAATTGAACCTAACCGAAAGACCCATGAAGGAAATCGGACCCAAAACTCAAGCTCTCCAAAACACCAAAAATAGATGAACACCAACACCCACAAATCATAAGATCATTCACTCAAGAAAAGCACAGAGAGAAGAATCAGATTTTTAGTGAGAGAAAGATTGAGAGGTGCAGCTAATGGTGAGAGTGGGAGACTGATTAGGGTTCTGGAGAGATAAGGGGTTTCCAATTAGAAATCAAAGGCCAAGATTAATGACCTAACTTGGACGGTCAAGATTAGAAAAACAATGATTTGGTTGCAGTTGGGCTAGCACTCTTTTGGGCCAAGAACAAATACAAATGGGCCAACAATAAAATTGGGACACATTCTAACAATTGGTCTCGTAATTATAAGGTTTTTGCAATTTTGGTCCCGTAAATACCAAGTTTGCAATTTTGATATCATAAATTTTGCATTTTTCACGATTTTGGTTCTATAAGTTTTAGTACCGTGCATTTTTAGTCCTATAAGTTCCTAGTTGTTCTAATTCTGGTCTTCAGAGATTATTTTATACTTTCATAGTACCTAGAATACCCTTATTTTTCCAAATTGCTTATTTGGCTAAATCTTGGCAAAACAATGGCGGAGACAGGGGCCAAACTGCCCCTCCCCCCCACACTTTTTTTTTATAAAAAAAATCATACTAAGATATTTTTTGAAAATATATTTTAGCTAGAATTTATATGATGTGTTTTAGCTTTTATCCGGCCCACCCCACTTCCATGTTTTGGCGCACCCCAATAATTTTTCTGGCTCTACCATTGGGCACAAAAAATGGTATCAGAGTCTATGTTTACTAAGAATTTTAAGAATAATTTTATTATATTTATGTAATTAACTTGTGGTGATGTGATTTTTCAAATCATAATAGATCCGAACCGATGTTCAAGATGTGTTTTAACATGCATTATCTTCAAATTTTGAAAATAGACAAACAGAAAAATCAAGAAAGATTAATATATTGGGATAACCGATATAAATAACCCATTTGGTGCAAAGGATCCAAATTACTACTTTGAGAAAGATATAAGAATATAACTACTTTTTTTTTTGAGAAAGTATAAGAATATAATTACTAATTTATAAAGAGCTAGTCTCCTGTCAGACCGTCTAACGGATCTAGATCTGTTAGACGGGTCAACATATCCTACCCATTTCGCTGACCCGGATCCGCGCAAAAAAATAAAAAAACAGAAAAAAGCCCATTCGGATTGGAGCCCTAATTTCCCAGCTTCTTCTTCTTCTTCTTCCTTCTCCAACCACAACCAGTGCACGCGAGCCCACATTCCCCACTAATACATTTCATTTGGAGAATGTCTGATTTCAAATGTTTGGAATCCATCAAGACCCATGATGATGCGATAAACGGGCTCGTCGCGAAAAACGGGATCGTTTACTCATCATCTGCAGATGGGAAAATTAAGGTGTGGGGAAACAAGGAAAAAATAATGTGCATTGTCTTCAGGGAATTTTGGAGGGTAATAAGGACATATCATTGAATTCTGTTGTTATTTCTGAGGATGGGAGATTAGTTTACAGAGGCGGTTCAGATGGATTTATAATGGGATGGTTGAGAAATAGGGATTTTGATAGTTGGATGAAGATTTGTGAAGTGAAAGCACATAAAATGACCAATCAAGTGTTTGCAATCTTCACCAGTTAGAGTTGGAGGTGATGGCTCGTGGTGATGATGCTCTGTTTTTTTCTTCAGGTGATATGAAGAATGAATATTGCATTAAATGATATAAGTTTTAGTATCAGCTAATACTTTTATGTAGAAATACTAATACATTTTATAAGAAAAGCTAATACGTTGTAGGATCACTACTAAAATACTCTCTAGCAAATTACTAATATTTTTTAGAGAAACTACTAATACTTTTTCCGATGGACAACTAATACATTTCAGGAGTATATTAATGAGAAATACTAAAACTCTTCAGAGAACTAGCTACTAATACAATTAAGAAAAACTGCTAATACTTTTTAGAAGGACGACTAATACTTTTCAGAAGGACTGTTAATACATTTCTGGAGAAAACTTTAATTATATTCAGGGGAACTATTAATACATTTCAGAAGAATTGCTAATACGTTTTAGAAGGACGACTAATACTTTTCAGAAGGACTATTAATACATTTCGGGAGAAATTTTTAATTTACTTCAAGGAACTACTAATACTTTTTCGAGGAACTACTAATACTTTTTTGATGAATTGCTAATACATTTCGGGAGTATATTCTGGAGAAATACTAAAAAAACTCTTTGAAATTACTAATACATTTCGGAAAGAAGCGCTAATACTTTTTAGAATGACGAATAATACGTTTGAGGAAGGATTAATACATTTTATAATTAAAAGAGACAACTTTGTAGAAATGTATTACACGTTGCGTTCTAATGTATTAGATGTATTAAAAACATGCATTAGATTTTATAACTTCGTAGTAATTCTCTGTTTTATAATTAAAAGGGACAATTTCGTGGTAAAAGATGTTTTTAACTAATACTTTTCAGTGTAACAACTAATACAATTGAGAGCAACAAGTAATACTTCTCAGTGTAACAACTAATACAATTGAAAATTATAAAAATGCCATTGGCGGCGAAAATTACCAAAATAACTCCGGGTCGCGGGTCAGATCCGTCTAACGGGCGATATGACCAGAGTTTTTGTCATTTCTAAAAGATACATGACTAGAAAAACTATTTAATTATAAGGGTAAAATAGTCCATCACAAAAACTGCAACCTTCCATAACATACGGGACTCAATTTGCAATTTACGCCCAATATATTCCCGTTCTTGTCTCTATCTTATTTTATCTTATCCGGAAGCTGACTTCATTAATTTACAGGAGTATTCAACGCACTATTTTTTTTTTATTCCTTTTCTTGGCACCATTATTTATGCAACCTATATAGTTAAACTATTACCAAAATTTAATATTATATTCCAAGTTGTTCCCCCCACTCCCCCTCCCCACCCCCAATACAAAATATAAAATAAATTAAATTTAAACTCCAAATGACCTAATAAAAAAACTGCAATAACCAACCCCAAGAAGTAAGCAAGGACTGGCTATTTCTTCCACGAATCATCTTCGTTAACGTGTCAACGCCCCATTGGCTGTCTCATTCGCCTTTTTCACTCCTACCCTATGCACTATAACACAGATACATCTCTGTGTGTCTATATAAATCTTCTCACAGAAGTAACAAAGAAAGCAGCAAAGATACACGCCATGGCTTCACGTTCACGCTTTGCTCTCCTCTTCCTCTCCTCCCTCCTCATAGCGACGTCGTTCCGATCCTCCTTCGCCGATGACGGCGTCGCCGAGAACGGCGATCTTCTAATTCGTCAAGTCGTTGACCACGGCGAGGACGACGGCGTCGTCGTCGACGAAAACTCTTTGCTGAACGCCGATCGTCACTTTGAAATCTTTAAGAGGAAATTCGGAAAGGCGTACGCTACCCAGGAGGAGCACGATCACAGATTCTCGGTCTTCAAGGCTAACCTGCGCCGCGCGAGGCGACACCAGAAGCTCGACCCCTCCGCCGTCCATGGCGTCACGCAGTTCTCCGATCTCACGCCGCGCGAGTTCCGCCGCCAATTCCTCGGCGTCAACCGGCGGCTACGCCTCCCCTCGGACGCTCAGAAGGCGCCGGTTTTGCCGACTAATGATCTACCGACAGACTTCGATTGGAGAGACCACGGTGCTGTGACGCCGGTGAAGAATCAGGTGCGTTTAGATATCGGTTTCCTTATAGTCTTTTGATTCGAATGGCAATGAACTATCGATGTTTGAGCTAATAGAGCTTAGTGTTCGGTTATTTAGCTGGACTTGATAGTATCAATGATCTGCAACTGTTTGGACTTCAGATTATAATTGTACTTTGTCAGAAAGCGAAGAATCATCCGATTTCATTTGCATAACTATTTGATTTCTCTGTATCTTGCCATGTAGAATTTTTTCCATTACATGCTTATTTCTTAATTTGACGTTGACTTGGGATTTTATATGCTTAATTTAGTTGACAGTATCTATTTTAATTAGGAGTTTCTGATGACTTCTGAATTTGCTTAGTTTGATTTCTCAGAGTATATAGCTCTCATTTGTTAATTGATGTATGTTTTGTTGTAGGGTTCTTGTGGATCATGCTGGTCGTTTAGCACAACCGGAGCATTGGAAGGTGCCAACTTTCTGGCAACAGGAATCTGGTGAGCCTCAGCGAGCAACAGCTAGTGGATTGTGATCATGAGGTTTGACTCTTGACCTTTGTTTTCTTATTCACCCTCTTATTGTTGTTTACAATATGTGGACTTTGGTGTGTTTTTGTGGTGTTATCTTGTCCCCAGATGTTTGAAGTACTAGTTAGGTAATAGTTGGTTACATAACGATATGTTTATAGCACGTTGGAAGATATTGATCTATGTGTTCAACTTCTGCATGGGCTTTCAGATCTATTTATGGTTTGAAGTTCTTGGTTAGATGGCACATCGGTTCAATGTTTCATGAGTATGTGAAGAAAATGTAAAATTCTACTCTCAGAAGTACTCAATAGTTTGTTAGTGATTACTTGTTTAGATATCTTTTTGTGTTTGACATGGAAACAAAGGAGTTATGTATGATAAGCGAAATATAAAGCATGGTTTATAAACTGGCTATCAAGATTTGCAATGTAAAGGTCATCATCTTTCATCTTTTATTCCATAACTTGTAGTAGTATACTAGACAAGTAAGTATATGACATCTGAAAAGATTAACTTTACTTTCCTACTATTATTTCATGGAGTTGCATTTGACTGAGTTTTCACTATCTCCAGTGTGATCCAGAAGAAAAAGATTCATGTGATTCAGGCTGCAATGGTGGATTGATGAACAGTGCTTTTGAATACACCCTCAAAGCTGGTGGACTCATGCGAGAAGAAGACTATCCATACACTGGCACCGACCGTGCATCTTGCAAATTTGACAAGAACAAGATTGCGGCTAAGGTTGCTAACTTCAGCGTTGTGTCCCTTGATGAAGAACAAATTGCAGCAAATCTTGTCAAGAATGGCCCTCTTGCTGGTATTTGTTCTCTCCTTGTTATCTCAATAGCTCTTGGCATCTTTATTTTCTGGTTTGTCTACCTTTTTGATGATATGATAGATTTTTTTTTGCTGATGGTACACATGAATACTTGGTTTCTGGATAACCACTGCATTGAAGTTAAACCCATTATTGCAGTGTAGAATCTGGCATTTCTTTGTTGAACTTTTGAGGGAAATGTTTCTTTTATTTTCAATAGTCATTGAATTACGACAAATATTAAGCCCTTCTACCCTTAAATATGAACAGGGTGATGAGAGTTATCTAGTTTAGGATAAAAGCCTTTAATCACTGGGCATCCATCCAGGTTTAATAATATTGACCCTAGCCTTTTGGCGTGATAAACAGTTTCTAACAGCGATTTTCGATTTCTTGGGTGGCAGTGGCTATCAATGCAGTATTCATGCAGACATACATGAAAGGAGTTTCATGCCCATACATATGCTCGAAGAGGTTGGATCACGGTGTGTTGTTGGTCGGTTATGGAGAAGCTGGCTATGCTCCAATTCGGTTTAAAGAGAAGCCATACTGGATTATCAAAAACTCTTGGGGACAAAACTGGGGAGAAGATGGCTACTATAAAATCTGCCGGGGCCATAATATTTGTGGAGTGGACTCCATGGTCTCGACTGTTGCAGCTGTTAGTACTTCACAGTAGAGGATATTAATTGCTGTGAATTGCTCTCAAATCCCTGTACATAGAAAGGTTTCTCTGCATTTATTTACTTTCAATGAAGAAGTTTTTATTGTCCAAAACTTTTTAAATTGAAATCAAATGTATGGTTTATTCATGTTTAACATTCCTGGCTGATCGTTTGTCTGTTAAATTATGAAGCAAATTATTGTTATAACTTGATGTTTGCTACTATATTTTTCCAGGCATGCTGATCTAACATTTGATTACAGAGCTAACATCCACTATTGGATCTTGGATTACTCCTAATAGAAGAATGAGTTGCTACGAGATTTATTCTTAAAATTATTACATATAATATTCACTAGATAGGATAATCCCATTGACATCTCAGGATCCCACCCTCAAAATCTACTCAAACTAAATATGTTTCTTAGTTGCAGCTCCTTCGCTCGGTAACTACACTCCCTTGCTATTATGATAGAAAGTTTTATTACCACTAAACTTTTCTGCCTCTAAAATGAACAGATCAAAAATGGAATGATAAGAAGACAAAATTTAGGCTTTGATTTGAATCTAAGGTTTCCAATCTATAATAACAAATTCATTAAGCTTGTTCGGATAAAATTACAATACAATGGATTTCAAATCATTCAACTCCTAATATGAGCTATTTCTTTGTCACTGGTGGATTTTAAATCCATCTATATGGAGTGATTTGACATCTTTCCCTCAAATACTATACTCAGATCTGAAAACTTCTAATCCAAACACAACCTTTAAGTACACAACAAGCAAGAAATAGTTGAATGAAATGTGTCAACTTACCCCATGCAATGATGAGCATGAAACAGTTGCACAGTCGAGTTTGCAATACCAAGAGTACATTGAATAAGCTTTTACTTTCGTACATTACAGCATAACACACAACCATAAACAAGGTCATAGCACAACCTAATTCATAGTGGCACTCTAATTTTAAAAGAACAATTCATATTGCAGAATACAACATAGCAGCATTTTAGAACAATTCATATTGCAGAATACAACATAGCAGCATTACATTTTCTTTCAGCAGATTCCTTAACCAGGGATCCAAAAGACGGTTTCCAAACTCTTACCAACAGAAATTAGCACACTGTTTATAGAGTACTACATGAGTCTTTCGACATAAAACTAATAAAATTTAATTACAATGTTCAAATATTTCAAGGGCAAGATGAACCTCTTGGAGCCACTCACTTCACTTCCAGCTTTAGAGGCAAGTTCGTTCTATACTGACCTTTCACTAGCAGGGAAACAATGAACTTTCAAATAATTTAACCACACATTTGCCTCATTTTTTTGTCATTGCACTATACTCTCTTAACACTATCACCATGAACAACAACAAATCCTTCGCCTGAAAGAGTAGCCAGTGCATGTCGAAGCTGATAAAACACAAAATGTCATCCATTAGCAAATTTTCTCATTCACATGCATTAAAACACAAGCAAGAAAAGGGGAAAGACTGACATCACTAAGGTGGATTTCTGCAGCAGGACTCTGCTTCTTCAGCTCTTCAAGTAACTATAAAGTAGAATTCAATAAAAATCAGCCAGTGGTTTAAGTATTAAGACAAGAGAAAACTAACTTGATTTACAAACTTTACAAACCTCCAATAAGCGAATTGATGGACCTCCAAGTTGCATCTTCTCCATAATTATGCTGCGGGTGGTTGACGCCATGTTCTCCCGTCTCATCCTTTCACTTGCAGAAACCCCAGTTGTAATGAGATCCATATCAATGGTTCCTGTTCAGCACAACCCAATTATTACCTCTGTATATTATTGATCAGCAAAGGACAGTAATGCCCCAATCACAAGTTACGATAAAAAAAAATTAAGCATAGGAAAAGAGCTTTCTTTAAACCAAAGGAAGTTTCTTTAGAAATAATAGAACACATAAATTAACATTAACAAACCATTACACGCTTTAGGTCTAATATTTGCTGTATATATCTAGAATGCAGCGGTAATATTGTCTTACATCAAGTATAGGGAAAAGGCAAATCACTGGTAGTTTCAACTTTCAAGACATTACATAAATGAAAATAAGGATAAAAGCATTAAAAACCCCAGACTGGCATTTTTTACACTTTCAATCTATTATTTAATTTTTTTTAACTAACCCATATAAGCGGGTTTTACACTTTACACCCAGGAGCCCACCAACGGCTGAATATTCCGTCAAAATTCCATCGCGTGCTTGGCACGTACTAAAGTTTTTACACTGTCAATACAATTGCACTTTGCCACTGCAGATTAAAAAAGAATTATGTATATGCATGTATTTGGTCGTTTATAGTATTATTCATCCCAAATAAAAAACTGAATTAACATCTCTTTTTGAAAATGTATTGTCATTTAAATTAAATTTAACAAAGTAAATTAAAGGATAAAATTTATAATTCAAGTTATAAAAAATAAAGAAATCATTTTAAAATAGATGTTAATTAAATTTTATTTTGTGGATGAATAAAAACAATAAAACTTACATGCATATACATAGATTTTTTCTTTCTTTTTTTTCATTTTTTTAATTTTTCTTATTAAATTTTGGGGTGACAAAGTGAAAAGTTACGCAAAATTTAGATGATAAAGTATAAAACTTTAGCACATGCCAGACAAGTGATGGAATCTCTACGGAATATTCTATGCCAATGGACTCCAGGGGGTACAGTGTAATACCCGCAAAATTTGTATAGGTTAGTGAAAAAATAAAGATTAGATAGGAAAAGTGTAAAATAGGATGGTTTGGGGGGTTTAATATTTTTATCCCTAAATAAAATGCGAACAAAATATTACCTGTTGAATGGTCTGTTGCAGACTGTTGCATTGCAACCTCAAGAAGCCTAAAAGCTTCAGCTACATCCCGCTTCTCAACCTGCAAGTGCGGGCAAATAATCTTGTTAAATCATCTAAATATTCAAAATTGAAGACTGTGTCCATAAGGAGAGAAACTAACCAATTCTGAGAAACGAATTCGGGCCAGGGCCTCACTGAGGCGTATCAAACTTTCAAGTTGCCTAGGGGTTGCAGTTATGACCTGTAGACATAAAATCCAAACATTGAAAATACTAAATGACAGCACAAACTAAATTCAGACACCAAACTTCCAATCAAACATGAAAAATTCATCATTGATTCTCTTTGTTTCCATAACGGTCACCATCATTAGCAGGAGTAATTAGTATAATTAGCAAATAGATGTTGCATTAACCAAAATCATTAGAACAAATACAAACTTGTACAATAAAACCAACCAATAGCAACTCCTAGGAAACATTTATTACTGAAAGGATGGTTTAAGCACCTTTTGCTGCTTCGGGAAAATTCCCTTTTCTTCTCATCTCCACGTATCCCCTAGTCAACTCTTCAGCAGCCTCATCTGATAACTGCGGATGAATATGTTTTTCGTGCATAGCTTACATAAGCAGTTAAAGTCGGCAGGTCGATGACATTCTGCTCTGAATTCTGTGAACAAAAGGGGAACATTCAGATGTTAAAATGTGAATCCAAATAAATAATTTGATAAAGAAGAGAAAGATAAGATTCAAACATCAGGATCTTCGAAGTGTAATGCCACAATGTGCTTTGCAAGGCGCCTATCTGTCTGCTCATCAGCCTTGTCAAGAATTAAATAGATCAAATCAAACCTGAAAAAGAATTCTGAGTCAGTGGTAGATGGCTCTAAACTCACTTAATTCTCCAAAAAATGAAGCAATAATGCCAAAATCTCTCCACATATCCATAGAATTATAAAGGTGTCCGTATAACCACTATAAATGTGAGGAGAGTATCTTGCATAAACGAATCATAAAAGATAAACACAAACATTGTTGAACTGTATGTACATGACAGTTTTAAAGCAGTAAAATAGCAGACAGTTGTTACCAAAGACTTTATAACCTTGAAATTACTAGCCTTTGCAAAACATTTACAAAGTCGTTACCTGGACAATAAAGTAGGAGGAAGGTGTATATTATCAATCACAGACAAACGTGGGTTATAACGTGAACCAATTGGATTAGCACAAGCCAATACTGAAGTTCTTGCATTTAGGGTAGCAATGATCCCTGCCTTAGCGATTGAAACGGTTTGCTGCTCCATGACCTGATGAAAAAGTCTTTATTACAAATAGATATCAAATTAACCAAAAAACTGAGCAATGAGATAAAAAAAGCAACCCAGAGAAAACCAAATGTTTGCTCCAACTAAGATATTGCCCACACATTCAAGAAATCAAAAGGTTTTAAGCTTGAATAGAATAAGAAAGAATATCAATTTGGATCACACCTCATGTAACATGCTTCTTGCGTTTTCAGACATTTTGTCAAATTCATCAATACAACAGATGCCTCTATCACTCAGAACCAAGGCTCCACTTTCCAGGACCTACAAAATCATTTTTTCGATGAAGTTCAAATTTTTCATGATTAATAATGAAAAGTGGAATAAGAAATGTGATCTTTGCAAAATTTACTCACGGTTTCACCAGTCTCGGGATCCTTGGTCACATAAGCAGTTAATCCCACTGCAGAGCTTCCTCGGCCACTAGTGTAGATACCACGAGGAGATAGCTTGTGAATGTACTGGAGCAGCTGAGATTTGCTGGTTCCAGGATCCCCAACAAGTAGAATATTAATATCTCCCCTGAAGCTAGCGCCGGATGGCAACTTCAATACATTCCCTCCAAAAAGCTATGTGGAGCCATTTGAACATTATGAGCAATATAAATTCCTATTAAATTGACATAAACCTACAACACACTAATCACAAAAAATAATTATTGCCTTAAAATGTGGCACCTGGCAAAGAAGGCCTTTCTTTACATCATCCAACTCCCATATGTTTGGTGCCAAAGATCTTGTCAATTTCTCATATATATCAGGCTGTCTAGACAACTCTTTTAATTGTTCGACCTGAAATTTTGCAGAAGGATACACTCAAAACAGAACAACAAACTAGTTCTTCTGATATGTAATATCACACGCTTTGAATTACCTTATCCTCAATGTCGAGAGTTGATTCATTATCATTCCTACTTGCTTCATTTTCAGTTACCGTTGAATCCTCCACATACATTCTTGACTTGTCTATCGTTTTTAGATGAAGACAATCAATGTAAGTCTGGAAACGAGAGAAATCATTATGTATCCACGGGCATTTCAAATGAAACCCGTATTCACATCTCATCAATTATCAAAATCAAAATGTTAGCAACAGAGAAAGGCATAAGAGAACTGGAGGTGCTTGCCTTGAAAATTGACTTCACAGTCCTCTGTGTTTGACCAATTCTGACACTCATAGCCCTGTAAATTCCGGTGACCTAAAAGCAAAAATAGCACCTTACCAGACTATAATATTACATAATACTGGACGTCCAACAGTGACAACATAAATGTATATGATCTCACCTCAACTCTGTCACCTGGCTTGCCAGCATCTACCAGCCTGTCATGCATCAACAAGCTCACTGTGTGTGGTGTTCCTCCCTCAGGGATCTCATCCGGTGTCTCTTGGAGTCTCACGACTTGCTTATCCGCAAATCTGTTTTTTTCCCAAAACAAATAGGATGAAAAAGAAGACAGAAAGATAAATAATGTATTACAGATTATTAAGCACTAAGTCGGAAAGTGTTAGATATTCCCACCTTAAGGAAACACCATATTTAAAATATATTCCTGTTATTTAAAATTCAATGCCAGGGATTGCATATACACAAAATCCCACTCCTAGAAATATTATCCATAGTGTTGTATATTTATAGTAACCACTTGTATGCCACCACAGTTGATGTATTTAACTACCAACTCTAATCTACAAATCAGCCCAAACTAAATAATAATTACATAACAAAACAACATGTTTAATTGGTGATCATCAGTCACCTGCTATTCATGGATATCAAATTTTACTTCTTAAGTCAAGCAGTAGCCTGAAACAACATATAGCAAGTGTATATGGCCTTAATATGTCCAAGAACTATCTCGCACTTCACATGAGCCTTCCAATTTTTGCAACTGATATATCTAACAACCAGAACTATTACTTTTGTCTGCTTGTTTATACTATACATAATCCACCACCAACTACCAACCAGTAATCAAATAAGATAACAAGTTACTTTACCTGCACCTATTGTGAACAAGGGTCATAGAGTTTTTTGAAAGACATTCTTGCTTTACACAAGCTGTTGGCTCGTCAATTCTTCCTGTTAGCACCCAAATGTTCAAAAATACCAAATCCAATAAGTCCACATAAACCTGAATTTGTCCTGTCACATATGAAACA